>VZTA01025333.1:9441-25716 GCA_013398855.1 Mohoua ochrocephala | reverse complement strand
TCCCTTCCCTTCCCCCAGGCAGGATGAGGCCGAGGTGGGCACTGACACCGGCTGTGACTTCCCCGTGTCCAGAGGACCAAGGTGCCTGAAGAGCTTTGATTCCCAATTACCAGATATCCAGGGAAGGAAGATGAATTTACAGCCCCTTTTGATGTGTATCAGCAGCTCCCTGCTCCTGGCTCCTTTAATGTGGAAATTAATGGCTCTGGTTTGTAAATCTTCTTTTTTTTGCTCCCCATAAAAAGGGAGCAAGTCACCTTCTGAGCAAAATGCCACGGATTTAATGTTTTTTTATTATTCTGAGAGATTCCAGGGGAAGCAGAGTCAAATGGGGGCCTGTTCTGTACCCTGAGTAATTTTAAAGTGAATGGAGTAGCGTTTAGAGGTGAATCTGCCCCACAGAACCACAGAATCCCAGACTGCTTTGGGCTGGAAGCTCATCCCATTCCCCCCCTGCCATGGCAGGGCCACCTCCCACTGTCCCAGGCTGCTCCCAGCCCCGATGTCCAGCCTGGCCTTGGGCACTGCCAGGGACCCAGGGGCAGCCAGGGACACGTGGGAGGGGCTGGGGACCCTCCCCAGGGCTGGGGATTGTACAGAGGGCTCACACCCACCTTGTCCTCCCTGCTGCAGCGGGGATGGGCCAGGCCACCTCGGCTCACACCCCAAATACCTGTTAGAAGTGGACAAACAGACAAAAAAACCCCAAATTAAGAAAATGTCATATTTCTTAATGTCTTACTGTGCAAATGCCCTTTTTTGGAATGGTTGGGTCTCTGTCTCACACCTCACCTGCTGCCTTCTTGCCTTCCCCCGCTGTCCCTCGAGGCCTCTCTGTTATCGACACACGCTTTTTGTAGGCAGCAGAAGTTGGGTTTAGGATTTCAGGGTGGTTTAGGATTTCAGGATGGAGACAGCTGTCTGTAACGGAGAGGGAAATGTTCTCCCCCTGCTTCCAGTGGAAATCAATCTGGCATTCCCTGGGGATTCCCACGGAGCTTACCCAGGGCACAGCAGGATCTGTGGGCTGGGAGCAGGGGGATGCCTGGGGGTCGTGGTCCCCAGGGGAGGAGGATCAGACAATCAGGGAATCCTTTAGGTCGGGAAAACCCTCTGAGATCCCGGAGTCCAGCGGTGAACCCAGCCCTGCCCGGCCACCTCTGCCCGTGCCCCTGAGGACGTGTCCCTGAGGATGTGTCCCCAGGGGTGTCCCATGGGGGCCCAGGGAAGGCAGGACCCCACACTCAGTGCAGTGAGAGCCTCTCCCCGAGGTTTGGGAGTGTGCTCCACCCCAGGGTGGTGTTTGGAGAGGAGACACGTCCTGGGCACGAGGGGTGTGTGAGTAAAGGAGGAAGAGGTGGCCTCAGGAGCAGGTTGGGTTTTCTTCACCAGTTTTGGCTTGTTGTGGGTTGATTTCTTTCGCATTAAAAGAGCTCCTTTCCCCTCACAGATCGTGGCAAGGACTCGAGCACAGCCTCCTGCCCCCCGACGCTGATCCTGCACACGGAGAGGAAGAGTGTCCCCACGGGCAGTGACAGTGACAAGGTCTGTGCTGGAGCTTCTTCCAGAGCCTCTTGGAACCTCTGGGCTGCACAAATCCGGGTCAGGGTCAGGGTCAGGACTGGCCTGGCTGGAGCTGTGCAGGAGCTCTGTCACTGTCAGAGGGCCAGGGGAGGGACACTCAGGGCTGGTTTGCTCCTCATGGAATCCCAGAGCATTTTGGGTGGGAGGGACCCTAAATCCCACCCAGTGCCACCCCTGCCACGGGCAGGGACACCTCCCACTGTCCCAGGCTGCTCCCAGCCCCAATGTCCAGCCTGGCCTGGGACACTGCCAGGGATCCAGGGGCAGCCCCAGCTGCTCTGGGCACCCTGTGCCAGGGCCTGCCCACCCTCCCAGGGAACAATTCCTGCCCAAGATCCCATCCAGCCCTGCCCTCTGGCACTGGGAAGCCATTCCCTGTGTTCTGTCCCTCCAGCCCTTGTCCCCAGTCCCTCTCCAGCTCTCCTGGAGCCCCTTCAGGCCCTGCAAGGGGCTCTGAGCTCTCCCTGGAGCCTTCCCTTCTCCAGGTGAGCCCCCCCAGCTCTCCCAGCCTGGCTCCAGGGCAGCTCCACCCCTGGGATCACTCCATGGCCCCTCTGGACTCTCTCCAGCAGCTCCAAAGGTGTTTTTGCTGTTTGGTGGGGACAGAGGTGCAGCTGGGGGACAGCCAGTCCCTCTGGCAGTGGTGATGTCCCTGAGCAGTCCCAGAGGAGCGGGGAAGGAGCAGAGCTGGCACAGGGCTGTCCCTGGGCTCTGGGGAGCAGCCAGGCTGGCTCCTGTCCTGGTCAGTGCCACACACGGCGTTGTCCCTCATCCCTGCTCTCACATGGGACCTACTGGTGTGGACAGAAGGTGTTGGCCGCTTTTTCTCTTACCCTGCTCTAAATGGGAGGCATTTTTATCACTCCCTGTTTATTGGGGCTGCCCCAGAGGCTGCCGGCTGTCCATAAAGCCTCTCCTGGAATTCTGGCTGTGAGGTGACCCACTCCAGGAACAGTTCTGTGCTCCAGCTTTATTTGTTAACTCATCCCTCTCTGTGCCTCTCCAGGACCACTCCTTCAAACTCGTGAGTGAGGCTGACAGCGCTTCCAACGGGAACAAGCCCGTGGCCTCCACCCCAGTGCCGGGATCGCCATGGTGAGGAGGTGCCAGAGCCCTTCCCCAGTGCCACCCCCTTCCCAAAGTGCCTTCCTGGGCTGGGGCATGGGGGGAACACTGGCCCAGGGGGTTCTGCAGCAGCGCTGGGTTCCTGGTGCAGCTCCTGGCAGAGCTGTTCCTCATCAATCACGGCCTTAGGGAGAATGTGGGAGGGATCTGCAGGGTGGGCTCTGCCTCGCTGTGTCCCACCTTGGGTGGTGCTTGGGTTGAGCAGAGAGGAAAAACAGGATGTCAAAGAAATGGTGTTGCTTTTTAGGGCCAGATCCTGTCTCTCCCAGTTCTTTCAGGGGCAGTGGGTGACTGTGCCTGTCTTGCACAGCTGGTGTTGGCTGCAGGCTGTGTCTGACACAGGCTGTGTCTCATGGTCCAGGTTCCCTGACCGTGTTCCCAGTCAGGTGACAACGGGAGCTGGGTCACCAAAGCTTTTAACAGATAAACCCTTCTGCACTTTCTGCCCTGAGTAGTTGATAGAAGGATTTTTATCTCCTTTACCCCTGTAATAATTAGTTTATACTTAGGGGCTGACATCCATGGGATCTTTGCTCCTGCCTCGGGCACTGCCAGGGATCCAGGGGCAGCCCCAGCTGCTCTGGGCACCCTGTGCCAGGGCCTGCCCACCCTCCCAGGGAACAATTCCTTCCCAATATCCCATCCATCCCTGCCAGCCAAGTCTGTCTCTTCACTTAAATGCCTGGATTTCCCCCCTTCCCTCTGGAACAGCTGTGGTATTTCTGGAGCCTTGCTTTGGGACTGTTGCTGTCTCCCCTTGGTGTTCTCCAGGAGGGGCTCGGGCCTGGTGGGTCAGGGTTTCTGGGAGAACAGAGCTTCCCACAGTCCCATTGATGCCTTCCCTGGCTATCTAAAACAGAGAGACCAGACAGGAATAAGAGGATAAAAGGAGGGATTTATTTGAAGGGCCTTCAAAGGCTCACCCTGGGCAGTGCAGAGGCTCCACCCCAGATGGGCCCTGGGTCAGGGGTTCTTCCCACTTTGATAAGTTTGGTTCATTTGCATCTCAGGGTTAATTCTCCAATGATCACCTCAGTCCATGATGGAATTACTCCGAGTTTGCCCCCCTTGAGAGGCTTTGAGTTGACACATTTGGGGCCCGGTGTCCTTGGAGTGGGAACCTGCAGAGGTTTGTTGTGTGTGAGCAGCAGGAGAGAACAGCAGCTCCCAGGGCACAAGGAACTGCAGAGTCACACACCAGGCAGGGCAGGGTTTGAGAAATAGAAAAGTTCAAACCTGAGGCATCACCGTAACTCTTCCAAATCGTTCCAATTCGAGGAAGAACCTCTCTTGTGAGATACCCAGTGGTTTGTGATCCAAACCGTTGTGCATGAATAGAAGCCCGCGGTGTTGGTGCAGCAGTGGCAGGATGTGCTCTGTACGTGACACAGTGACACGGGTCATGCCTTCAGAGGGTATTAAAGGCACTCACCGTGACCACGTCCCTGAATCCAGCACGCCAAAACTGCCATGGCTTTGCACTGCCCTTTTTATGGGATCTCACCCGTCCTACACGGGATGTGCTGGGTTACCCTGCAGCGATGGAGCACTTTCCCTGTTTCCAGTCCTTTACCTGGACCAGACCCTTTTAAACCCAGCTTTACTCCCTGCTTTTAATAACAATTAAGCATCAGAGCTTGTAATTACGAGGTTTGTTCCTTCCAGGTATCTTTGCTTCAGAGACAGCAGCGTTTTCCTCCCAGCACTGTGTGTGCCTCAGTCAGAGTGGGTTTAGCTCTCATTGGGATTCAGGGAGCACCGGCCCGAGATGGAAATTCTGCTTGTTTATTTACATATAAATTTAGGGACGCACATCTCCAGGATTTTGAATGTCTATTAAGGATGGTGCAATAGTTATTTTCATATTATTTTGGCTGATTTCAAATGAATGTCAGGACAAGGAGCTGAACTGCTGCCGTGCATATTTCCCCGGCCGAGCCCAGGGACTGCGGCTGCTGCTGCAGAGCTCGGTCACGTTCGGCAAATCCCAAACACAGCCCTAAATCCATCCTAAAGATTTGGGGTGGGGGAGGACCTGTCAGAGCAGGTGGGAGCTGGCTGGGATGCTGTGGGGACTGCACAGGGATGCTGTGGGGATGCCATGGGGATGGCACAGGGATGCTGTTGGGATGCCATTGGGAATGTCACTGGGGTGCTGTGGGGAGGCTGTTGGGATGCCATGGGGATGGCACAGGGATGTCATTGGGATGCCATTTGGGATGCCACGGGGATGGCACAGGGATGCCATGAGGGTGCCATTGGGGACACCATGACAATAGCATTGGGATGTCATTGGGGATGCCATGGGGATGGCACAGGGGTGT
Source organism: Mohoua ochrocephala (assembly GCA_013398855.1). Lineage (NCBI taxonomy): Eukaryota > Metazoa > Chordata > Aves > Passeriformes > Acanthizidae > Mohoua > Mohoua ochrocephala. The sequence goes on along the minus strand of VZTA01025333.1, from coordinate 20,683 downwards.
CATCGGGGTGCCACTTGGGGTGCCATGGGGATGCCATGAGAACGCCATGACGATGCCATGGCGATGGCACGGGGGATGCTGAGGTTGCAGCTGTCCCCACCAGCCCAGCAAGTGAAGCTCCCATGGTCACCTGTCAGCCCGTGGCACCAAGGCAAGGGCCACACGGCCCCACGGGCAGAGCTCCTGCCCCCGGCTGCTCTCAGCCATGGCTCCAGAACCTGGAATGTCTTTTCCTGGGGCCGCTCCTGCTGGGAGCACCGTGACCTCACCCGGTCCTTTTGCCCTTCCCTGACAGACTATTCCACCTGCTGCTTTTTGGGGCCGTTTCAGCCCTGTCCGTGCCTGTGTGTGGGTGAGGACAGAGCTCCTTGCCCGGGGTGCCGGGGGGGGGCTGGCAGGGCAGGGCCGGGCCGGGGTACCCGCGGTGTCCCCGGGGTGTCACTCAGGGCTGCGGTGCCCCCGCTGCGGGCACGTTTCCCGTCGCTGGACACGCTCTGAGGCTGGTTTATCGCTTGGAGCAGGTGTGTAGTCTGGACTGGAGATGACCGCGTGTTCTTCTTCAACCCCACCATGCAGCTGTCAGTGTGGGAGCGGCCGCTGGACCTGAGGCACCGCGGGGACATCAAGCGGCTGCTCGAGGACCCCCCGCACAAGCGCAAGCTGGAGGCTGCAGCAAGTAACTAAACCCTGGCACTGGGGGCCTCTCCCTAAACTCCAGTAGCCCCTGGAAGCCGGAGCTCAGTGTGGAGGAGGTGGAGGTTTGAGAGCCGGAATGAGAGTGGGTGTCCCGGGGAGATTCCCGATGAAGGATTGCGTGGAAATCGATGTGCATTGCAAACCCCCTTGTTTTCACTGGAATGCTGAGCTGGGGCTCTGAGCCTTCTCCTTCCTGGCAGTGAAGAAGCAGGTGGCTTCCTTTAGGAGATGAATGTTTGATGGATACGGTCCCTCTCAGAAGGCACAGCGTGTTTTACTGCCCGAGCTCAGGCTGTGCATTAGCGCTGCATTAGCAGTGCATTACTCAGCTGCTCCCAGAGCACACGCTCCACGGCTGATGATCATCCAGCCAAGCCGTGCAGGAGGGAAAGTGCCAGCAGTGAATCTCTAATGGGCGCTGAGAGGCTTGGTGCTAAGGCTCCCCTGCTCCTGGGGGCTGCTCTGTCCCCTGTCACTGCTCCTGAGGCTTCACACTGGGAGTGCTGTCCCTTACTGGGGGACATCAGTCAGGGCAGTCACTGGAATTGCTCCTGGCCTTGGCTGGCTGCTTGGAATTCTTGAATATTCTGGTTTTGGTGGTGAAAGAACAGCCACCATCCTTCAGCTGCTGCTTGTTCTTTAGTGGTGAGGGACAAAAGTGGAGGGGGAAAGAAGCGAGACTTCTGTCATTGTTTGCAAGTGCAGAGTTCTGTAACTGGATGGGGGTGGTGGCACTGCCAGGCTGCTGCAGGACCTGCCTGTCCCCTCAGGCCAGCAGGGCTGGGCACCGGCTGTGATCCACGGGCACAGCTGCCAGTGAAGCACTGCAAACCCCAATGAACCACTGCAAACCCCCAAATAACCACTGCAAACCCCCAAATAACCGCTGCAAACCCCAATGAACCACTGCAAACCCCTAATTAATCACTGCAAACCCCTAATTAACCACTGTAAACCCCAATGAACCCCTGCAAACCCCCAGATAAGCACTGCAACCCCCCAATTAACCATTACAGACCCCCAATTAACCATTACAACCCCCCAATTAACCATCACAACCCCCGTGCCTGCAGGGAGATGAAAGTGAGCCATTATCAGCTTTTCTGTCAGCAGAAAAGCAGCCCCAAGGAGGGTTCTCTGCCTGTGTCCTCCTTATCGACACAGCCCGTAATTCCATTTTTCTCCAGGAATTTCCATCAGCAGGTGTCTGTCTGTGTGTATTCTGTACAATTTCTGTGCTTGGCTTGAAGAACTTTAGCTGTGTGCCTCGTTCCTCCAAAGCCTGCCTGCTGGAATTCATTCTTGGGGATAAAACCCGAGCTTTTTATTGCAGGATGTACCTAACGCAGTGAATTCCTGCCAAGGCATGGCCAGAGACAAAACTGAGGGTCATTGTTCACGGTCTCTGTCATCGTTCCTGCTCTGTAATTCATTAACAGAAGAGTCTAAAGTCAGGGCTGATAGGTGCCACTTCAAAAATCTGGTTTTTGCTGTGTTCCATCCTTTTTATTTATTTTCTCTACCACAAGGATTTGATTCATGCTCCTGGTTTTTTATGGCCGTGACTTTCATTGTTGCTAAATAGTCTTAATCTCCCCCGCTATAATTGGGCCTTGTGGTTGCTGAGTGCTGGAGCAGGTTATAATTAGTGCAGATCAGCTCTGAGGTGAGGGGGATTATTTGTTACCTCTTCTCTGAGCTCGTAATCGCCAGTAAATAAATAACACAAACGAGCCGAGTGTGCCCAGCAATGCTTCCCACATTTATTTAGCTGAGTGGCTGCTGCTGAGTTTTAATTAGGATTTCCAAATCAAACCTCTAAAAATGAAAGATGTCAGGCAAAGTTATCCACGGGATGCTCTGGGTTGTCTCTGCTGAAGGATCAAGTGCTTTTTAAATCTGGGCATAAATGAAGAATTACTGATTGATCAATTACTGCTCCTCCACCAAGTGTTTGTTCCAGGAGATCGATGTGGCTCTTCCCTAGCAGGTTCCCATCCCGTGGGGCTGGAGAGGAGGGGCAGCTCCTCCCAGGGCCCAGAGCAATTCCTCTGCTTCGATCCCTTCCTTCAGCTGCTCACGGTCTGCCTGGCTGCTCGGGCTGAGCGAGTTTTTCCAGCTTCCTAATAGAAAATGGACATTCTGGAGTCATCAAATCATGGAATGGTTGGGTTGGGAGGGGCCTCAAAGCCCACCCAGTGCCACCCCTGCCATGGGCAGGGACACCTCCCACTGTCCCAGGCTGCTCCCAGCCCCAATGGCCAGCCTGGCTCTGGACACAGCTGGTGGAATTCCTGCTGGAAACCAGTAATGATGTGATTCACTGAGTTCCCAGAGATGCTTTGGAGCCTTTGGCATTCGGACGAGAGTCTGGAGCCCATCCCTAGAAACAGCACATGAATATTTCTCAGCCCAGGCGCTGGGGCCCCTTCAGTGCAGGCACTGCAGGGATGTGATGCTGGTGCTGTGTCCTTTGGGGTTCTGGTGAGAGCTGCAGCTGGTGGAGGTGAGGAGAAGGCATTTCAGAATTCAGTGCTTGGTCCCCTCATCTGTGACTGGGAATCCGAGCTCTGAGTCCCTCAGGGACCCCTGTCCAGGCCAGAGCAGGGGGTGACATTGCCTCAGGAGTGTGGAGGGTGTTGGATCTCCCCAGCCCTGCCGGGTGCTGCTGGAATTCCTGGGAAAGCACCCTTAGACTGGCTGAGAGGAGGAGGAGAAGTGGGAAGGGAGGGAGGCTCCGGTGGGAGTCACCTCCAGTGAATCCTTCCTTAGGCTGCAGCACGGAAATGATTTTGCAGGAATGTCTTTAGTTGCATTTTGCAGGGAAGGGAGGAGGGAGGATCAGGTGAAACAATAACAAGATTTAAAGCAATCATGTCATGAATGAAAAATGAGGAATTTTGCTGACTGAAAACGGTCACTTTATTGCTGTCGCTTCCATTTGGATGAAGGCAATTCCGAATATTTTATAAAATACTTGTTATTTTTAAAACCCTCTGCGGGGAGTGAAAGCCAGGAAATACCTGAGCAGCAAAGACAAGGGAAGAGAAGTCAATTTGAGGAATTTGTATTCCCATTTATCTCGTTCAAATCTGATAATGACTTATTTCTTTTCAGCAGACAAGTGTGTTAGCTCTTGTCCAGGGGATGAAAACGATGATCTGAGCATCAAAACTAAGAGGAATAAGTAAGTTCTGAAGTTCACTCGATCCATCTAATGGTGGGAAGGGTCCCTTCAAAGGAGGGCAGTTGAAACACAGTTTTTGTTCTGTGTGGGTAAATGATGGGAGCCATTCTCAGGTGTCCAGTCCTCAGCAGAGCCAGGATTCTCTGCAACCTCTGTTTCCCACTTTTGTCTGGGTGACTCCTCCTCCGAGGTGGTTACAAGCAGGGCTGCCAGGCTGGGGAGATGTTCCAAAGGCACTGGATAAAAGCTTTCCCTGGCTGAAGAGCAGCAGGGCTCTCTCCCTGCTCCCAGGCCCAGAACCAGCCCCAGGTGCTGCCCTTGCTGACCTTTATCTCCACGTGTGCTTCACTTTCTCCCGAAGCCACGCCTGGAAAAGCAGCTCTGAGGCAGTGCAGGCTTCCCAGATCCATCCAGGCGTCCTTCCGAGCGGGCAGGCACCGCGTTTGTGGCGGATTATTGCAGACGTGCCGGATTGAGTCCTTTATTGTCATTTTTGGCACGAATAAAGGACCCCTTTGAAGCGTGCCCTCCTCGGCAAGGGCTGCACGAAGCCGTCACTTTGCATGGCAGTGCCAGAGCCCTCCTCCCTCAGCGGGAGCTCCCTCCAGCCCCAGGCCGGACACGCGGCCGCAGCTTGGGGCCATTTCCCATTGTGAGTGTCCGCTCCTGCCAGCTCCACGTGTGGGACACTCTGGCACGTCCCAGGGAGGATTGAAAGGATGGAAAAGGGTGAAAAGGCTGCCGGCTGCCAGTCACTGACCCGCTGTCTGTGGTGCCCTGCAAAGGACAGAGGAGCGCCAGGCCGCGGGCCCGGGCGGGGCCGGGGAGGACGGCTCGGCCGCGCGGATCTCGCCGCCCCTGGAGGAGCGGATCACGCACTTCAGGGACATGCTGCTGGAGAGGGGGGTAAGCACCGGGCCCTTCCCGGGACACGCTGCTGGAGAGGGGGGTAAGCACCGGGCCCTTCCCGGGACGCTCCCCGGCTCTGCGGCCACGCCAGGAGTCGGTGCTGGGGTTGCTGTCCCTGAGCCCTGTGGGGTGGGGACGCTGTTGGTGGTGTTTCCCCCGCTGTCGCCCGTGGGAACTGAGAGCCCCTTTCCAGCCGGATTCCCAGACACAGACCCAGGGATCTCCAGAGGCAGCGGCTGTTGCAGCACAGCCAGTGGCTCAGCAGGGCGTGGGGCTGTGGGCACAGCCCGTCCCAGGGCTCCATGGGAACCCCAGAGAGCAGAGGACACATCCTGATCAGCACCTCCCGCATCAGGAGTGGTCCTGCTGAGTTCCCGAGTGTCCATCCCCACAAATTCCAGGGATTCCAGCAGTGGGGAGCCGATTTCACTTACTGGCCGTCCAAAATCATGGAATCATGAATGGGTTGGGTTGGAAAGGATCTCAAAGCCCACCCAGTGCCACCCCTGCCGTGGGCAGGGACACCTCCCACTGTCCCAGGCTGCTCCCAGCCCCAATGTCCAGCCTGGCCTTGGGCACTGCCAGGGATCCAGGGGCAGCCACAGCTGCTCTGGGCACCCTGTGCCAGGGAACAATTCCTTCCCAAAATCCCACCCAGCCCTGCCCTCTGGCAGCATAAAGCCATTCATGTTTACAGAAATCCTTGGGAAAGGATGTTCTGGAGGTGGTTCCAGCCGTGCCGAGCTGCAGGAACAGGGAATGCTCGGGGTTTGGGCTGGCTGGGGACAGGGAGGTGTAAAATGAGCAGTGGGTGCAGATTTTCTGCCTCCCCCCACGCTGCCACGTGTACTCCACGAAGGGAATGTCATTCCTGCAAGGAAATACAGCCCAAGGTGGCTGTTGTCAGGCAGTAAAGCCTATAAAATTTATCCCAGTAATCAGCAGGCTTTAAAGGGGGATAATTAGAGCTTCAGCAGCTCAGCAGTGAATTATCTCCACGCCAGAGCTGCTTTATTAATACATCTTGTTATTTGTGCTTCAGAAATGCAGAAGGGCCATAAACGAGCCCTGGGTGCAGACTTTGCTGGCAGATTTGAACTCGGGGGGCAATAAGTCAATATTTGGAAGGATTAGGGATGTTCTAGAACAGGATCCTCAGGTGCTTCTAGGTAAGATTCGCTCCGAAATTTAAGAAATTTGGGAAATTCAGTGTTTGGCTTTGCTGTTGTTTAAAAATGGGGAGACAGGAGGTCACTTTGGTCTTGCCCTGGGCATTTTCGAACTGTCCAGCTCAGCCCCAGCTGCTTGGCATGGCTGAAGCGCAGGGAGACCATTAATGCCATTTAAATCTGATTATTTAATAACCATCCCTTGCCCTCTCCTCCTCGTGCTGTTGTCTCTCAAGGAGCTGCTGGATGGAATGACAAAGAGCTCGAAGCAGATGGAGTTTGCCAATGGAGTTCTGCAGCTTCCTACAGAAATTATGTCAACAGAAGAATATTTATTGTAACATTTTAAAAATAGACGGGGGTTTGGGGGAGCTCCAAGACACAGGCACTCTTTATTCCGAAGTCTGGGGCAAGCTTTCCTGTGTCAAAATGTAATCTGGGTATTCTTCTGGAAGTTTCAAAGTTTCCACAAAATTCTGAGAGGAAGAGGAAAATTTAAAGTTCTTCCTGGCTCCCTCCCCCCACAACATCCAAACCTCCACGTTCTCAGCCAGCATTTCCAGGAAAGCCTTCTCCCTGCTGGGCTGCCCTCCAGACTTTTGAAAGGATTCCACGGGGTGTTTCTTCTCAAGGTGTTCCCTTCTCAATCCCAGGGAAATAGGGGGATTTGTGTGTGAATTAGATTAGAAATCCCAAGTTATTTTAGGTGACATCTGCCAAACGTGCAGTGTAATAATTGTTAAACACAAAATCATCGGCTGGAATGATAATGTGATGAATTTAGTCTGAGCTTAATTAGCCTTGAGCTCAGAGTGGGCTTTGTGCTGGGAACAAAGCTGATGTCCAGGAGAGGTGTAAAAGACACCAGGAAGAGAGAATTCCTGGTGCTGGGGGAAACCCCAGAGCTCAGGACAAGGGGGGCACCGAGAGGGGACCTCAGGCTGTGGGAAGGGGGGGATGTTGTGGGGACATGGCCTCAAATCCCCCAAGGCAGCCTGAGCTTTGGATTTTCAGTGGTCTCCAATCCCCCAAGGCAGCCTGAGCTTTGGATTTCCAATGGTCTCCAATCCCCCAAGGCAGCCTGAGCTTTGGATTTCCAATGGTCTCCAATCCCCCAAGGCAGCCTGAGCTTTGGATTTTCCAGTGGTCTCCAATCCCCAAAAGCAGCCTGAGCTTTGGGTTTTCCAGCCTCAAACCACTCTGAGAGGAGAACAAGTCCACTTAAAGCCACTTTGCTTCATCAGAGCTTTCCTGCTGGAGTGTTAATTACTCTGTTTAATTATACTTCTCATCCTTGTTTTTTTAGCGAATTCACTCTTTTGTAATTAGATGGAGTAATTAGAATATTTCGCGTCCTTCAGATTTTCCTGTAGCCAGCAAATCACCAGAGATGATGTAGAAGCTTCTGAAATAGTGGGAATTGTCCCTGCCCGGGGAAGGGGATGGATCTGGGTGGTCTTTAGGGTCCCTTCCAACCCAAAGTGCCCCACGATTCCGTGACTCCCTGAAGCTGGAAGCCGCCCTGCGGGATGTGGTGCTCCCATCCCGGGGGCCGTGGGGATGGGGTGCTTTGAAGATGGTCACTGCCAGCTTTCCCCGTGTGCCTCGGCTGGCTCTCAGTTCCAGCTCTGGAGTTACAGCCGAGCGTCCCTGTCATGGGAATCGCACAAACAGCCCCACAAAATGGCATTTCCCTGCCTGCTGCAGGTTCCTTCCACCACAGATGTGGAGGGAGCAGCTCCCAGAGCCCCGCTCGGGTGTCCTGGCAGTGTGAGGGCGACCAGAGCTCCACCAAAGACGTTAAAATTCACCTCGGGCCGCCCCAAGAGCCCTGTCCGGGGCTCCTCAGCTCTCCGGGCTCCTCTCCGGGCTCAGCTCGGGAGGTTTGCCCCGCTCAGCTCGGGAGGTTTGCCCCGCTCAGCTCGGGAGGTTTGTCCCGCTCAGCTCGGGAGGTTTGCCCCACTCAGCTCGGGAGGTTTGTCCCGCTCAGCTCGGGAGGTTTGTCCCGCTCGGCTCGGGAGGTTTGTCCCGCTCAGCTCGGGAGGTTTGTCCCGCTCGGCTCGGGAGGTTTGTCCCGCTCAGCTCGGGAGGTTTGCCCCGCTCAGCTCGGGAGGTTTGCCCCGCTCGGCTCGGGAGGTTTGTCCCGCTCAGCTCGGGAGGTTTGTCCCGCTCAGCTCGGGAGGTTTGCCCCGTCCCCGCCGTCGCGGCGGCTCCGTGACGCCGCTGTCCGTGCCCGCAGGTGTCGGCGTTCTCCACGTGGGAGAAGGAGCTGCACAAGATCGTGTTCGACCCGCGCTACCTCCTGCTCAACCCCGAGGAGAGGAAGCAGGTGAGCCAGCGCTGCCCCCGGCCCGGCCCCGGCTGCAGCAAACACCTCCCACATTCCCCACATCCCGCAGCCTTTGGAAGGAGGAGAGAATTCCAGAAAATCAAGAGTTTCCCCGGGGAGGCTCACAGGTGTGGCTCTGCCTGCCAGGAGTGATGCTCAGCAGGCACAGGGTGGGATTTTGGGGTATCCTGTGCAGGGCCAGGAGTTGGAGATATCCCTTCCCACTCAGGGTATCCTGTGGTTCCCAGTGCTGTCTCTTTGGAACAGCGAGTGCTACAAGGAGGTTGGAGCACAGGGACAGGCTCCCGTCCTTTGGGATGCAGGAGCCACTCCTGAGCCTGGGAAACCTGGCTGTAGGGAGGGAAGTGGCCTCAAGGTGATGGTTCTGCACTGAATCACTGGAGTATTGTAGAGACACCGCTGAATTTTCCTTCTTTAGGACGTTTTCCAGGAGCCTGGCAGGATTTAGTGCTGCAGTTTGCAATAACAGACCCCACTGGACAGAGCACTGGGCAAGGGTTGGGTTTTTCTGGGGAGCTCCAAAGGGATGTGGAGTTTTGCTGGCTCGATAATTTGGGCATTAATTTTCACCAGGGATCCCAAAGTCTGCAGATGAGGCTACAAAATTCAGGAGAGATGCAGGGATCTTGCAGAGAAGGCGAACGCTGCTGTTCTGTGGTTATTTCTCTCCCTGAAAAGTCTTTTGTCATCCTGCAGAAGGAATAACTTTGAATGTGGAATTGTCCATTTTTTAAATAAACAGGATGAAAAATGAACTTATTCCATATTGTCCCGTGGTTCTCCAGAGAGCCTCCTGTAGGTATTTACCAGAGCACTGGGCACATACATCTTCATTTACTCCCTTTCCAATATTTTCTTTCCTAAGGAAAAAAAAAGCGAAACGAAATAATAAGGAAACGCAGGAATGAAAATGTATGAGGAGCTGCCAGGATGGAGAGTGCTGCTAAAGAGCCGGAGCAGGAAGCTGGGGGTTTATTTCAGGGGGTGGGCAAGGACAACACCTGGACCATGATGAGTCGATCAAGACACGTTTCTTGGAACCATGGAATCGTTTTATCAGCCTTGGAGCAGCCTGGGCCCGTGGGCCGTGGCAGGGCTGGAGCTGGGTGGGCTTTAAGGTCCTTCCCACCCAAACTAGTCTGGGATTCTGGGGCTAATAGAAACACTGCTGCCCTTTAATTAAATGCCCAGTTACAGCCAGGACACAGCCCCCGTCCTGCCTTGGAGGTGATGGAATACAAACACCTCCTGGGCACCTGGGGAGGGCAGTGAGGACTGCAGGCCCTGGGGCTGCAGCTCTTTGGTGAGGCAGAAACCCCCCAAAGGCTTGTCAGTAACTCCTTGCCTTGTGTCCCTTCCTTGGCCAGATTTTTGAGCAGTTTGTCAAGGCCCGGATCAGAGAGGAGTACAAAGAGAAGAAGAACAAGTTGCTGTTGGCCAAGGAAGAATTCAAGAAGCTTCTGGAAGAATCCAAGTTATCCCCAAGGTGGGCATTGCCTTAGGAAGGGTTGGGAAGCTCAGCTTTGTCGTTTAGGCTGAGCTGTTCAGCCCAGAACACTTCAGTGAGTGGGAGATCCCTGTTCCACTGCTGGGATGGTGTTTCTTCCCTGATATTTACAGTATTTTGTCATATTCCTGGGAGGGGAAATGTTCCACCTCTCTCCATCTCTCCCTCTTTCTGTCCCTGTCCCTCTCCTCTCTCCCCTAGGATGTGCAATACTTGGCACAGCACATTTGTTCTGCCTTCCTGTGTGTGCTGTGGTTATAGGACACACATTACTCATGGCAAATCAGTGCCACCATGTTCAATCTCATCTCCATTGCACATGCAGGTGTGGTTACTCAGAAATGGTATTTAGTCCTGGCGTTTGAGGCAAGAGAAATACAACTGCACGAAGTTCCTGTTAATGCCATGCCGATAAATTCATGGGATGCCTCCCTGCCCATGGCAGGAGGCTGGAACGAGATGATCTGTGAGGTCTCTCCCAGCCCCAACCCTTCTGTGGCTCTGCAGCTCTGTGATTAGGTTAAAGCACAGTGTGCAAGGCACAACTTATTTTGTACTTTGTTTTTCAAGGGATGGATCTGGACTGGCACAGTGGCAGTGCTTAGGGCAGTGCCTTTCTCACCTGTGAATTACATGAAAATAAGGGGGTGTGTGTTGTACAACATTGTTAAATTGCTGGAACAAAGCAATTGCTGTTTTCCCTGCTAAAACATGCAGATAATTACTCAGCACGACCTGCGTGGGCACACGGACACCAACAGCACGTGGGGCTGCGATAACTGTAACGGCAGGAAACATTCCACAACAAAACTGGGAATATTCTGGGCTGCTGTGCCACCCCAACACTGCTGCCAGCACTGATATTCCCACTCCCCGAGGGAAAAGCTGTGCTGGCCCAGAGGCCAGGGAGCATTTCACCCCTGAAGGGTTTTGAGAGCTGTCTCTGACACCAAAGCACTGAGGAAGCTCCTTTCCCTGCCTTGATTTAGGCACACAATGAGAGAGATAAATCCTGAATATTTCCAATAAAAAGCAAAGAGTCACCTTGGGGGAAGGAGCTGGGAATGCAGCCTGAAAGGAAATGAGGGTAGAAAGCCCTGCTAGGAGAGTGCTCGCCTTGGAAATACAAAATATCCAGGAGTTTAAATAAAAACTCCTCATGGCTGGTCTGTGAGCGCCCTGGTGACGGCTCAGCATCCTCCTGCCAGCATCCACCCGTTCCTCAATCCCAAGGTTAATCCTTGCTCGCTGCAGGCTGCTCCAGGTGTCCCAAGCCCTGGCGTGGTCTCGCCTTCCTTCATCCCAGATTCACCACCCCGCTCCTGTCCAGCATTCCTAGAGCCCCCCTCAGTTCCCAGAGCCCCCCCTCAGTTCCCAGAGCCCCCCTCAGTTCCCAGAGCCCCCCTCAGTTCCCAGAGCCCCCC
>VZTA01025332.1:0-163520 GCA_013398855.1 Mohoua ochrocephala | reverse complement strand
ACCACAACAACAAAAACCCCAAAGAAAACCGAAACAAGTACAACAAAATCGCAAACAAACAAACAACAAACTGAAAATATTTCAGAATAGTCAGTTAGAAGAAATTATGTCTAGGAGGTATGTGGCTTTTGTAGTTAAAGTCCAACCAAGGGGATGGCCATAAGAACATGGAGAAATGTCTCCAATCACGCCTGGAAAACACCAATCTCACAAGGATGCCGTGCAGCCACGAGCAGCATGAACATCCTGCCAGGGGAAGGTGGAAACATAACCAAGGGGCAAGGTCTGACCTCATCGTGGACAAAGCTTTAGTGGTGGTAGCCTCCTCTAGCATTAGGTTGTAACTAGTATCGTCTATAACTATTTTTTTCCCAAGGTAACCCACCCATCTGATCAAGGGAAGCCAGTACATGTAATCCTTTTGGATTTCAGTAAAGCTTTTGATGCTGTCTCTCATAGCATCTTCCTGGACAAAATGTAACTAAACCCATCATGTGAGGGGTGAGCAGCTGGCTCACGGGTCAGGTGCAAAGGGTTACAGTGAAGGGGGTGACAGCAGAGTGGTGACCTGTCACCAGTGGGATTCCACATTCTTGGCTGTGACTTGGCTGCAGGACTAAACTGGGAGGAGTTCTTGACTCCCTCGAAGGCTGAGAGGCCCTGCAGAGTGACCTCGACATATTGGAGAGTTGTCCTGCTCTGCTCTGCACTGGGGCAGCCTCACTTCAAGTCCTGTGTGCAGTTTGGGGTGCCAAAATGTAAAAAAGACATTAAGCTGTGGGAGAGGGTCCAAAGGAGGGCAATGAAGATGATGAAGGGCCTTGAGGGGAAGCTGTACCAGGAGTGGCTGAGGGCACTTGGTCTGCTCAGCCTGGAGGAGACTGAGGGGAAACCTCACTGCAGTTACAACTTCCTCGTGAGGGGAAGAGGAGGGGCAGACACTGATCTCTTCTCTGTGGTGACAGTGACAGGACCCGAGGGAATGGCCTGTAGCTGTGCTGAGGGAGGTTTATTTTGGATATCAGGAAAAGGTTCTACATCCAGGGGATGGTCAGACACTGGAACAGGCTCCCCAGGGCAGCGGTCACAGCACCAAGCCTGACAGTTCAAGAAATCTTTGGACAATGCCCTCAGGCACACGGTGGGATTCTTGAGGTGTCCTGTGCAGGGCCCGAAGTCGGACTTCGATGATCCTTGGGGGTCCCTTCCAACTCAGGATATTCTAGGATTCTAACTCAGGCCAATGTTTCTCATGACGCACGAGAGAGGGTGAACAGCCGCAGAGATTCCGTAAAAGTGCCGAGTTACTCAGAGAGACCCCGTCCTGTAAGAAAGGAAGAGGGATGTTGGCCATTCCTAACAAACTTTTTGATGTGAGGGAGCAATGCTGCTTTTTTAGATCACTCTTGGCAGGGACCTCAGTTTGCGGGCTCAGGAGAGCAAGGATGCACTCTGGCAGGGACCAGCGGGTCGGGGTAATGAATGTAACACTGGACAGACATTTTTTTCCTGAATGTTTTTTTTCCCCCCTTACAAAATGCCATTTTAGCATTCAAAAACATCAAAATCAACAAAATGGCTTTTTCTTTTTTTTCTTTTTTTTTTCTTTTTTGTAAAAAGCTTCCCCAAATCCTTCTGCTTAAGAATGTCAGGATGGGATATGAGTAGCAACATAAGGTGGCTGCTTGAGGCCAAATTTGGGATTCTGGGTATTCAAAAGTCTGTTCTGCAAAAATCGAGTTGACGCAGAGGATGGTCCAGAAGACACTCTGCTGTTAGTGATAAGAAAAGCTGATTAAACCCTATGGATTAGTTTCCCTACTATGTTCTGGGGGCTTTTTTCCCTTTATTTTGTAAAGCAGAAGATCTGGGATTTTTTTTATTTTTTTTAAAGTAAGAAAACATTAAATTATCTTCTCCTGATGAATATTTCAGACATAACCTCATACAGTAGCCATTGCTTCTCACTTAAATATTCCAGGTTCATCTGTCCAGTGCATCTCAGTGTGCTGAGTACATGCACTTGATGCAGTGCTGAATGTTCCAGGTGGTGTGGAGTGATTAAATGTCCTACTTTTCTTTTGGTGTTTGTCCTACTTTTTTAGAGGATTCGGGTGGTATGGCCAACTGCTAACAGCAATCATAGCCACAGATATTAGCACTCTCGTCCTTCTTTCCTTCACTTATGAAAAGATTTTGTGCTGATAAGTGCTCTTCAAATTCATAATTCTCATGTGGTGCCACAAATAATTTACAAACATCTGTAACTTCTTATTTTGCAACCAAGTCTACCGAGTACAGTTATGTTCATTAACGATGTTTCCAAAACAAGTTTGAACTTTTAAAGTAAAGCCTCTTTAGTATTCTAATACATGTTCAGAGCACTCAGAAATCGTGCTTAAATGTAGGAAAGACCTGAGTATTTCTAAGATGGCTGGATGGAAATTTCCCTGTGTTCATAACCATGAAAACACATCAGAGTTGGCATAAGTGAGAAATTCTAGCTCAATTGCTAGTTGCCTTCAGCATCCCTAGCAGAGGGACTTGAGCCTGCTTTGGGCAGGGTGGCTGGACAGGGCGAGGTCCAGAGGTCCCACTCCATCTCCCCTGCTGGGACTGTGTGACACTATCTGAGATTTTGGGTTGGTGATTTCTGATGTGGGGCTTTTTGAAGGGAGCTGCCCTTAGAAGAAAGAGACAGTGCAGACAGCGACGACAGATTGTGCACTCGTCTTTTTGCTTGGCTTTACTTAGAATGCAGCGTCCATTCCGAAATTCCTCCTGGCAAACATGTATGTCCTAGTTTTTGGCTGTGCCTGTGTGATCACCCTCAAGGTAGATCACACCTGCCATGCTGCTGCATGTACCAGGTACTTCCCTTTTAGCTGTCCTAGTTTTCTGCATGTCAGATCAATAGAAGCAGGTATTAGAGCATGTGCAATGGAAAATGAGAGGATAAAGGACTGATCTTGAGCATCCTCTAGATTACGTGCTGCAGTAATTTTTTAGGCCAAGTAAAATTCCTGCTCTCTTTTTCATTACACTGTTCAGGGGAGGCTGGAATGTATGATTTTGTTTTCTTGTGATTGCTATGTGGTTTTTGTAAAAAACAGACTAATTCAAAAAGCTGCTCTGCAACTCTTAATACTTGACTGGGGACGTGTCACCTAAAATTATCTCACAAGTTGTGTATGAAGACAGGTGAACGCCTCATCCTGGTTACTCATGTCTGAGCCTTTCATGATGAGTAATTTTTTTATCATGCTGTCTCTACCATCAGTTCCAAGCCTGTTAGCAGGAGAAGCTTCAGATACGTGATCACGCTTCAGGCCCATACTTATTCGTAACTTTGGAAAAGTCACATCCTCAGTCATCTCAGCGCTCAGCCACAGAACGTAAAGGAAACTGTAGAGAGGTTTTTGTCTTCTACCTGGCAATGCCCTGCAGTTGATAAGGACAGGGAATCACTTAGTCTCCATTTCTGTCCAGCACAATCTGTGCCTATGTTTGCATAAAAAAAGGGACCTCCCCAGTCCAGTGCAGTCCTTCTGTCATCCTTACAGCAATGGAGAATTGGGACCCCTCAGCCTGCTGGTTATTCTGGCACTTGAGACTCGTCTATCCATGGTCTGAGGGTGTGGAACAGCAGTGCTGTCAGCACATCCCATGCCATCATGGCGATTCTGTCTCTTCAGGTGCTTTCTTACATGCAAAATGCAAATAGCTACTTGTGTTGCAAAGAGAGCAAATTTATTGCTCTGCAGGAGCTGTGTTTACCACAGCGATGCAAATCCGTGTTCCTGCCAGACCGAGGCAGCGTTGTCTGTCAGAGCCTGCCCACGTCCCCCCGTTTTTACGTGATTAATATCCCTGTGGCCAGAGTGACAGGGAAGAGCGTCCTCACACAACCTTCAGGCTCTTGTGCAGCTGATGGGGAGAAAAACGGAATCTAAATATTTCCACGCCTCTGACCCAGCAAGGGAGATTATAATTTGCTTTGTTTTAATTCTACAACACCCGAACACCAAGCATGATTTAAAGTGAGGGAGAGCCCTTTTCCTTGGTGGATGTGAGCAGGACTGACTGGGTATCTCTCCAGATCAGGCCATGGGATGGGTGCTGCAGCCTTTCAGGCACATCCACCTCTGACTTTTCTTTACCACAAGCCACGGGCATAGGCCTGGCTGCAGACAGAACTCTTTCCCTTCCTGTCCAGGAGGGTCCCTGGGCCAGCTGAAATGGTGGGCTTCACAGTCTGTGTCTCTCTACTTCTGTTCTCCTGGTTTTGTGTTCAGGGCCTGAAGCTCCTCCTCCACAGTGTGTCCCAGGTACCCCTCCGTTCCACGCTGGCCAATGATTTATGTAAGAGAGAGGAGCACTGCAGCCACTGAAGCTAATCAGAGAAAGTTCCTGCCTGTGAGAGCAGAGAAAGTTCATGATGGATTCTCTTGCCCTCATTTCCAGCTCTGCCTGGAGGTGTGATTCCCTGGGGCAGTCATGTCTGCAGTCAGTGCCTGCTCCACTGGTTTGGAGAAAGAACTGAATCACACTGGCAGGGTTTTTGGTTGGGTAACTCGGAGAAACTCTGCACAAGAATGATCTCTCCCTTCTTCCCCCTCCTTGCTCTTCCTTGGCTCTTCTGTAAGCAGAACACGACCTGAGCTTCACCCCCTCTAGAAAGAAATTCAGGAGTGTGCCTAGCATATTTTTATGGCAAAACTCACCACCTTTGCACTCTGCCCCTCTTCCCACATCTGAGCTATTACACAGAAATAGTCTCTGATTCTCTGAGTTTATTAACCTTTTTTCCAAGGGAATTAATAGAGATATTCACAGCTTTTGAACAGCAGCAGAAACCCATTAAGTTGCTCTGTGGCAGTCTTGCCAGGAACTTGTTCCTTTAGCAGAGACACATTTCAGAATGCTCTACACTCACTCCCAAACCATTTGGATTCAGTAAATGCAGGTGCCCCTGAGGCTTTAGCGTGAGCAGGCCTGGACCCTAAGCTTTGAGTGTAGTTAGATCTCCCCTGGGTCTGCTCCAAATGGAGGAACTAGCCCAGTGCCCTGGGACTGGGACCTACCCATTCACCCAGCAGCACAAGCCCCTGCCCAGAAACATCTGGCAGCTCCTGTGCTAATTCTGCACTCTGCTTCTCAGTGAAGGTCTAGTGAGAGCTACATCAAAGACATCAGTTTTGTTACTGGTACAGGTTCCTACCCTTAAGAAAGTCCTGCTGACTGAGGCTAAGGTCTCTCCTCTCTGGGCTCATGCTGTTACTAGGGTACTGCTACATATTAGAGGGCTCTGCACAGAAAACAGTAGGATAGAGGGAGGGAAGGAGAGAGCCCGAATGCCCAGTGCAGACCGGCTTGCAGGATGTGCACTCCCCTCTAAGCAGCGCCTGTCTGGAAGGGATGGAGCTGCCACCCAGCAGGCTGGCAGCACCAAACCTCTGCTGGCCTTACATCTGCAGGCAGCTGTTGTCACTTCTGCAGACTGTGTCTGGGTGAGAGACAGGGATATAACCCATGAGACTCCTCACTCAGGCATTTTGCTTTTGGCAGAGATTAATGCTTATTATTTAACAAAAGAAATAAGTCATATTCTCTCCTTTTATCCCCGTTGTATAGCTGGATGAGAGAGAGGGTAGGAAATTAAGGTTTTACACTGTTCCTTGATTTCAGTGCATCCAGAAATGTTCTATACTACTTACCTACATTCACACTGAGATACTCCCTACCCAAAAATCCAGCTGCTGCTATATACCATCCTGGTTATATCCCATAGCCAGATGATCTTGTATTCAGAAGAGCTCCTGAAAACTACTAATATATCTGCAGCAGTGGTTCATTTTTCACTGAGGCAGTGACATCCTAATCTATGGACCAGATGGAGTGGGGCCTTGGGCAATTGTAATCAAAGAGCAACAGCCACAGTTTGAAGGAAAGAGATTCCCTGTTGGTTTTCTATTAAATGCTTCTATTTTCATTTTCTTTTGACTCAATTGTGTGCATCACCATGGCCCACTGAACACATCTGGCTGACATCTTAGATCACGTACCCAGCACATTACTGTGTTTGCTCAAAGTTTCACTCCTTCCAAAGTCAGTGGCAATGCTCTATGACAACGACTTGTTTTATCCTTGTCCTCAGGTGGAGTTTGGGGATCAGCAGAAGCAGTTGCAGGCAAAGGCAGGCTGAGAAAATCCATCACTGTAAAGACAAACCACTCCCACTCCTCTTCACCAACCAAATACCTTTGCTGCTGTAGAAGGTGGAAGATTAATTTGTCTTGGATGCTGGAGTGCAAAATATGACCACTTAGAAAAAGTATAATGCCACTGAGTTACTATAAATTGGTCTAGTTCAGCCCCTGCCAAAAGATACATTCTGCACCTAATACTGACGAGGACCTTTGCTCACAAATTGTAACTGGCCCTTTCATCAGTCTGTGAAGTAGAAGTCTTAATGTCTTCTGGTGTCGATGAACACGCAATTGTACTTTGTCTCTTTCTTTTCTTTAAGTAAATTAGTTAAATTAGAATAAAATCTGATAATCTGCTTTTTCATTGTCTCATAGCTTTCAACTATTTAAAGGTAATAATTTTACTTTTCCTGTGAGAAAAAGGTTGTTGGAGTTACAGATCCTGTCATATATCCTGCTTCCCGAGGTTTGGGAAGACATTAGAGAGTTCTTCCAAGCATTTTCTTTACAAACTCTGTAGCATTTTCAGCAAGTGCACTTCAACAAGCTCTATGGCTAGTTTGGTTTTGAACAGGTTCCCATTGCATTTACCTTCCAGAAAGTTACTAAGCGATATGGTTTTATAAATTGGTTTTGTTATTTTCATGTTTTTAATTGACATGCTAATTATGACTGACACAGGCATTGCCTTTAAATCCCATGTTGTTTCTTTCCCTGCGTACAGTGCAGGGGATTCAGTATTCTTTGAATTCTTATCACATTGTGATCTGGTGTCAGTTCAAAGACTGGCTTTGCTTTTCAAGCTGTTTAGACCTTCTTTTCACTTAATATGCTGCTTTAAGGATCTATGATAAGATGTTGCTGAGGGCAGTGTAAGACTCTAGGACTTGACTAGGCTGGATTAGAACAGCCATGTATTTTACATTAAATGAAAGTGGTGTGAACCGCAGTAACGAGCCAATACTTGTTATCCACGCTCTCCAAATGCACAGGCATTATTGACTCCATTTATATGACATCTTTGCTTGCTTTGTTTTCTTGCTTCCCCTTGCTAAGAACAGATGGGAAGAGTAATTTAAATACCGAATACCATAAGGTACCTGGAGTAAAGTAAATTAAGGAAATACCATAAGTGAGAGAATGAAGTGTTAAATCGCTAACAGGAGATTTACAATTAAGAATTAACAGAGAAGATGAGCTTTGCCAAGAGACAGAAATCACTTCACAGAGCGAATCTTGCAGAGGATGGGCAGGTCGCTGCCGTTACAAATGCAGGGAGAATCCCGGGTCATAGAGAAGAGGAGACTCAAGACGTGAAACATGTAAAACACTGTAGGGAGTTATGCACACTGTAGCAGGCAACATAAGTTGGGCTAATGTCCATTCCATGACAAAAGAGGCAAGGAATACCAGACTTGACTTTGCTTCACAAAAACATGTGAATACCAACAGAAGGAATATATAAGATGGGTAATGAAAACAAGGACAGCACCACATGCTTAGATGAAAATTATACAGAGTGAAAATGTACAACATAGCAGCCAAAGATGAAATGATCTAACTGGAAATAAATAAGACATTTATTTTTTAACTGTTATACAGAAGCATATGTGTCGCCAGAAATACTTTTGGAAGATCCTTGTAGGAGAGTCACACGTAGCAGAAAGTAAATATGGAAACAGAATGGACAGTGATAAGCCTATTAAGCACAAAGTATGTGAACAAAACTGGAAAATAAATGGGAAATATACTGGAAAAGGCATAATTTGTAATATTGACCCAGAAAAGATCTTAACTCCCTTAGCATTGTGCTATGCGCTCCCTGCAGTTCTTATCTTTAGGAAAGATACTCTTAAATCAGAGGCAAAGAGGGGATATTAGTAGGATCACTGAATGGAGGATGTTAGAACCATCACAGCAATTTTTGTAGGAACAAAGCACAGTTTCTTCTAGTACCAGGACAAAGCTAAGCAAACCAAACAGAAAATTCTAGATAATGCAAATAATGCTTGAGTAAATAACATAACATGAAACCTGCAGTGAGTATATCACGGGTGAGATGACGGGGGAGAGCCTGTCCACACAAAAAAGGAAAATTTGTAGAGATTCATTGGGAAGGTTGGTAACATTTGCCCCTAATCTGGCTGCTTGCAGCAACCACCTGGAGCACTGCTGCTCACTGATGTTTAATGGATGTGCAGTGTCAATATTAATACAGAGCCTGAGAAACTGAAGGAGTTTATTAGGGGGACTCTATTCCACTGGTTCACAGCACAAGAGTTAAGCTATGCATTTATTCCTCCAAGGACACTATTAGTGGTGCTGCAAAGCTTTGCTCAAAGCTGCAAAACAATGACTTCTGTGCCACAGACGCCAATGAAATGTGATATCGGAGTGTTCTAGTAAATAAAGAGATTTTGGGTTTTTTCACAGAAAACAGTGTCTGCTGAAATTGGCCATGTCACACTACTGAGATTGCCAAGCCAGTTCATCCTGGGAATTTCTGCTTGCAGTTAAAAACACAGCTGGCAGGCATTTTGGGGGCCTAGACCCACTCCCAGCTGCCTGTGTGAAAATGCAGTAGGTACAGCTTAGAATTATATGTTGTGTGTAATGATTTGACTTAGAAAAACAACCAGCCTACTACCCAAAGTTTTGTCCAGCCTTGAACAGAAGACAGAGATTGCCAGAGATATGACTGGGAGAGAGTCTATAGAGAAAATGTTAGTAGCAGAATTGCTATTAAAATTATGTAGAAACTCTTGTTAGTTAGGATCAAAATGGATCTGTGAAGGTCCTTAAGAGACTGAAAAAATTAAGTGAAGAGCCAGGAAAATATTCCACAGACCATTAAAGGCACTGAGGAGGCTGGCAAAATTCACGAAATATACCAAAACAAGCAAGAGGTTTAGATGGCTCATCGGGATGGTGGAGGACAAGCTGCAGAGCTGTGCATCTGCCTGTGTGCGTGCAGTGTCGTTCCCATCACTTTACTAAAACAGTGGGACACAAGCAGCTGTGTACTCAGTGGGGTTTGTCACCTGGAGCACACAGTTAGTTGTGTGAACACGTCCAGATCCAAGAAGGGAGGGAGGAAGGGGACGATGAGCCTGTTGTTTCAGCCGGGACAGCTTGGGCAGCCTCAGGATCTGCAGGTTCATGGATATGTGAATGCTTTGTCCCCAGTCAGCCTTGCAGATCCAAGAAGCAGCAGATTCCTTGCACTAATACTGATCCTGAAATGTCACTAAGCATTGATTTAGAAAGGCACACGTGGCATTAAGGTGACGAGTTTGATGGCCAAGCATCCCTGTCACCACTGTGCTGTCAGGCTTTTGTGGCCATCATGTGAGTAACGGGAGCTAGACAAGGTGTGAGGCACAGCTCTTGAAACCAGGCACAATTTGATCACTTGGGCCCCTCTGTTCACAACCCGATGTGTTCATGGGAGTCCTGCTGAGACCCACCTCAGCCACCACATCCTGGGCTGTGGGGAAGCACAGCTGCTTGCCCATTCACACCCCGGGCAAGGCTTTGTCCCACAGCCTCACAAGTGGATGGGAGAGCCTGGACAAGCATCAGTCACCGGTAATCTCACCGTAACGAAATGTGTATCCTGGTAATCTGGGAATAATTGTATCTTAGGTTATTAGCCACTGATATCTTCTGTCATCAAGTTTATTTGCTCCATGGCATAGTTAGTGTCTTAAACAGAAATCACCCTCAAGGTATCATCTAATCATCTTCTCATCATTGTGCAAATCTTTTTCATATTGCCAATAATCTTATTACTACAACTGCAACATTCATTAAGCAAATGGAGAACAATAAAAATACATACAGTAGTAGCAATCAAATTAAGTTTGAATCTCACAGTGAGTGATGGATAATTCTGGATCAGATTGTTCTCACACATTTTTCCTCATTATTTTTAAAAAATGTTTAAATAGCTCCAAAAATTTCAGTTACAAGGTTCTGTTCTAGAGTCTGGCCACTTTATGTGACCTGGTCACTACAAAATGGCACAGTCAGGACCAGAACTGGTTGCGGAAGCTTCCCCTTGTGAGCAGGGAGACCTCTCAGCAGAGACAACATTGCTGGGTTCCCATGGCAAACACCAGTCCCTGCCAGGATGAGCACTGTGACAGTGATCCAGCATCTCTTGGGTATGTCAGATGCTTCCAGGTGACATCCTGAATGGGCTTGCATGGGCCTGGGAAGCCATCACTTTCTTCTCGACATGTAGTGGCTCCTGATGTTGCACTGAGCAAAGCAAAACCACAGATTTGTTCTGAGCCATCCGTGTTTAAAAGATTTGGGGCTTGATCCTCAGCTCAGGGGAGTAAATGGAAATGCATTCATGAAGTGCAGATGGGTAGATTTTCAAGCTGTTCTTGCCTATCAGCTGTGCCAGTTTATATTTAGCTCTGTTACACCTGCACAGAGCCACTTGAACATGTATCAAAACAATTCCTGTCCCTAGCTGTGATCTGTACTCTCTAGCCCAACAACAGATCATCATTTGTCTCACTGGTAAAATAACTGCTGAGGAATATAAGTGATTTTTTCCATCTGCAAACGCATGAAAATATATTTGGAACATTTCATGGGTACATTGCACACCTGATGGAAACATTTATGACTCCTTCCTCTCTGGGTACATCAAAAATATCCTCAGCCAACTTCACTGTTTTTATCAACTCTACTCTTTTATTTTATGTTCATTCTGGCCTGGAAATTTTTTTTTTTCTGAGCATCACAGATGAGTTTGTGACCTCTTTGGTATGGTCTGCCAAATGGTCATAGAAGAAATCCAGCCTCTGAAATACAGTAGGTCCCATTAAATCAATGAGGGGATGGTGTGATATATGCTTATATGCATGTGTAAATGACTGTGTGAGAGAGGGCCAAGGCAGAGAGAGATGCCTGGATCTAGTTTGGACTCAGGAGAGGCTACTGGTCATTGCCTTTTTGTGCTGGCCCGGTGCCTTCCTAGTTTGCATTCCTCCAAATAATTAAAATCCCTTTTTGTTTTAATATGCAAGTTTGCATTTACCTCAATAATTCAGTACTGCTACTGCAAATATAATAGAAATACAGCTATGCCCAAGTACTTTTTTTAGCAAAATGAGCAAAGAGATAATAAATAAGAGTTTTTAAAAATATAAAACGTTCCTGCATCCATAAAGAAAGAATAAAATGGGAAGTTGGAGGACAATATCCCACCCCTGCTGGTATGACAGCCTGTAAATCTCTTGTCCTTTTTCCATTCATGTTGTGTGACCCTCCTGTCTGGGCTGTACTTGCCTATGACTGTGTTCCTGTAGAGAAATACATCCCAGATGATGTATGCAGCCAGTTTTAGGCGGAATGAGGCAGGTCCCAGGGGCTCCCACTACGCTGTTCAAAGAGACACAAGTCTTCTGGTGTGTGAGGAGGAACAAGAGGTCAAAGGGAATGAGCTCTCTGGCCAGCTCCCCCATAACTCACGTCCTGCATCACATGCTGCCAGCATTTGTTCTGCTGCAATCCTATCTGAGCTCAGTCAGGAAATGCAAAAATGCAATCAACTTAAAGAAAAAAAGCAACGTGTGCCCCTGGTTTAGTGTTTGCTACGCGTTGGCAGCCATCTGCCAGCCCAGCGCTCTGCCTGGCTGGAGGTTCCACTCAAGACCCTGTTTCATCCTCCTCCTGTCTCCTCTGTCTGGAGCTGCTGAGGGAGGGGCTTCTGATCTCCAGCACCCTCACACAGTTTAATGTGGGCTCTCCAGGATGCAGAATTTGCAGCGGATCCCTTGCCAGCCAACCCTCCTAGGGGCTGCGGGAGGGAGCCGGGACAGAGCAATACTTTGTCAGCTCTCACTGTGGTTTGCAAATTTGGAAATGAACCATGAGGAACTGGAAATCAGTAACATGGCTCCTCCTGGCCATTCTCTTGGTGGGATGGAAGCTGAGCTGCAGACCTTGGGAGTCGAGTTTGTCCTCAACCTCCTTGTATCTCTGCAAGGAAAGGGCGCATTTTCTGAGCTGGCAGGAGCGAATGTGACAGCAAAGGAGAAATGAGAGAGGAAGGAGAATGAAGGGCTCTGCACAGAGGTGACACCCTTGAGGGCAGAGCTGGCAAGCTGAGACCTTGGTCTATTTGCACCAGCGCTGCTATTTGTGGCTGGATACAGACAACAGTGAGGCAGTAAAAGGCCTTTTATTTAAGGTGCTGACACCTCGGGAGAAAATGAGAAAAAGAGAGGTGCTAAAACAAAAATACATTGCTTTTCATTCTTCTGTCCTTTCACTTCTTCCTTAAATTTTATGGGATGAACTCGCTCAATTTAAGTACTTGTCAGCAAAGGTGTGACAGGACAATCAAGAGCCATCCACCGTGCCAGCTGGGAACACTTCCAGGGGCCAGGTGCTGGCAGGTACCTCAGCACAGCCTGAGGGGAGAGCACTGCTTCCCTCCTCCTCCTCCCCTGTCCCCTCCCCACCAGGCAGTGAACCCGGTGCACAGCCTCCTGCGTTCCCATTAGCAAGTCCTGCCAGTCCCTGGGCTGCAGGAACACACTCTTTGTTCAGGAATAGATGAACATGCTCGTAATCAATGTGCAGCTTGAATCTAGCTCTGCAGAGAAGTTGTGGGGCTGGTGAAAATTAATTTGTTACTGGCAAAATGGCAAAAAGGGACTGTTTTATACAGACTGGGACTATGCCACCTGGCAACATCCGAGCAGTGCTACCTCAGTAGATTTCACAATAAGCTCTTGCAGATGTTAGCCTCCATCCCTGCTTCCTCGTGGGCAAAGCAAGGCTGGCAGTTGGGTTGAAAGGTTTCCTGCAAGGCCGTTCTGGATGGTGCTGTTACAGCTGGAGGAGGGAGGAAGGCCTGGCTGACTGCCTGTCCTGAGATAGAGCTTCCCTCAGGGCATCTTCCCATCTCTGCAGATGTGTTTCAGCTTGCCAGGTGTATCTCGGGAGCATTCAGATCCTGACTCAGACAGTGTGGGTCTCCATTCCAACCATGAGTGTTCCCATATCATCCTCCCTGTTGGGCTCCTTTGGGGACTCAGTCCCAAGGCAAAGATGTCAACAACGTCAGAGCCTCCCAGATGAAAGGAAGAGCCGATGTGACACACCTTTGGCAGTAACAGCAATGACAGCTGCAACAGGCAAAGGTGTCACCCAGGACACAGAGCTGCTGCTGCCACCTGCGTCCCCTGGCTTGGCTGGGCCTCCCGGGAAGCTGCGCGTCTTTAGGGAAAAAGCTGAGCTCTGAACACAATGTTTTTAGACTGCTTTCCTAAGGAAATGAAGATTCTGTCACTTCATGTCTGCCCATCTGTCCCCATCAAACTTTGGATCCACTAGTTATTCGCAAACAAGTTTGATGGAGCATTAGAAGTTTCAAAAATATTTAGATTTCTATTTGTGAAAATCGGTAGCTGGGAAGAGACAAGAAGTGCAAGGTAATGCATGAATCTCCATCTGACAGAGGGGAAGGAAGGGAGGACTCAGCAGTCACCTGTTCTGTCTGAAAGCTCTCTACAAACCTCAGTACACGGTATTTCTTGCTGCAAACGTGGTGGGTAGAGAATTGCCAAATGGAATGAGCTAGGTTAAATGAAGCAGAAACTGCAGCCTGTCAGAAACACCCCAAATGTGAAACTGAGAACTTGAAGCTTTGTTCAATGCACAGGGCAACACGTTTCACTCAGCCTCCTTCACTCTGACAGGTTTGCAGGAAGCTTGTAAGAAAACATAGCAGGAAAAAAGGAAATCTGCATCACTGTGAAGGTGGATATTTAGGTTTGTTTCATGTTTTACCCTCCGAGGGCATGTGTGTGTCTGCACTTGTGCACCTGTGTGTGTGTGCTCACAGCACTGAAAGTACCAAGTGGCTTTCTGTGCATAGTGGTTTCAAATATATTTGGGCAGCTCCAAGTGCCAACTGCTGCTGTGAAGACTTTGCCTTTGTGCTTTATTCCCTTCTCTCACCCTTTGGCTGCCTCTGCTTTTCCAAATCACATGCTCCTTATGGCAGGGTTTATTATTTCTCCCTTTATGTTCCTGGCATGCATTTTGAGTGTTGCTGTGAACAGTTAGCAAAAGCCAAAGCAGGATACCTAGTGCCTTCAGTTCTCCTGTTTAATACCTCCTGAAATACCCACCACCACCTCTGACTGAAAGGGTTGTCTCTGGGGAAGTGAGCAGGGGAGAGATGATGGCCCAAAGCTTGGACTCTGTGACCTCTCTCCAACCATATCTGCTGGCAGCAGAGCTCTCCTGCTGCTGGGCATGCCCCTGGGCCACCAGCTCATTTCCTGGTACAGAGCCGAGCTCTGTGAGAGGGCTTTGCTATCACAGGCAGTGCAGGCTTCACTCTGAGCAGCCTGCTCCTGGTGACGTCCGCTTTGAATTTCAGAACTGAGAAGGCCAAGGGTTTATCTGAGGATGGGAAGAAATAGCAGGGAGTTAAACAGTCAGAGGAAGAGTGCAGCTTCTTACAAAGAAGCGGTCGGTGGTCAGTCTTTGCAAGTCAATAGCGGATACAGGGTAGCAGAGACAGTGTTTGAGGCATACTGGGGACGCTGGGGCAAGTCAGGGGCCTGCATGGTGAGCTCTGGGATGGCAGCAGCCTCTGTCACTCCTGGCTGGCCACAGGCTCACTGCTCTGTTTGGCGTGGGTTAGCAGGCTGATAAAATCAGGGTTGAGCTGGCACAGTTCTTTCACTTCTCTCTCATGCAAATGAACAAGACCACTCTCCCTCTGAGCAGGGAGGGAGCAAAAATTTTAGTAAATGTAGCTTGTTAGGTGGTCTGGTTTTGGTCTCTGCAGGAAAAGAGCTCAGCCGTGACTCTTTAGAGGGCCCCTGGGGAAGAGCCCGATAATGTAACGGAATAATGAGTGTCGAGCTATGAAAGCATTTCATTACCAGCATCCTCACCCCATGCAGCCCCAGCCTGCTGCAGTTATCATGTGTGTCTGACAAGAAAGGTCACCGTGAGATTATCCTTCCTCTGAAACAGAGCGCTTGCATTCCAGCGAGGGGGTCCTCACTCCTGGGTGGGCACAAAACATTAACAGATACTCAAAGCAAAGGGAAAGCTCAACTTTGGGGTGCTCCTCAGGGACACAGCGAGGGATTTCTCTGCTCTGAAGAACTGGAGTTGTTGCTGCCTGTCCCTCTGTTCAATCTGCTGAGGCTCCACTGTGTTGTAGATGAAGCTGACAAGTAGATTTCTTTCTCCTAAACCTAATTCTCAAAATTTGCACTTTGTTCCTTCCTAATGCAGGTTTTTTTTCCTTTCACGACCAGCTGGAATCTGGAATAGATGGTGCAAATTCAAAACAGGAGTTGGACCACGAGAGATGAGCACTCCTGCTACGCTTCCCAAACTGAGCTGCCAAGTCCAGGTGCCCAGAATGGTGTGGGGGCAGTGTCTGTGTAAGACAGTCTCAG
Organism: Mohoua ochrocephala; assembly: GCA_013398855.1. Lineage (NCBI taxonomy): Eukaryota > Metazoa > Chordata > Aves > Passeriformes > Acanthizidae > Mohoua > Mohoua ochrocephala. The sequence goes on along the minus strand of VZTA01025332.1, from coordinate 147,856 downwards.
CCCTTGCCCTCCAGACTGAGACAGCCTAACAAGGGCACAGCAAACCCCTGCTCTTCCATGGGTGGCTTGTGTGATGTTGGATTATTGAAATCCCTCTGTTCATTTCCTCTGTGGTGAACTACAGTTAATGAGTTTTCCCTTCTCTTGCTGTGTGCTTTGTCTAGCAGCATTGCGGGCTTCTGTGTGACCCCGTGGCTCTGCCTGGTGTATCCTCTCGTGCCAGAGAGCCAGACCCTAAGATGTGAGCAGTAGCCTGGAAAGCACCACGGAGCTGGCAGCAGCAGGGCTGGGCAGATTGGGCACTGCAGGGAGCAACACCGAAAGGTGGGCTTAAAATTCAGCCCTCACGTGGCTAATGCAAACCTGGACTTTTATGCTTAAATCTTTCTTGAAGTCAGGCCACTTTTTTTCTGAAATGCAAGCCCTTCCATGACAACATCTGTAGCTCAACCTTCAAGGAGCAGGTGGCTTCTTAAGTTCATGTTCTTCTTTCCCCTTTCCTGTACAAGCGCTGAGCAGCTGATCCCTCTGCCCCTGCGGCCACGCTCCTGAGGCTTTCCACGCCGTCGCTGCCACAGGAGAGGGCACCTGCTTTCTCCCTTGCCACAAAGCGAGCTCCGCAGACTTCCATTTTTAGCATGGATGAATCACGTTTCCCCTGCTGATGGCAGGGAGCAAAGACCCGAGCAGCCCCGACCACCGGCACCGCTGCTAAACCTGAGGTGTCGCGGAGCAGATGAGGGTGGCTGGGCGGGCGGCTGTGCCTGGCGGCACGGGCAGGAGTGCACAAGGACAGGAGATGTTTTATCAAAAAGGTTTTAACACCTTGTGGTGCTGGATATGCCACTGTAACACCTTTGCTCCCTTCGTTTGCTTTGGGGGGGCTGCCAGCTTCTGCACCTCCAGCCAGCTCTTGCCTGCTCCTGCTCTCTGCTTCACCCCATGGATTCTGTTTGCAGCAGCAGGAAGGTCTCAAGCACTGGCAATACAAGGGGATTCTCTTGAAACGTGGCAAAAATAGGCACATTCTTGGAGTTCTGTGTTTAGTGTATCACCAAGATTTCTCCCTTCCTCAGCCATTAGTGCCAGGGAAGAGGTCGAGGAATTTATGCCAGTACTGATGGGGTTTTTGACAGAGAATTTTCTTTTACACTTCCCCATTCTGACCCTTCATTTGGTTCCTTACTAACGTTGGTATTTTAGACAGGACCTCTTTGGGGGCAGGAGGGACTCCATCCTGAAAACTGCAGGAGACTTTGTTTTGCTACCAAAGTCTGTCAGGAAAAAACAGTCAGCTTGGGAAGAACCATCAGGTGTCTCCTTATTTTTGACTGTCAAGTCTTTATGGGTACAATCAGGTAAAAAGAGTCAACACAGACAATTTTGATATTTAACACCATAACCAACAAAATAGCCATGTTTAAAAACCTTTACCTTGCCATCATTTTTTGTAATAGTTTAGTTTTAGATTAATTCACTTAAAACTCAATAATTTAAAAAAAATAATTAAAGTTGTGCTTTTTTATCCACTCTCTTGTTTTTCTTCTGCTAGTACAGTGGCGAGCATTTTTGTCTATTTCTTTTAATTTCTTTTTTATACATTTGAGGTAGTTTGGATACCTTTCCATTTGTTAGGAGTGCCCTGACCGTTGTGTGTTCAGCCTGGGACAGCTGCAGCCTGACTCTGGCTGCACACTCCGAGCCCTACAGAAAATGAGTGTCTGCTGCATGACTGTCTGCTGCATTGTTGTCTGCTGCATTGTTGTCTGCTGCATTGTTGTCAGCCTGAGGATACAAGTGCAGTGAGGAAACACTAATCAGTGCAGTGCTGCCTGCCAGGTTTCCTGAAGCCCTTACAGCTGAGCACTGGAAACCCGACAGGCTCCAATCCACATTCAGTTTTAGTTGGTTGTTTGCTGGGGGAAGGTGGGAGCTAAACTACTGTGATGTCTCTATACATTTCAATCAAATCACAGACTTCAACACATTAAATGGCTCTAAAAAGAGATTAATGGTGTTAGAGTACATGCAGTACTCTCACATCAAGGCTCCAGCAGGAATCAATCCCTTCTATGACAGGCAGAAAACCTCCTCATAAACAGTCACATCGAGATCCTGGTTGTGTCTGTAATGTTTCATTCCGTGTTTCTGAGCAGAAGCTGTCTAATCTTTATTATGGTTTGTTTTAAAAGAGCATTTCCAGTACCCCATAGCTCAGAGACCACCCACCTTCCAGTTTTGCTCTTTGTCCTCCATCCTTCGGTGAGGATGGGGATGGTGAGAGGTGTCCAGTCCCGCTCCTGATACAAGCAGACACAACCTCTTAAAACACACAACATGATTTTTTTTATTTGTTTAATCAGTTTACATTCCACAACTGACAGTTTACTTATTTATTTTTTAATTTTCCATGAACAAGTTGTTTAGTTAGTTACCAGACAAGATTTTAATTGATGGAAATACAGTATTCTGTGCCAATCTGAATAAAACCAAAACCAAACCAAACCAAACCAAACGGGAAATTGTAAGATGTAGCCAGTTTTTCAATAAAGTCCTGTGATGCTTTCTGCAACTTTTGTCTTTCAAAGTTATAGGGGTTTGTTCATTCCCCCTATTAGTTCCCTGATCTCAACCCTGCCACTAAAATGGTCTTTCAGGGCCACAGTCCTGCAAACACTGATGCACGAACACAAACACCCGTGTGTCTGCAGATTAGCACCTTGGATTAACAGAACAAGAAATTAGGGGTTGTTTCATGTTTAAACAAATTCTGTTCACCTCTGCTGCAACAGATTACAGGAAGAAATGGAAAAGTACAATTCACTTGATGTCACATTACTTGTGAAATTAGCCACCACACTCACATCTCACCAGAACAACCTAACAAAATAGTCAGTGGTTGTTGATGTATTGTTAGCACCGATAGCCACAGGAGCCACTTTGCCTCTTACAGCAGCACAGAGGTCCCAACCTCACAGGACATGTCACTCTCTATTACTTCTGACAACTGGCTGTTACTACCCAAAACTCATAAAACTCTGTGTGTATTGGCTAAAAAGTGCTCCACTTGGTCGAGCAGCTGCATACACAGTTCGAATATCCTTTACAATGCCCAAACCATAACCAGAAACGGACACGGTTTTGGACTTTCCAAAGTATGTTAAAGTTTTATATATTTCAATGTAATTCCCAGTCTAGCAAAGCACTTAGGCATGTGCCTAGCTTTAAGCATGGCAATAACATCCTTAATGGGAGATTGATGCTTGAAATTAGGCAAGTGCTTTGTGGGATCAAAGCTGTGTAGCAGTGCTCTGAAGAAATCAGGATCCTGAGTGTCCTAATCCCGGTTTTCACATTTACAGCCACTGCAGATTTGAATAAACCCAGCTACGGTCTGGATTTTCAAAAGTGCTGAAAAGAGAAGGCTCCACCTGCAGCTGGTAGAACTTTGTGAGGGGGCATCAAACCACTAAACAGAAGGTCTTTTCCCAGGCTTTTGGCTTCCCATCTCCAAAATGGCTATAATAGCTACCTGCCTCAGACAGGTCTGATGGGACTTGTAAAATTTTCTAAAGATAAATGCCAGAAAAATGCGAAGCATCGCTGCATTTCTCTGCATACGCCTGAGTATTGCGGCATTCTAGGTCTTTCTTAATCCAGCTTTGATGTGTGTGTACTGCACTTAGAGGAAACATAAACAGCTGGCCAAGATGTACCCGCGTGACAAATGTCTTGCACCAGTCATATTATTTTACTTGGGAATGTCCTAGGAAAGTGCTGACATACGTCAGTTTGCAGGCATTTAAGTGAATTATTATCCTAAGCTTCCCAAACTGTCAATTAGAAACAGCGATGGCTGCAACTTTTATCATCATCAAAGGATGATTATGGGAATTGCTTCATTTCTTCTGAGCAAGAAAAAAAAATCACAAGGAAAAAAGGACCAATGAGGAAGTCAAGAAGGGGAAACCCTCCAAAAACTTTTGGCTGGTGTGGTAGCACGTGCTTAGGCTGAATATTACCTGGGGCAGAAGAAATCCTGAAGAGCAAATGTCTCCATAGCCTGCACCTACTGTGGATGGTGGGGAGCCCAGCGAGTCTGGTTTCTCCCTGCCCCTTGTACCCAACGCTCGTGCCCTCACACAGGAGAGTTTTGCCACATCCACACACATTTCCCATGGGCACAAGCTGGGGAGTGAGAGTCAGACCCATGCGCTGAACTTGCCGAGAGGTTCATGAGCAGCAGGGGAGCTTGCAGGGGAAGGTGACACTGGAGCTCTCATGGCCTGAGAGCTCCACCCGTTCTCCTTCCTTACTCCTAGGATCACCCCAGTGCCAGGCATTGCTCTGTGCCACGGAGCCTGGGCATTCACTCCCTGCAGCAGGGTCACAGGAGTGGTTATGGCTTTTGTCAGGAGGTGAGACAGGGGTTTTTTGGAGAGAAAATGGAAAGTTATCCAAGAAGATAATCCAAGTGCATCATGGGAGTGAGAGGTCAGGCAGGCCCCTCTTGGCAAGCTACACCTTGGAAGTGAACCCAGCAGGAAGAGAATGGGCATGGCTGGACACACAGGACTGTTGTAAAGAATGGGAAACAAAGATAAACTGGTACGGAGTCACCCCTTAGAACCTCCTCCCACGCGACGTTGTGCATTGACTTTATCGCCTTTTAAAAGGAGGTTTTCTTTCACACTAAAACTCTGAAAAATCTGCAAAATCCTTGTGGGACACAGTGACTCAACAGTTTAAAGAGCAACCTTTGAGAGTCCCACATCCCAGTACCCTCCTTATCCCTCTCACAGAGAGGGAGAGCAGGAGAGTGATGATGAGAATTTAGGAACGTTCTGAAAAATCTTGCAGAAAATGGTGCCGCATCCTTAAATTTGATATATTCTCAAGCTCCTCCTCGTTTCCAGAGTTCACTCGTAAAGCCTTTATTTCTTTTTCACAGACATCTCAAATAACAAAACAGTCACATATGCAAGAGCTGGTATGGAATGAGATTTAGAGAAAAATGTCTTTACAGGAAGCATGTCTGTATTCTCACACACGGGGAGGAAAAGGAAGAGAGGGAGACAGAGATATATATCTTACTCCTCAAAAAAGGGAAAGGGAGAACAGGAGAAGAATGTCAGGACGATACACTACAGCTTGGGCAAGGTAGTACCATGCTGAAAAATAACATTTGATCCCTGGAACTCAGCTTTATCATCCACTTTCTAGCTAAAATCTTTCCTTAAGTACTAGCACACAGTATTGAATCTTCACTTTACAGGTCCCTGCAGGTCAGCTGAAGTCCCTCTTGACAAAATCTTAACAGTATTTTTAAAAATAAACTTGTTCTGAGAGATGGGTGAAGATTGTCAAATCACTGACTTAAATTGAGTTGTAGAAACAAATAGTAGTGACCATACATTGGCACAAGATCCAAAGTTCACTCAACCTTAGAGTTTTCAGAAATCAGTTTAATTTTTCCACTCCTCTGTGTTTGTTTTATTCAGGTAATATATGGGACTATACAAGAGTTCCAAAGTTCTAATACTAGATTAAATTGCTGGTCCTTCTAGATAGACTCGCTATCGATATTCAATTCCAAATTTTGGCTCTGAGAGACTCCCACCATGAGATGGAGACGTACGTTCAGCCTACTCAGAGCAACTTTCTGAATAATACAGCCACAGTTCATCCTCTTGTTGAGTCCTCCGTTTGGTTTTTCTGAGGACAACTATAATCCCAACAATAAGGGATGAAATTGCAATCTCTTTAATCTCCATGTAAGCTGTTTGTAAAGCAGTTATTAATATTGAAAAAAAGAATATGAAACTACCCGGACTGTATCTTGGAGGAGAATTTTTTGATTATCACTACCAGCTAGATGACTTTTTCAGGCCAGTTTGGGGATAAAGCAAGAAAAGTAACCTTTGAACAGCTCAGCTGTTCAAACTTTCAAGATGTAAATTCACTCTTTGAACTGCTTCAGCAATGCCCAGGACTGGCGGAGAAAGGTGAAGAGTTCAGACCAAAGACCTCTGACCTCCAGCACTGGGACCACCCAGTCGTCTGTGCCTGGAGGCCACCACAAGGCACTCACCTCAAATGCTATTTCCAGGGGTTGGGACAAGCCCTATCCTTTGCAGTCACGTTGCAGTTTGGGAGGGGAAGGCTGTTGTGAACATCTCCTTTTGTTCCACAGGCTTTCAGTATTAACACCTGTGTTTTACAGGTGAGCCCAGGCCATGCACCCAAAGCACACAGACACGGCTGATCTCCATATGGATGCTCTTCTGCACTAGGTACCTGATTCACCTCACCAGAATTTAAGATCTTTTAAGATCTTGGGATCACCCAAGATGGGTGAGTGGTCACTCCATGAAGCAAGAAGGAGCTCCTAAAGCTGGCTTAGATGCCAGTTTTGCTGGGTTACCACCTGTAAGCGACTGTCTCTCTTCACTACCTGTACAAGAAGCTAAGGGAGATGAACCCATTAACATCATGAACTCAGTTAAGTGCCTAAGATTAATGGGGACAAAGGCAGGTCAGAAAATCCCAGCCTTGGGGTAGCTCAGTGTCACCCACAAAAGTGCTCCTCCCAAACGTACACCTAACGAGAACAACAGCATCCGTACGAAGGGCCTCCTAATAAAGGACAAGAGAATCAATTGAGAGAGCTAATGCTGAACAGAAATTCTACCATTGCTTTTTCAGTCCATTCCTTTTCCTTAAAAAAGCCCTTGAGACCCAGCCCTTTGACTGGATGTAGGTGTGTGGATGTAGATGTGCCGCTGACTGAAGTGTGGTACCCCTCCTCAACTGGTGCAATGGCAAAATGAGGGTTTTCCTGGGAAATAGTACTTTATAGTTTGTTTTGGTTTAAATCTGAGATTACGTGAGGATTGTGAAAAAGAAACAGTCCTTTGCCTGAAATTCTGTGCATCAACCTCGGGTTATTTCAGGCAATCATGAAGATATGGACATTTTTCACAAATTTACAAATATATATACAAATATACACATATGTACAAGTATATGTGTGTCAGCCTATGGGCTAGACTTACTACTGCTTTATTCCAGCCACACACAAGTCTAATGGGTTTTTTTTACAAAAAAGAGATTGGTAGAAAGTTGGAGTGACTTAGCAGTGACTTTTCCTGCATCTATGCAAAAGATCCTTAAGTGGGCTGACACGTAAGTGCAGCCCCCTTACCCAAGTCCCCTCATCACATATTACACATAAATAGGACTCAGTCTTACATCTGCTAATGAAGCAAATTTCTCCTTGATTCCTATGACCTGTAATCAAAGAGGATTTTACTTGAGAAAGAACTGAAAGTTCAAGCCCATTTTAGGTACAGTTTTGAAAGTTGTAAAGTCTGTCATACTAGGCCTCAAAATGCTTTAAAATAATTAAAGTTACTGCAGAAAAATACCTTCAAAAGTTTCCAAATACGTTTTTCTGTGTAAGTAGGGGAAATTTTGTCCTGCAAAAGATCAAACCACAAATACGTAGATATAAACACTCTAAGTGATGGAAATTGCCAAGTAAAAATAGTAACAGTTTAAATTAGATATCTGTGATTGCTGTTGGTGCCCAGGAGTTATAAATTATTCAGTACACTCTAACTGAATAGTCTAAGGCTGCACTTTTGTTGTTCTGATTACTCAAACCTTTTTCTTATGATCTATATTGTTAATGAATAACTCTTTGTAAAAAAAAAAAAAATACAGCCTTATGCTCTACCGCCAGAAGAAAACTCTTCTTGAGATAAAACATCACAAGAGCTTAAGCAAATTAGAAGCATATATGCTTTTTAAAAAAAAAATATGTAGGCACCAAAGGCATTTAGTGTTTTATTCACCATCTAGAGAGGAATTGGACGCTGAGGCTGTTTTGTGTATCTGGCCCCAGGAGACTAAGCCATGACTGATTCACACTCCTTGGAGTCTACATCGTTTTGAAAGTGGGGCAAAACCCACAGGTTTTTGAAGACTTCGTTCTTTATCTCACCTACTGCAGAACCGCTGTTACTGCTTGGGTATTTCTGACCCGCTGGCATGGTAACCAGGCCACTTGAAGGAATTGCCTTTACAGAGGTATCCCTGTGTCCTGCTGCCACAGGTAGGGCTCAGCCCCGCGGGATGTGAAGCTCCTTGCTGTGCCCAGCAGCTTTAACCACAGTCCTCATGCTGCCAACAGCCCACACAAGCCCTGTGCAGACTCAGGGGGTGTCCTGCCATGGCACTGCCTCTTGGCACAGTGGGATTGTCACACTAGGGGATCATAAACATTTCTGCTTTGGAGGGGATCCATTGGCAACTCTTCCTTAAATATCCAAATACTTTTTGATGGAAAATACCAAATTTATCCCAGTGGTACTGTGCTTCCCCACGCACCTTCAGCAGAGAGTTTCCATGTGATCTGCACGCACAACCTAACACGGACACAGATGGCATCTGAATTGCATTGCAACTCCTGAGTTAAGTATAAAAGAATGGAAAACAATTATGCTGCATTTTGCTATGTATTTTCTTTCCAGGTTCCTGGCATCCACATCACATGGGATGTGCACACGTGTGTGTTTAAAGAAAGAAGGGCATGAAGGTGCCCACGTGTACACACCCTATGCAAGAAAACTTTTGAAGTCACTTTTTGCCACTGTGCAGGAGTGTTAATCAGTGAAGGAAAAATATAAAAGTGCAGTCCTAGAAGGGACTGACAATTCCTGCTGCTGATGCTGTGGGTGACATTGGATTATCCTCACAGAATTCTACCAATTTTGACCTATAGCAACTGCTATAGGGTCTCCTTTTTGTCACTCCCCCACTTTCCCCTGGACATAACCTATCTGAGATTGATATTTTCATTGAAAGTCTTCCCTGAGCAAAGGAAGGACAGTTGATCTGTGATTCTGGAGTGCTTTACTAAAGGCGACCAGCATTTCATTTCCCTCTTGCGGCCTATACTGAGGCAGTTGTCCAGACTCTTTCTCCAAGTTAAATCCTAAACACGTGCAAGGCGTACTGCAATTAAATTGACAGCACTGTATCAGGCTCCAGTTCTCCCACTGATGTCAACAGGGAGCTCGTCAGAGCCCCCGGGCACCAGCAGCATTTGTTGCAAAAATGTTGCAATCTATACCTATGGCTCTGAAGAAGGCTGTAGGATTGGGGTGTAGTGGGGCAGACAGGATGGAAACCCAAAATCAGAGGTGGGGGGGTGGCGGGGAGGGAGGGGAGGTAGCATCTGATGACTTTCTTTCCAAAGCCAAAGAATAGATACTGGGAGTGTGTAAGCACACATTTCATTTTCAGTGTTAACCAAGACAGCACTAAAATATTTTCTAAGGCACCTGAGCTTTCTGTGAACCTCAACAGACTATGGAATAGTTGCATTATAACAGTGGGACTATAAGTTTTGAGCTAAACCCTGGTTTTTGAGTTTTCACCTTAGACTGGCAGAATCAAGATTTTATGGATCTGGCCTGGAGTTTGCAATCAGACTTTAGGCTTTTTTGAACTCTGGTTCCTGACCTTGGAAATTCATCTGTCACTAATCTTTGCACGCTGTTTGTGTTTCATGCCCATTTTTTACTCTTTGTCTGTCGTTGGTACCTGGCAAGCATTCAAAGCTGTCTGAGTTTTTCACCTTGAGTCTTCCCTTGCTGGCTGGATGAACACAGCGGTATGGACCACGAAGGAGTGGGAAACCTGGGGGCAAGGAAATGCAGTGTTGGTTGGTGTGAATGTGCCTGAGCACTCCTGTAGCCCTTCTAGGCCTATGTAGAGACACACAGAAGAAAGAGCCTGAATAATGCATGTCTTTATTTAAGCTATACTTGGTAACATATTATTTTCCCTCCATTTCGCTGCTGGCAGTTAGCGTGGCACTCAAGAATTAAGGACAGATTACAGTGATTTTCTTTTGAGTTCTGCTTATCAGTGGGGCTCCAGGGATGAGCCTGATTCAGAGGCGCTGCATGGTGGGTAAATGGACAGCCATGGAGACACAGTCTTCCAGGAATGCTTGGGAATCTGAGATACTCCCTGCACATCAATCCTCTCCTTCACCAACTTTGCTGTATTCACCATCCAACGAACTGCACAGCTAATGTGCCGTAGCTAAAAATGGTCCCAAATGAATTGCATCCACAGGAAAGCAGAATACCTGCACTCTCACAATTCACTCCTGGGAGGATGAGGATCCTCTGTTTAGAGGACTCTGAAGATGCTTTTTTTCCCCTTTCATTTGTTATTGCAGCTGGAATAACATTTTAAAAAGTAATGACAAATTTTCAGAAGCAATATTTCAAAGAAATTGCTCTGGTCACTGGTGGTTTGTGATCCACTTGCGACTGTCCCTGGGGTAGAAGAAAAAAAAGCCCAACTAGAAAAAGAACTGGAAGGATTGTAGTATTTAAATGAGGAAAGATCAGTTGTGTGTTCGCAGAGAGGAAGAAGGGACAGATGATATATACAGGCGGCTAATACGGGTCAGGAAATTTAACACACAAACAGCTTTAGCTTGAAGAAGGAGGTGTCCTATAGGGTACATAGGATACAGGGCACACGTGCTCCTGCCACACAGCCCCTTCACATGTACAGTGTCCCAGCAGGGATGGACAGCAGAACCCCTGTAGCTAACTCCTTACGGTCACGGGGCAACACAGTGGAGTCACTACACACAAACCTCAGCCTGCGGATCACAGGGGGTTGAGCCAATTCATCCTGCATCCTTAGGATGGGCGTTTTAGGATATCTGTGCTCACTGCACTCCAGTGGCTCTGTGGTCTCTGAAGCACAGAGATGTGTTGTCCCAGAAGAGCAACGTGAAAGGCTACGTGTGGGAAAGAGTCTGCCAAGTACGGATCCTGCATTTCCACCTCACGGAAAGGGAGACCAAGAACATCCTGGTTGCTCAGGCTAGGACAGAGTGTCACCTCATCTACAGGGGAAAGATGGGAAAAGAAGAGCGTGGGCTGGACTCTGCAGGAAGCTGAATGTCACCCAGGAAAGCACGTTCTTGACGTTAAGCATATGAATAGTCAACCAAAGTTACAGGGATTAGTCACATGCTCCAAGGAAAGCACATGCGTAGGCACTTGGCCAGAGCAGTTCTGAGGGACAGGGTCAAGCCCCTTGATGCTGGGATCACTGATAACAGATTTCTAATTAGCTGCTCCTCCGACTAAGAAACCACGCACTAGTCAAAAAGCTTCAATCTCTGTTCAGAAAGATACTTCAAAGCCTCCCCCAAAATGCAGAAACTCAGAGAAGTTGTGAGTATGCTTCAGCTCAGGAGAGATGGAGACACTAACCCTCACAAATTTGGATCTGGATGTTTTCGGGATCAACCCTGCTCTAAAGACAAGCCTGAGCCAACAGAAGGCCTGGTGGGGCTGTGACCCCTATTCAGGGGTATGGAAGCACATGGGACTCCTCCCAGTTCTTCGAGAAGCACGGAGGGAAATTCTCAATCTCCCAAAAGGGTTCTGACCTTACTTAAAGCAATGATGAGAGAACTGGAGTTTGGACAAATGGTCCTTTTTGGGGATCCAGTTGAAGATCAAGGTGATAGGATCACCTGCTGCTTCAGGCAGTCCCATGTAGATTAAGATGCTTCAAAGCATCAAAGCCACACAGGCCTTACAGACCCTATGCTAGAGCAAGTGGAAAATCACAGAACTGGCCCAAAGATTCAGGGTCAACACTTTTGTGTTGTAAATAAAAGTAATCATAACCCTCTTCCACCACTGCCACACACAGACTGACACACAGGCTTATATACAGCTTGTAAACCAACACCATCAGAGAATATTTCATCAAGGCAAAACTGTTCTTATGCCAGCTGCAGAAAAAAAGGAAAGCTTTGAAAATCCATCAAACAGCAGAATTACTTCAATTTCTTTAAATCTTATACTTCTTTCAAAACTGTATCTGTAGAAGAATACACCCTGTGAACACTCATGGACCACACAAGGAATACATCCTTGCAGGAGCTGCTGCACTGCTTTGCCTGCCACAGGGCCTGATGGGGGACTCCAGACAGGCACCTCTGTGACTCTGGTTTACCTGCATCACACCAGATATCTGTGTTCACGTGAAACACCTTTCCTATCGCATTCAGCACTGCAGAGGAGGAAGAAAGTTTGCATTCCAAGCTGCTTTAATGAAACAGCTGTAATTGTCCTAGTAATTTCTTACCGAGCAGTTGTTTTTTTCAGAATTTTTCATGCTTTGAAGAAATGAACAATTTTTATAGGTCTTTTTTGGTTTCCAGTTATTGGTTTTCTGCATTTAGCTTTCATTTAGCTTTCCAAGGCTGTTTTTGTTTTAAATTTCCTTCTTCTGTTCAATGGCAATTCATCAACCTCCTTACCAAGTAGGCACTTGCACAGTCAAATGATTTCAAAACTTTTCAAAACCACTCTATTTGAGAACCTTCCTAGAAAAAAAAATAAATAAAACAATCTGCTTAAAAAGGAAGTTTCTTCAAAAGGCTTGTATTTTCAACTCGAATAAATAAGTAATTGCTCTGGTCACGTCTAATGGAAAATGAAATTCTGAAATTCAGTCGACAGGAATGGCACTTCAGTGGCAACACACTGACTTAGCAGCTGGCATTGGCATGTTTGGGCAATCTGTAGACAACAAAAAGCAAAAGCTAGGTAGTTGAGCAAGAATGGAAGAAACCCAAATCTACCCTACTCCAACATGCCCTCCAGAAACTTCATTTCTTTGAGCACTCTTAATACAGCTACATGTGTAAGAATTATTTGTTAGCTGGATATTTTTAACTCAAGCAATACTGGGTTTTGCCAGCTGTGTAAATGGCATGACCCGGAAAGTAATGCCTGCATTTCTGTGCAGCAGGCACAGCCTCCTTCTCCTGGTGAGATTTTTTAGATGGAGAATATGACTTTTTATTGACTGATGAGGACTGATATCATGCAGCTATCATGTAAGAAAGGATTGCTGGTACTATCCCTGAATTAAGAGCATGTTGGGTTGGATTGGTTTTGGGGAGACCTTTTTTCTTTGCCCTGTCTCCCTTTGCCTGCATATTTGTCAGTGGTGCCCTCACTCCTATATATGGCAATTCAGTCACCCTTCCTCAGAGTCCCTTTGGCTACACCCTTGGCCCTCCTTCCCCGCCTTTCCCTCAGCCACTGGCACCCTGCAAGGACCCACTGTCCTCATAGCCAAAATGCTTTGCTTCCTCTAATGGCATTCACCCACCTCTCCAGACTTAGCTGATCATTTAGCTCTTCTGGGACCCATGACCTGAACGATGGGAAGAGCAAAGGGAAGGAAAAAGGAGACAATAGGAAGAGGAGTAGCAGGAAAAAGAGAAAGACCAAAAAAAGAGAGAGAGAGTTCCATTTGCAGATTCACAGTTATATCATACAATGCTTAAGCTCATGGGAAATGGATCTCTGTTCTCTGCATCTGACCCTTTCACATCCATCTGTACACAGTTCTCCCAGATGGAGAGAGGAGATGTCCAGTGAACCAGGGCAGTTTCCAAAGACAAGATGTGGGAAGGTCTTATTTGGCATACATGAACACAATGAGAGGCATCTCTTACTTCTCTCTTACAGAAATTAGCTCCCTTTTCCTCCTCCGCAATGGCCTTTGCCCAGTTGTCTCAAACGTCCAAAGCGGAAACTTGATGAAATCCCATTCCAGCAAATCCCTGGGAGGAACAACTACCAGGCCTCCCCCCACCTCCCTTCTCCTTGGTCAGTCTTCCCCTGGATCCACCATCCTGAACTCTCAGAAGCTCCGTGAAAAAAACAAAACAACCTCCTGAAATCCAGCAGAGAAGATGCGCTGTCTCAGACCTGACGCTTTCCTCGCGCTTCTGCCGTTGCGGTGCCTCAGTCTTGGGCCACAAACACAGCGTGGATGGTTTAGTGGACAATCACATTGCAATGTTTTAAATTTTTCTTTTTGTTAAAAAAAAAATTAAATAAAGTAAGAGGGAAGAAAAAGTTATACACACATGTATCACAGCATTTTCAAAAGGCCTTCTGCTGCATTTACTTTAGCAGTTCAGCCTCAGTTATAAGCCTGGATGTAAGGCAGCTGGAAGATTAAAACCGCATCGTTGGAAAGTCCGCTGAGATGTCCTCTTGGAGTTTTTTATTGTTTTCTGGTTTTATTTTCTTAGATGGTTTTTATTATTATTAATTATTATTATTTTCACTTGTTTGCTTCTCTCTAAAGTTTGGCAGGCAAAGAGAAAATGCTTTTCTACTTTTCCTCACACATTCTGTCCATTTTGTTTTCTGCATTTTAAGGAGAAAAAAAAAAAAAACAAAACCCCAAAACCAACGACAGGACAAGCTTCTGTAATTTTGTTTTAGAAAGAAAAAGAAAGTGGGTGGGTTTCTGATAATAGCCTTGAGGAGGTACGTTGTTGAAGTGGCTCAAATGCTTCATTTGTTCCTTTGCTTGATGTTTGCATTTTCCCTTCTGGCTGCAATAGACACGCTTTTTGTGTCATCCCCCCCACGCCTCTGCCCCCACCATGTCCTGTACAGATTCTGGTTCCAGATTCCCCACATGGATCCCCTGTTCCCCCTCCCAAATGGCAGTAGGTAGGTGCAACTGTAGGTTCATTTGACCTCTAAGGTATGATGCTGAAGTTAAGAGTTGGATGGAAGAGCCACGTGAGAGAAAAGCTTTCCCATCGCTGTGAGAAAGAATGAAGCAACATAGAGTCCAGTGGAGATGTGAGTGCCATGTTGGACTCAGCTCTACCTTGGCACTGGCATTAATTTGAGATTTTATATATATATAATTATATATACATATATATGCATGTATAGGCATACATAGGCATATATATATATACGTCTGTGTGTGTGTGTGTATTTGTTTGCTATTTGTTTTAGCACACTGTCCCATTCTCAGGTCTGGATTTGGGGCAGTTGGTCCTGGGGACAGGTTGGACAGAAGGGGCCAGAGTGCAGAAGAAGCCAGAGATCAGAGTGAGGCCCAGGCCCCCCCACGCACAGAACATGGACCAGCCATAGCCATGGCTGATGTCGTCGGGAAGTCCGTACAGGTAGCGGGGGTAGCGGGAGAGCTCAAAGTTGATTCCAGCCACGCACGTGCACAGTGAAATGATGCAGAAGGTTCCTGGAGGAGAGCGGGAAGGGGAGAACGAGGGAGGAAAAAAAACAAAGAGAAGTTAGAAGAGTGACAGACATACCCCTTTCCAAGCTGCCCGAGAAGAGCTGGTGCAAGCAGTAAGGAAGCGCCTAAAGGAAGATGTTTGTATAGAGAGTGGCTTGGTCTGGAGGCTCCGTGGGGAAAGAACCGAGTGTCACCAGAGCCTTGAATGTATCTGATGCTGAAGGGAGCCGCATGGAGAAACTTCAACAGGCACAGTTTTTCATTATGAGCACTCCCTTGGGAGCCAGAATGCTTCTTGGAGCCATTGTTTTTTTCTGAAACTTTGCTTTAGACAAATACAGAGTGAATAATCTTGTTTTGACATTTCTGGGAGGGAAAATAACGTTGAATTTTTTTATTTAATTCCAATTTTTCAGTGATAGACTTTATAGAATATTATAATATACTTGACACATTCTGGCTCTGTTGAAATATACGTTTAAAATTACATGGGAGATTTTCTTCACGCTTTTCGTATATCAAAATACAGAATTTTTCATTATACAGTCTCCTTTTAAACATCACTGTAAAAATCTTAAAATCCTTCACAAAACTCAGATTCTGCCCTCTGCATGACTCCAGTCTCAGTCTAGATGCCCTCTGCAGTGTTGCTGAAATCTTCAAAATATCCTGTTCTCATTTTCCATCTCTGCAGCAATATTTCATTTCTTATTTCTTCCTGAGAACACTGCGAGGACAAACTTCATAACTCTGTCAGGTGGTGTTATGGAAAGACACACGTATCAGATGAGCTGAACTTTATCCCACCCAGAGGAGTCTAATTTTGATCTTTGGCCTCCAGCTTCATCGAAGCTAAACTCTGAGCTCCTGAAATGTCACAGTTTTCACCCACACACCAAATAATGGATACATACAGATGCTACACACCTGCCACGAGAGATAACAACTCACGTCAGCACGAAGTTGGTTCTTTATTTTTCCTCTCTAATTCCTCCCTTCGTGGACCTCTCTGAATTGCCTGGAGAGCCCTGGGCACAGAAGCCAACCTGCAGGACTCGAGCTGCAGGACACACACGGTCAGTCCTGTGCGTCCTCCCTCTGTTCATGCATGGATCAGTAGCGTGCAACGTGTGCTACCTGCGCAGCCGTCCTGCATCTGTTCACAACAGCTGCTGGTGAGAAACCTCCTCTTCTTCCTGGTCCCAGCCCTAAACCAGCACAATCTTCCAAAGCAGTCACAGTCAGCCTAGTTTCAGTGACAAGCTCCTGTCTTCTGGTGCCCTTGCTTCCTTCTGCTCCTCCCTGCCCCTGGCTCTGCTTCTCTTCTGCAATACTTTTGCCGTTGTTTCTCTGCTGCTTTGCTCTTTTTAGTTGCGGTTGCATCGAATAAATGAATTTGACACTCCCCACTCTGAACACAGAGGTAAGATTATTTGGTGAATTCACATGGAATTTGGTTCAGAAACTGGGAGCATTTGCAGGAACATACACGCATCACCAAAATGTGTGGACTTTCCACTATACCCACCTCCTTTATTTAGTAGGAACATCCTATAGGCATTGAATCTACAGGCAAATCTCTGTCATGGACCTGCTGTGAGATCACTGTCACAGTTGTCTCTCTGCTCCCTCTTCTGATCACTGCTGTGCCTCTTTGGATGGTCTTTTCTCCACTCTTTTTTGGAATGTTACTTGTAGATAGTCTCTGCTGTAAAGGTCAGGGGCCTTCCCTAATGCCACGTACAGCTGCCAGATGCCCCAGGATATTCATAAATACTCATATTTTGGGAGTGTCACTGGGTACCAGTGAGGACCAGTGAGCTGCTGCAGTAGGTACTATGCCTATTTCATTCAAAACAGCCTTCTTGCCTCCCACCAGCACCCCACCAGTCTGCAATCAGTGATCTGGATTCTTGCAAAAGCCTTGTGAGATCCCAGGCTCTGGAGCTGTCTTTGGAGAAGTTCTATACTACTTCAAAGCACAGAGCAGGATAAATGGGGAGATCTCCCTCCCACAATCCATTAGTCAAAAATCAGGTTGTTTGATTAGAAACCACATGTCCTTTCCATGTCTTACTATGTTACTTAGGTTATTCAGTAATATGAAGATGTCTGACCAGAATGCGGCTGTTCCCTGTGTTCCATGTCAGAATGACTAGTACATTGTGGGATCAGGGAAAAAATGATGCCTCAGAGGCACTGTGCTCTGAACTGAGCTCTGTGGCTCATTTCAAATGGTTGTGGTTAGAAAGTGACAGTGAAGGCCTTTCTTTGCTAGTAAGAACGTGGTAATTTCAGCTCCCTCAAAATATAAGATTGTTGAGAGAGGTGGGTGGGAAAATCTGTGTGGCCAGACTGCAGCTGCATTCGCTAAGCACAAAAGGGAAGGAAATAACTTTGGATTTCAAATACTCCCCGTGCTTTCACACTTTGTCTTGGCTGTTTTGATCACAAGCTCTTTAGTGCAATGAGTGTTGCTTACTCTTTGTATTTGAACAGTGCCCAATATATTGGCACTCCACCTTGCTGAGGGTATTCTGCCCCTTAAACAAGGAACAACAAAGAAGAGCACAACACTAGAGAACTAAGCAAATCACAAGCATGAGACTTCTCTAAAAATGCCTGCCCCCTTCCTGGAGAATGTGCTCACCCATGATGACAAATAATGACTGCCACGCACAATGCCACAGAGTGCAGAGCACGGTCCTCAGCCAGTCGCCCCCCTGCGCTTCTGCAGGATGTCTTGTACGACACAGACTTATCTGTCTCTCTAGGGCTGTTCATTGCAGCCACAAAAAATGCCATTTTACGCCACCTAGAAAAATCTTTATGGCCATTTTATGAGTCCTATGTGTTGCTTGTGTTCAGCCAAGCAAGGAAGTTCCCACTTACAGTTAATCTGGCCTCTCACCAGGAAGGCTACTGATGAAAACCGAGTGAGCTTCCTACCTCATGACTGTTCAGTAGCTTTTCATCATGAACTGGCAATCATAACACAAAGGATCATCCTTGCAAATTGCACAATTGTTGGCCATTGTAGTGAAAGAGTCATGGGTAAAAGGGATGCAGAACCTGAGCTTACCCATGGAAATGAAGCCTCTGCTAGTCCAGGTAAGACATGGAGCTGAGGTGGCAGGGGGAGGGAGGCTGGCTGTCACTCCTGCTCATGACACGGTGTTTCAGAGGCAGCAGGATTGAGCATTCCCAACCCTATGATTCTTTTTTCTCCCTACAAGTCAAACTGAACCCTTATGCAGTTTCCTGTCAAGTGTTTGCTGTCAGTGAGGTTCCCTCCTACATGTGCACTAATGCCCCAGATCCCCTGGAAACCGCAGCAATACAAACTTTAATTTCTTTGTGAAAAACACTCCCCCATAGCTGTGGTTCAAGCAGATGACCAGACCTGAAGGCTGGTGGTCCAGCCATGGCCCTGATGCACAAAATGTGAATGACAGGTGGTAATAAGGGCTCGCTGGTACATGAGCTGCACAGGGAGATAAAGGCCATCTCCTTCAGCAGCTGGGGGAAGCAGAAGTCGCAAAGCTCTTTGTGCTGGGATTTACACATTATCCTCCGAAGTGAAACACTAATGAATGAGACAAGGCAACTGTGGGATTTTTGACAGGTAGTTCACGTGCCACTGCAAAATGCTTCAATCAGGTGAGAGATTAAATTTCACATAAAGCTGTGTCTGTGCCACAGAAACTGCTGTTTGACATGTAGTCAAACCTCCATCCTGACTCCTTGTCAGGTAGCGTCCCTTCATCTTGGCCTGGTTTTGACAGTGCCCGTCCTGCTAATGGGCTGACGATCGTCAGTGGTTTGAGAACCTGAGCTATTAAATACCTCTTGGTTATCTTGTGCCTGTCTTTCTTATATATTACAGAAGAATATTAAACATTACACTGAATGTCCCTTTCATTTAGACTGGAAGGTTTTTTAGGACAGAGATGAACTTATTTGCTATATATGTATATAAGATTGGGGTCCATGCCTTCCTTGCTGCAGGGGCAGGCATCCTGAAGAGGGATGGCAGGGCAAGGTAATATCAGTGTTGGTCAAAGCCTAATTCCATGTGGATTATGAGTCACAGAGCCCTTTGCTGTAGTTGTTTTCAAGCATGATTATATCAAGCAGTGCCATGGGCCTCTGCTGCAAGGAATTAATTTTTTGTTTTTTGTAAATGTCTCTTTCTTTCCAATCAGCCCAGCTGTGTGAGGGTCTGCAATGCCTCCACAGTTTTTAAACCTCACCTCCAGGGGAGACCGAAACTGCTTGTGAGTGAACGGATTTAAACACAAACAGGCTCAAATCATCCATACCAAATCTGTTTGAATTTTCCCTGATGCTAGTATCCCCTTGAACCATGTCAGAAGCCACGTCCTTCACCCACAGACCTGGCTCAACTTCCACAGTGATAGAGCGTGGAGGATTTCCCAAGGTCCGTGGTGTTTTGTGAGACAAGAACTGGTGCCTTTCTTAGATGCACTGCAGATGAAGGTGAGTCTTTGTGGTGCTAGGGCACAAACAGACCCTGTTGGCAGGACCTTCATCTAAACATCCTCATCCTTATTATTAACGAGGAGATGTCTGACTGGACACCTGAAGGAGACATCACCAATTTGAAGTCATGGGAAATCCAAAAAGCCGGTAATTAAAATGATCTGGGCACCAAGCCCACCTCTGAGACCCTCCTCTCTACAGATCATTTGTCTCATGATTTGGAAAGCTCTTCTTTCGCGTCTGACAGAATGGTGCTCATTCTCTCCCTTCCCCCCACAACAGATAGAAATGACTCACAAACTGTGCCGTCAGACGCACAAAGTAAACAACCACAAAAACCGCTTCTTCTAGCCTTCTGTTATTTTTTAAAACATATAGAAATGTCAAGTATTACTTATAAATCAGCAGATTAAAAAGAGAACCGCAAAGGTATGGATTTTAAGATGTCCTTTGAAACCATGCAGTTTTCAAATAAATGTAAATCTCTGCCTTTTAAAGTATTTCTGGTAGCTTCTCGTGGCCACTAATGTCTTTGGAAGGAGTGCTGTTTACTTAATTATCATCACTTTCTTTTATTATAGGGCTATGGGAGAAAAAAATTTCACAAGTGAAACATTATCTTTACCTTCTCTCTGCCCTACTAGCTTTTACTATTTTCAAGGTACATCAAACAAACAAATAAAATTAGGTCTGATCCTAAAGTGGAGTGTGTAGCGTTAACTATTTAAATTATATCCCAATCAAATGAAATTATTAAAGAATACATCGAATTCCCTCCCAACACAGTGATGATAAAAGCCTTTTGGAGGGAGGGAGCAGCTTTGCAGTAAACTCCTTCTGTGCACGGATTAAACGCCTCAGCAGCACGCAGCTCTTGAGAACACTTTATTGCTCTGTGCATACACGCATAGAATATAAATTATTGCTTAATTAGGTACTGTTCCAGCAGCAGCAGCTTACAGCATCACCAATAGGTTGCAGAATAGCAAGGGGCTTACTGGAAAATTGCCCTTATGAAAAAAGCGGAGATGGAAGGATAAATCTGACTGGGTGACAGAGATTTAGTGCGGTGTCCTTGTGAGATTACATCCCCACCTGGGTTGGGACTTAATGCATTTTTATCTTATACCATGGACCAGATAAACTGCAGGGTCTGTCATGATATTGCATTATAGCCACTCTCAGAATGTGGTTTGCATTTGGCCTTTGGCCTCCTGCCTCACAAGGTGCCAGAGGTGCCCAGCGCACGCCAGAGCTGCGCGCCTGCTGCGTGTCACCTCCCCCGTGTGCCTGCCTAGTGACTGCTGCTGCACAAGCTGGAACGTCTTAGGGCACCAGAGGATTATGCGTCCTCAGCCACAACCCCAAACCCCTAATGGGGACCATCCTTAGGCTTGTAAATCAGTATCATATGTATAGGAACAATGTTACAGCAGCTGAGGGCTGAACTCCAGTTTGCTCTGCTGATACAAGTGTCAGTCCGTATTTCACACGGCAGATTTGCACATGGTGACATTTCCGTGACTGTGTCCCTCGGGGCATGGGACTGCACTGGGAGTGGGCACCCATGCTGTGCACAGCAGCAGCTGGTGAGCTGCAGCGATGAGCAAGCACTCTCTGAAACTGTGAGTTGGCACGGAAGGCAAAAGCAACGTTACTTTGCTAAAGGCACGATGGTTTGATGGACTAGGGAGAAAAGAAAGCTTTCAGATCAAAGCCTGAGTGAATAACCCTCTGATTACTTTAGCAATGGTGATTGCTATGACCCACCCAAAATAACCTAACAATAATAAAGGGGTTGACTACAGCCATTAAGCAAACATAATGGGTCGTGAACTTGCGGCCGCAACGCAGGAGACAGCAAAAATTGTGCCAGTTGTAGTACTGTGATATGAGTCCCATTTTACTGGGAGCAGAAAGGAAAGAAAGGACCTCAATGTCAAAATGAAGAAACATTCTAATCCAAGGTTAATGAAATTATCCCATCCATGTGCTGGCAAGCACCATGCTTGGCAACATACAGAGGCTACTGGCAGGTTCTGTCATCCCCTGCAGTGTGGAGCTCACAGCATGACCCAGGCAGAGGCCAAAAGATTAAACAGAAAGAGGCACTGGAGATCTGAACAAACTCAAGTGACTCCATCACACCTCAGATTTGCCTCAGATGATGACACGTAAATTTAGTATCAAGCTGTACCTTAGGCAGGTGCTTCCCACCCGAGGCATTTGTCAGAGCTAAAGGGAAGCTTGTGGAGTCAGGTTGGGTTTGCCTTGTCCCAGGACATGTTCTGTAGCATGAAGCATCTGCACCATGTTGCATCTGGTCTTTTAGTAAGGAGGTCATTATGCCTTTCTGTAGGTAAGACCATTTTCTTCCAGTCAAAACATTGAACATCTCTCAGAAGGAGCCTCAGAGGATTCACGTAATCTTTCTTTTGTAGGAAATTCTAAATTGCTGAACAGTCTACTGATAGATGTTCTTCAAGACAAGTGAGACTGGAGAACAGGTACAGCACAAGTAAATCCAGTGCAGCCTTCTTCCATATTGCCTAGTGTGTGCCACTATAAATGCTCCTAGAGGGAATACTTTCAGGTCTAACAGGATGGTTACTCACATGCCTTTTTAATCCTTTTGTTTGCTGAAGGCAGTACTAAAGAAGCCATTGGGAGCTTGGGGTGATGGTGGTGGCTACCTGATTTGGATATTTTCCCCTTTAGGTGCTGGAGAAAAGCCTATCCACTCTTTTTTTAGTTTTTCAAGTGACTAAAGGACTGTTTGCTTGTACAACTTTCAGGATCTTAACTGCAAAAGTCTCTACGCTCTATTACTGTTTCCCTGAGCTAACCTGCCAGGAACAGAAAAATCCTTTCCATATGTGCTGATACAGAGATAGAATAGTCAGAAATCAAAATAAGATGCAGTTTTGTCTGGTCAACAAGAACCACGTAGTGCAGGGCACCCCTCTGAAGTTTATGTCATCCACATGAATGCTTGCAAGCAGCACACTAGACTGACCCTGTACAGCCCTAAAGGATCATGCTGAAATCTTCTTTCTTGTTGCAGGGGAAATACCTGCTCATCCTCTGTAGCCCACACAAGTGCATTGGCATGACTGATCCCTGTATGCCGTGCAAGAGCCAGGTTGGGCAGAGATGAGGAAGGCCCCACTCATTTATGGTTTCTACCAGGTCCAGTTGCTTTCTAAGTGGAGTTTCCTGTGTCCAATTGTCCGTCCAGGCAGATTAGACCAAGTGAGTGTGGCAGTGATTTGCCCAAGGGGAATGTTGTTTTTCGAAGCTGACAGCCTGAGGAGCCAAGAAGGTGAATCTAAACCTTGCTTTAGCCTCTGCATTTAACAAAAAGATCTGCCACACACAGAAATTTCCTCCCCATTCCCCATGTAAGGATGTCTTTCTGTCTAACAAATCATTAATCTTCCTTCTGTTGCATGTGCATTCTTTCCTCTTTTATGCCAGGCATGCAAACAACTCAGCAAAATTGTCTTTAAAAAAGACCAACCCAATAATAAATGCCAGCTTTGTTTTCATTGTCTACCTTTGGCCTTGATGCATCTTGCCATCAGAATTCAGAAGCCAGCAACAGATCAAAGACCCAGTGACATTATTAAAGGATACGGGACAACCACTGAATTTCAAAAAGCACAGAACTTGTTTTCCAGGGCTGTGGGTGGGAAAGTCTTTTGTATTTCTATGGAATCTGTCTCCTCTGCTTTATTTCTACTTTATTTCACCTTCTGTCAGCCCCCCAAAGACCTACTGACATCTCTGAGAAGCAACTTGATTGCATGCCCTTCACGGACTGCACTAAGTTGTCTGTTCTCGTAACTTTGGAAGGTACTGATGCTTCTGCCAGTACCTCCCATCCTGGTGAGGGAGAAATTACAAGTCAGTATAGCTGACTAGAAATGAACACACAGAGGAATATGAACAGTTCTTCTTGCTGAAAAGCCAGACAGAACTGACTCCTTAATTTACTGTACACCAAGTTCAGGGAGACAGATCTGACCTAGGACAGAGAAACAATGAGTTTAGAGATACACACACTATTTGTACATATACTACTTGCCCTGTCTTTTTCTCCAGACTATAAAATCTCTGCATCTCATTAAAGAAGCTTTTTCTCTCCTTCTCCTAAGTGCCAGTGCTCTCCCCTGATCTGGTACAAGGTTGGTGGAATTGTGTTGGTATTTCTTTCCCCACAGCCTGCAAGTGCACATCTAGGAGCATCAGAAATAAGCCACAGGAAAAAAAACCCCCACAACGCATTTGAAGGTTGACTTTGAAGTCAGCTGATAATGTTTCCATGGAGATCAAATGCTATGGAGTTGACAATGAATTCTCTTGTTGAGCCTTTCCTTCCAGGGGACCAAAAAAAGGCAAAGAACAATACATCTAAATGACTACGCTCTGCAGTACAGTAGTGTTATTGACTTGCAAAAACCACATCTATATCCCAACCCCTATTTTCTTATGGAGATGTTAACTCTTAGGTCTCAACATTTCAATGCTAGGTGTGCCAGTATTCACCTAGAGAATCAGATATATTCGTGAGGTACTGGAAAAAAAATAGCATCTAGTGAAAATAATATTCTATGAGAAAAAAGATATAACTCTGCATTTGAACGTAAGCTGTAAATGAGGCTTATGATTCCTCTTGAGAAGTATTATAACATGAAATTATAAAAGAACATGTCAGTGCTGATATGCAGTGACACACAGATGTCCGTACTGCAAAAGTGGGTGATCTTTCATATTTCCAGAGAGTCTCCTATTTCCTTTTCAAAACGAGTGCCAGCATAAATAAATAAATGCCAAATGTGTTGCTGGTCCACCAGAGAGCAGAGAGAACTACTAGAAGTAAAAATGTAACAATGCTCTGCCTTTTGAGCATAAAAGGCAGAGCATTGAGAGCCTTGCCCTGCCAGCAGCTGAGCAACTTCTTTCTAGCTGGGAAGCGCTCAACAGGCCATCTTGGCATTATATTAACCCCAAAAGATGGCAAAGGAGATGTATGTCTGCATGGGTGATTTCCTAAATATTTATTTTGTGAGTGAAAATAGGAAATTCGCAAGCATTCAAAAGGCAAGTGATAACAGTTGCTAAAGGCTGATTGCTAATGGTTCACTGGTGTGGATGAAGAAGCACCTCCAGATCTACCCTCCTATCAGGACACGTATACATACAGTGAACCTGTATCCATACAGGTATGTCTGGACATGCATCCATCAGTGTCCTAGTTTTGAAATATGTAAGAAAAGAGCCACGCCTCAGACTCCAGAAACCTGGCCTAAAACGCGACCAAGGAACACGGCCTTCAACCAGGTCTGTGAGAGACACCACAAACCGTGCAGGGAGAGATGTTTTAAAGGAATCATAGAATTGCTTAGGTTGGAAAAGACCTCTAAGATCATTGAGTCCAACCATTAACCCAGTACTGCCAAACCCACCACTAAACCATGTCCCAAAGTGCCACATCTACACATCTCTTGAATGCCTCCAGGGATGGTGACTCAACCTCTTCCCTGGGCAGCCTGTTTCAGTGCTTGACCACCCTTTTGGTGCAGAGAATTTTCCTATTGTCCAATCTAAAGCTTCTCTGGTACAATTTGAGGCCATTTCCTCTTGTGCTATCCCTTGTTACTTGGAGAGGAGACCAACCCCTTCATGGCTACAATTTCCTATCAGGGAGTTGTAAAGAGGAATAAAGTCTCCCCTGAGCCTTCTTTTCTCCACAGTTAACAACCCCAATTTCCTCGGCCACTCCCCATAAAGAGGGACAAATCCTTAACAGTCATGAAAAAGGACATTTTTAGAAACAGGTTAACTCTTGTTTCCTGAATATGCATGCTCTTGCCCTCGTTACACTACTTCCTGATGGGCACAAAGCCTACGTGACTGCTCCAAGCTCTGCTTCTCCTCAGAGGTCCCAAAAGACCCTCATCAGCTCCTTTTCTGCCTTCCACAACACCCTTGTCATGTGTTGGAGGGTTTTAAACAATCAAGAGCCTTTGAGAGCTTTAAACATTTAAAGCCTATTAATGCTGTACATTAACTCAAGCTCGTTCCAACGCGGAGCCTTAAATCACTTTAGAGCATAATGCAAAATTTAACCAAAAGCACAAGCAGGAGCCAGAGCGTTCATGTGTGTGCTGGGGGAGGCACGGCAGAGGAGGTACTCACTTTGTTGTGCTGAGGCTGGTCTCAAAGACTTTCATTGCCCATTTATGGCATCTCTTGACACAAACCAGCCTTTGTCTCCATCTGGAGGTCAATCCACATAACTAACTTCTCACAGTGGTCTGTAGGGAGTTTTGCCAAATTTTTAAGCTCCTCTGCAGTCGTCATTAATTTAGTACCTCCCACAGGAATAAAACACGATTGGTATCTCATTTCTTTCCAGTGTTCCAACTTTTTTTGAATTATAAATACTCTTCAAAGTGGCCAAAGGTATTATGCCTTTGTGGAAACTATATTTATCCCAAGCTTCATGGTTCACATTCCAGCAACTTACTGCAGATCTTGGTTTTTCTAAAGATCACTTGTTGCCGTTTAAGATCTATATGCGTATACTCGTGCACACACATGTGCATTTACGCTTGCCTTTCCATAGGGAAAAAAATATTTGATGTAAACTTTCTAAAACTATTCCTTTTTGGAAAGAAGCACAAGAAGCAAACTTCCAAAGAATAATGTTGTGGAAATGAAAAAAATAAATACGATCGCAGGAAATACCTTCGATATTCAGTGTTGTGATTGATCATATCACCACAAGTAAACATTCTGAAGAATGGGTAGAGACCTCGATTAGTAATGAAAAATAGAAATCCTAGGTGCCCTGTGGTACCTATCATATTTCCCCATGGATTCCAAAGAATGGCTCTTACTTTCTCCCTTTGTTTATATTTCTCTTTGCTTCCTCTTGGCAGCTACTATGAAGGTACTTCGTAACCGCCTAGGAGATGTCAGTCACAGAGCTTTGCCTTACACTTGCTGCATTAAATTGCTCCATTTTTGTTTCTTAAATTATTCAGCAGTGGAACGATTATTTTGAGACAGCAGGACCGTAGTTGTGTAGAATAAACACTCTTATTTTCCACCGTTATGTGCTATTTTCAAAGTACAGTGAGTTAAATTTGGGCCTCAAATGACTCAACAGCTGGTAACGATCCATGGCTGCAAATACACAGATGCCTCCGTTGTCATCTCCTAACATATGCACGGCACAGGCAGAAGCAGCACAGCACAGAGGCTCGGGGATTGGGAAGACAGGGCTCTCTGTGGGAGGAGGTGGGAGCGAAAGAGGATACGGACGTGTGCAGCGCAGCTGTACCGACAGCGGTGCTGCACGGGCTCCCAAGCCCTGTTTTGAAGCCCCACTTTCTGATGGGGTTGGCATCCCAGCCTGGCCATCAGCTCCTGGGCACAGTGAGTCGTGCTGTGACAGCTGATGGCACTGGCACAAAGCCCTGGGTGTGTCCCCATCCCCGCTGGCACCTTGCAACAGCCCTGCATGAAGCGGGGCACGGCTGGGGCAGGAGGTGACCCAGTCTAAATGGTCAGTCCATCCTCTGGCTGGGAGGATAATAAAGCATTTTGACTCAGCCCTGGACTGAGGAAAGGAATATTTTGGAAGCATTTCTGAGAAGGCTGGAAATTACTCATAAAAAGCTGATTCTCCCTAGTTTAAAATATAAATAAGAACATGCTCATACATATATAAGTGGGTCTTTCTTTACTTCTTTAATAAACATTCTCTCTTGCATATCTGAAATAAAGCATTACATTATGCCAACACACCTGCATAACTTAATTTTTTATTCCCTCTCACACATCTTTCCTGCCTGCTTATCTTTACTGCAGCAGCCAGCATTGGAAAGAACAGGTGTTCACCTCTGCTATGGGAAAGATTTGAAGCTTTTCTAACCCTGACCTACGTCCTCTGAGTATGGACGGGCTACAAAGAGTAATGTCTCTGCAGCACTTTTAGAGGGGGTCAGAAGAAACCCAAATCAGGGGCAGAAGTGGAACTGGCAAATGGCACTTGAAACTCCCAGACTGGCAGATCCTCACTGGCGAGGAGGGAGGAGGAGAGGATGAAAGAAATTCCTGATGTTTTTGAAAGCAAATGCTAGGACAAAAAATCAGGCCAGAAAAACTCCATACTACTACTTTACGTGTACAGCATGACTTCCAGGCCTCTCAGTGCCAGGCCTTTCAGTGCCAGTAGTAAAGGGAGTTTCAGATTCCCAAGCAAAGCTCCAAACTCAGTACCTCATGCAAAAATACCACTAGGCAAAGACAAGAAATGAGCTGCTACATGAGCCTCCAGACCATTTTATTACAGATCTGCATGGTGAAGCCAAATCACATGAATAAGGGCATTTATTAGCTGGAATAATTTCCAAATAGACTAATTAGAGACTGAATTATTAATGGTAAAATTTCTAATTGGCTCAAAGCAAGGTTACAGCAAGAAACTCACTTGACTTTGCAAAGAATAATGAATACTTGCAAGGCTAGTAAAATTACATGCTTCTCTAAGGAAATTGTTAGCAAACGGGGAAAAAACCCTGAAGTAATCCTAAAGCGTATGTCACAAGACAAAACTGGCAGAGACCTGATAAGAGTGAAGAGAACAGGTAAAACAGTAAACAAGTGCAGAGATGATTTATTGCATTTATTTGCAGTAAATTTGGAACAAAATAAGACAATGCAGAAGCCTCTCCCCGAAGGGCTGCCTTGTTAGGCATGCAGTAAAAACCCGAACTATTTCGCCGAAATGTGTTCTCGGCACAAATTACAGACTTATGAAAGGAAAATACATGAATGTGCAGCTGAAGGACAGAGCTCTGATAAGGATGATAAAACGTCGCTCTTTGTCAGTCTTTTAATACATTTACAAAGGCAAGTGATGTAGCTTTGGCCGGGGATAATTGTGTGCTGAAGCAAGTACCAGAACGTGGTATTGGAAGTGCCATTTTGTGTTTCCAGCTGGGACAACAGACAGCAGTTCAGCAGGGAGGTGCACAAGGTAGAGAGGGGGAGGATGAAATCACTGACAAAACACTGGATCATGCCACCAGGAGACAGCCACCCCACTTTCCCCACAGCAGGCCCTGATGAGGAGGAAAAGGGTTTTGAAGCATTTAGGTACAGCCCTGCCCTCAAATTAGAAATAATGAAAGCCATATGATGTTTCAAAACAGCTGACTGAAATCAGCTGACCTGGGAAAACATCAGGCTATCAGAGATTGTCTTTAAAAGATGATTTTATAAAGCAAGTACAGTAACAGAAAGTATGGTGAGGTTGGGTTTGCATGGCTGCAAACCTAGCAGAATCTGAGATGCTGAAACAAGAAAATCCTATGGGCGAATGTGCTGGAGAGCAGGTAGAAAAACCTAGGGTTAGATGGATATAGACCTTGTTTGCTGATCATGATACAGGAAATATTCAT
Source organism: Mohoua ochrocephala (assembly GCA_013398855.1). Lineage (NCBI taxonomy): Eukaryota > Metazoa > Chordata > Aves > Passeriformes > Acanthizidae > Mohoua > Mohoua ochrocephala. Next base: position 118,739 of record VZTA01025332.1, on the reverse strand, counting down.
AAACAACTTTATGAAGAAAGAACTGAAGGAAGGGATTCCTGGAGACAATGGAATTTGCCTTGGTAGAGTTACCAGCGTGCCAATTCGTAGCATCTCAGCTCTTTGGAGCTGGAAGTAAAACGGACATTTCACCTTGACAATATTGGCTAAATTAGCTGTCGAGGGAGTGAAAACACCAACCAAAAGAATTGACAGGTTTGCCATGATAATAAACCCAAACAAGTCAAGGATTTAAATACATTTAAAAGAACTGCTCAAAGCCAGAAAATGTGAGCACCACTTCCTGGGAGCTGATGAGGTGGCCATGCCTAGACTTCAAAAAGCAAAGGCATAGTTTTGGAGCAAATAAATTTGCTTTGTTCAAAGCACAACATATAAAATGCCCCACGTGCATTTCCTCAGGTAGATGTTTAACGGAATTCCTGTTGGACTTGGTACTTGATGAGCATGAAAGAATCAGGTTTGCCACAGGACTCTGACATTTGGAAGTAGTGTTACGGATGCTCTTAAGGTTCCGCAAATTGTTATAAAATTACGAAATTACTGGATGGAGCTTTTACTGGTGCACAGATTTTCAGTAATTTGCATGAAGAGAAAACACAAGAACCTGCAAGAGGATGTGCTTGGACTCATGTATAATTTGAGTGTGACCCACTTCTGTAATAGAATTAAACAGTCTCAAGTAAGATGAATAAAATGAACTAATCACAGTGAAATTTAAGAGCACAATTCCAAATGGAGAAACTCTCCAAAAAAGAAACTCTTCCATCTTGCAGGGTGAAACGACACTGACAATACTGGAATGAAACGACAACAGATAGTGCAATTCTGGGTACAGGAGGCTGTGCAACAGTACCATCATGCAAAATGAGATAAAAAGTGCTAAAGATAATTTACAGTATCCATCTGGCTCTGTACAAGATGAGGGACTGAAAAAAAACCCTACTGTGGTCAGGCAAACGCTGCCGTTCGAGATAAGGAATCAAAGTATAAATTGTACGATAAATACCAAAAATTATGGAAAAGAACTTTGGAAGCCGTAAGGGATCTGCAATCGCTGTTGATACAGATACATTTGGACTAAACAGGAAAGATGAATTATTAATAATTTTTAGCTTGTTACAGAACATGCAGAATAGCAGTGTAAAACACACTCTAAATCACAGTTTACATGTCCTGGATTCCAGATGAGCTAATACCAGATAATGGCCGGCGTTCTGTAAATGACTTGTTTCAGCAATTTGCTTGAGAAATTAGATCAAGCAAAGTAAAGCAAGTCCTTATGAGGCACTGCCACACGGATTAGTAAGAGAACTGTCTGGTAAATATAATAAAGAACCAGAGGTCCAAGCAAACCACGTCTGGTCTTGTTAGATTATTATAGCACACTTCTCAGTGCTCTGTTGAGATTTCCTGTTCAAAGAATTATGGGCAATAAGGGACAAACCCCATAGGTATGTAAAGCCAGCAATGTTTAAACATTGCACAAGAGCTATTTGTCCAGAAATAAAAACAGAACAAATGCTACAAACGTAGCCAAGACAAGTGGTGTTGCAAATGGAAGGGAAGGTTAGATTTCAGTCTGATTCTATAGCTACCAATTGAACACAGTCTCCTGTCAGCTGCAATGAGGTCAGATGGCAGAAACCTTCCAAAGAAGTTTTCCCATTACTGGACCTGAGAAAAAGTTAGGCAAAACTAAGAGGCACTCTGGCTCCATGCAGTTTAAGAAACAGTATGGTAATATGTTGACAGCATTTATGGCGTGACAGAAGCAGTTTTGTATTCAAACACCGTCCAGCAATAAAAAAGTTTAAATTAAAAGATTCATTGGCTGTAAAAGGAATGACTGTGAAATACATGACACAGTCTGAAAACATTGATAGCTACTGACTTTTAGATTAGATGGCTCTAGTTGTGTATTTTATTAACTGACTGCTTCAGTTTGTAGATGTTACTTTATGCCCATTTGCTGTTAAAAGAAATCAGTACAGCAATTGCTACTGGCTTGTGCAAAACAAGAAAGAGAGTAACCTTTGGGTAATACTGATCCACGTGTCTGCGCTGAAGCAGAAAATAAGTTTGATCTCCTCCCAGCACATCTTTATTTATAATATTACACATCTTGACAGAATTTGGCAGATAAAATAATCTGGTGCCTCTCATTTCAATTAGTTTCAGGTTCCAACTGCTGGATCTGGTTATTATTTTGTCTATGCAAAGAGCATGCTACTATCAGATGGCTTCCCACTGCATAGACACTTTCACTCTGTGTTCAAGTCAATTACAAACCTTCTGTTGAACAGTTTCAAGCAATTGGCTTATTGTGGCATGCTGTCTTTTTCTCGTTTTTCAAACCACGAGTCATTCTTGTAGCTCTTCTGCAAACCTCTCCCGTTCTTTCCACATCCTTCTTTAGCACTGACACCTGATTAGGATGTCCAGAAATAGTTTTGCTTAGCCCAGAGATAACCCCACCTCATGGTCTCATCGTATACTCCATAAGAAATAACCCATTGAGCAGCTGCATTGCACCGAGAGCTCCTGTGCAGCTAGATGATCCCAGCACCCACGATTCCAGAGACCTTTTCGGAGCCACTGCTCTCTGAGAGGGAGGGTCTTGTTCCATGGGGGTGACTGAGGCTGTTCCCAGTCGCGTGACCTTGGCTCCACCTCCACTGAAATGTGTGTTGTTTGAGCACACCCAAAAGATGGCTTTGTGAGCTGTGAGTGACCCATTCCACTATGCATGGTTACACTGAATCTCTCTTCACCTGAAAACTTTATCAGTCATCTTTCAAATCACTGACAAATAATGCTGAGCCCAAAGGTAATCTCTGCAGCTGCACTAGAAACCAGCACATATATAATGATAATTTCCAAATAGTAAACAAGACATAGATAGCTTCTAATAAATTTAAGTTTTCTGTATTTATTTAGTATACTCTTAATGTTTTAATCTGAATGTTGTTCCGTAGCAAGTTAAATACCACACGGATATCGGAGCAGATTAGAGCAAAATGGCCCCTGTGTAAACTAAGCTTTTAAACACATGAGAAACACCGAGCTGATCTGGCAAGTCATCACCCATCATGTTCTGACACCCACAACAAACCATTTACAGACATCCCCACAAAGACCAGTGTGTGCTCGCACAAGGTCCTAGCAGACTTCAAATGTGTTTGTGGGCACAGAGAGAACTGATGGCTAATGGCACCAGCACAACATCACTAGAACATAAATACTTGTTACTCCAGCACTTAACTTCTCTTCTGGGACTACAGAATCTTTCCTCTATGTCACACGCTGATCTGTGTCACACCACAGTACAGATAAAGAGATGATAAAGTGCACTGAAGTGATGATCTGCCTGGAGGGCAAAAACCCAGCTAAACAAAAATCACCAGCAGAGAAAAGAAGAGAGAACAGAAGTAGCCGTGTTCACTTTGAGACATTCACCCAGCGCTGTGTTGGGGACTTGACTCGCACCCTTCATTTCAAGTAACTGTGCCTTGAAATTTGCTGCTAACAGAAATTTGGATGGCATCTGTAGTAAGGAAGGCTGGTACATTACATGGGAAATGTTGGATGACCTTGGGGGCTGGTGTAGTAGGAATGGGAAGTTCAAAAGCACAGAGTTCCAGGGCATGTACCTGGGCAATAATAAACAGAACTCTGCTGTAAATTGGGAGAGCATCAGTAGGAAAGTACAAAGGTGGAGAAAGGCCTGCATGCATCATCCAACTGCAGGATGACTGCGGCTCTCCAGTGTGATGCAGCATGAAAAAAACAAATACAACCACAAAATACTTCAGGCAAGGAATTACCAGCAGGGGAAGGAAACCATCACACCACTTACACAAGGCATTGATTAGACCTTGTTAGGGAATGGCCCTTCTCATCCGTATCTGAGAAAGGCAAGTACAAACAAGAACAGGTGGCAGAAAGGGCTGCTGGACTGATAATTGTTCTTACAGAGAGAAGTCTACAAGAAAGTAGATGTAGAGTGGGAAAAGGAAAACAGAGAATACCGTTGCTCTTCATAGGTACAGCAAAGAAAGAGACATATAAACTAAAGGTTACATTTGACTCAAGAACAACTGATGAGCAATGAATATAGATTATAACTTTCAGCACAGTTTCTAGGTATCAAAGTGTCCCACTGTGAAATAGGATAGTGGTGGGAATAACATCTGCATAATCTTCAGATTTTTATTACCGAGTTTACTAAGTGACAGTGTTATTTGCAACAAGAGAGTATTGTACTAAAAACTCAGATGTCCCTTTCTACTACCATGAGTTACAGACACTGTTTTGTGATGGAAGTAAAATGTAACTACGGCTGGGTGATCCTTGATGCGCACCAGAAGGAGCTCAGAATAAAACCAAGTCCAGATCAAGTAAAACAATTCTGAAAACATATTTTCAGTGACTTAAAAAAGGAGGGACACGCGGAAAGAGGGAACATGAAAACAAGAATAAAAATACATTTCTTCAAACACCATCATCCTTACCTCCCATGAGGAAGAGAAGCCCTGCCACATACTGCATAAGGCCTCGATCCCAACAGCACCCCAGCACGCCGATAATCCATCCAAAGAGGATGATGGCCACAGCCATGCCCATGAAGCCAGCTGTCATCCTGCGCAGATCTGCAGTGGGGAAGACAGAAAAACAACGTGAGTGGGAACAGTCATAAATCAGCATCATCAGGGGTTCATAACAGTCTTAATCCAAAATGCTACTGATCTGCAAGGACTTCAGTATGCGTTGGTATAGGATGATTTGAGTAAGGATGACTCAGAGCAAGGACAAGCCATAAAATAAGTCACTAGCTTGGGCTGGGGAGAGAGAGAGCAGGTGACTGTTTTACCACACGATGAAGCTCAGTGCAGATGCACTCAAGTGGCTTGTGACAGCTTGCTCAGGAGCTGGAAGTTGTAAAATGGCCTCAGTGCAATGCTGTGCCTAATAACTCCAGTCTCTGGGCACTAGCACAACATCTGTTTACATCCTGCCTTCTCATCTCTGTCCATTACTCCACGGCATCCAAAGGATGTCCCTGCTCAAACTGATCAGCAAAGAAGTTTCTACGCTTTGTGCCAGCACAGACCTGACAGAGGATTCACCCCAATTCTGACCCCCTACGTGATCTTGGGCAAGTCACTGAGCCCCTCTGGGCCACAGCTTCCCACGTGTAAGTTGGGCCACAGCATCCAGCGGTGGTGGGAGTGAAGCGCGGTACCTCCAGAACAGCGAGGCACACCCATTCCCTGGTACAACGATGTCTGGTGTCAGACATCCCTAAATGCACACAGCTGGGACAGAGGACACATCACTGTCCTCTCCTGTACCTAGGTGGTGACCTTGCCAGATGATTTTCGGTGAGGACATTTTCGACTGCTCCAGGGAGCACTGAGCATAAGAGGAGGGCAGGGTGCTGGAGCAAAACATTTTTGCTCTTCTTGTGGGAACTGAGTACACCTGATGTGGGTGAAAGGGGTTGACCTGCATTTATTTCATAAATAAAGGAAAAAAGTCCCCAAGTCCTAATGAAAGGAATCCTTAAATAAAGACCTGGCTATGTTGCATATTTGCCTTCTGCAAAAAGGATGGGGCTACGGGACTGCTGAGAACCCTCTTCCTGCATGTGCTGGGGAAAAAAATTCTTCACAGTTGGTTTGGATGTGAAATCTGGGCAGTGAGACCACCTGGCAACTGAAAGAGCAAGGACTATGTGAGCTAAAGAGCATCTTCACACCCTCAGATAATGAAACAGATGGGGGCATCTTCACTAACATTTGATTGTTCCCTGTCCTCCCTTCATGCACGCATAAAAAGTTCAAGCACTGATATGTCAAGAGTATATGTACAGAGAAAATTCCAGCCAAGTCAACTCTCTAAGCATTTGTTTCCTTCTTGAAACATTTTTTTTTTTTTTTGCACAGCAATGATTTTACTTTTCTTTTTTTTTTCCCAAGAAACAGAATGCTTATGACAGAGAAGAAAGATTTGAAAACTGTGAATCATCCACCAGTCTCTATGGCAGCTTTTCTCCTTGGCTGGCCTTTGACTATTTCTCAGTTTCTGTTATTTTTTTATGCTTTTCCCACAGTGGATAAAAGGACCATCAATACCCACAGCACAGATTCAGTGAAATTTGTGAAGAGTGATAAATTACCATAATCAGAGATTTATAAAACTTCATATCCAAATTGCTAAGTGCCCACAAAGTCTATAGGTATGCTGGGACAGAATGACTTCAAGGCAGTTTACTCAGGTCCATGTTTGTTACAGCACTTTGTTTGCAAGATCAAGTGGCAGAACACAACCCCTCCCCTGAAGCTGTAACTCCTTCCTGTAGAGTGTCACTGATTTTCCAAGGAGTCTCTCTGACAACATAAAGATAGCCAGGCCCTTTTAACACATCTTAAAATAAGTACTTTTATCTTAGGTTTTCTGACTGTCCCACCACATTTGAGCATGCTCAAGGAGTTCTAGTACAGAGGAAAAAAAAAAGCATTTCCTGCAGAAACTTGTGCTTCCCCCAGGCAATGCTAATCTCTGTTCCTTGGGAGTTTCTCAGAGTGCTTTCTAAAACAAGCAGTAAGTGTTAGTGAGCCTCTTGGATGGCTGAGTGTCCTCCTACTTTTTCTGTCCACAAAGGCCTGGGCTCAATTAGAAAGATGAATGAAAACAGAAAATCTTTACTGCTTCCTATGTCATGTTCCATAACAGCACAGCACACCTCTCCGAGGTGCTGCACAGCTCTTGGTGTCAGCCCTACAAACCCCTTCCAATCTAACTTGTGACTGCTGACTCCAAGGGACACCATTTGCCTGTCCTAATGGAAACATACTCTAACAACCTGCTTCTAATGAGCTCAACTTAAATAGCTTTATTCAGCTGCAAGATGTCCAGAACCCCTCAGATCCACCCCAATGCCTGGCTGATGAACCCAGTTTTCATAGGCCCCAAAGTGGATCACCAGCATCCCCGCATCTTTGCATACCAAACTAAGGAATGGTGTTTATCCTGCTAAAATCTCTGAGAATTTTGCCATTAAACACAAGAGTTAAAGAAGTAGGACCAAGACTTCTAGGCCAAATTTTGATGTTTGTTTCCCTTGACCTCTCTTGCTGATGGAGCCCAAAATTCCCTTTCTAACAACACAGCAAATCCAAATTGAACTTTTTAATGAACTCTTAGCTCTCACAAGTTCGGTGAGCTTAGTTTAAGATTGCCACTGCTTAGGCCAGTTGCAAATCTGCTCCTCACAAGTCCATCCGTTAGGGATTATCTGAAACAAATAAAATATAAACTTTCTTTTCTACTTAAAACTATTTGGCTTTTGTCCTGCCACAACATTCCTTGAGGGGAACCCTTGCAAATGGCAGTGCTGGGAAAGGAGGTTGTAAAATTGGTTTCAGTAAGAGCCTGCACTTGTCCAGCAGCATCTTCCTGGTGCTCCTCACCTGTCAGTGCCCACATGAAGCCGAGGTCAGTGCTGGGATCAAGTCTATTCAAAGTGATTATTTTGTGGAAAAGTACTTAATGGGTATAAACAAATCACCACCCTCAGGCTATTTAGAGGAATAGGAGCCTATATTCCCTGGACTCAATCCCTATTAATGGGCTTGTTTATGATTACTGTTTTGTTGGTGTGGTGCTTGACATGGAAAAGACAGAAGAAAAGCAAAGATTTGCATTGTGTACTCGAGGCAATATCTAAATTTGTTCTGCTAATTTAGGCTGGAGGGATGACATATAAATAAACAATAGCTCATCAGTGCAAATTGATGGGGTTTTGTCTGAGTTTGATTGGCACTGATAAGACCCTTCCTGAATGCATCCTGCAAAGGTAAAAAGGGTCATGCTGTCATGTAACACCACTTTGTGATGTTTGAGCACATTCTGGGCTTGGTTTATTTTTCTGAAATTGCTTTTATTTATTTTTAGACTATGAAATTAATAGTTCTCTACGTTCTTTCTCTTTTTGAAAACCTCTCTGAGTAATAGGGTCTCAGGGTCACAGCATGACAACACCAATCAACTGAAGGAGTGACTATGCCAGCAAAATGCATGCATTGTTGAATCTTGTACAGCCAAATGGGAGCTGCAACCACAAACAACCCTTATCTCAGTGCATTCACGTGCATTGCTTAGCTGGTCCTACAGCTGATCCTCTCCTGGGTACCCATCCCAAGTCCTCACACTGTCACAAAGTGCACAGATTGCAGGGATACTGAATTCCCCTTCTCCACCATCTAGCAAACCAAACCTTTAGACACGTAGCTACAAGGTGAAAGTAAGGAATGTATTACACTGCTTACTCCATAACACCTGTAATACAGAAGTTGATTTTTAATGCTTTGCCTTCATGACTACTAGTTTCAATGATTTACTATGCGGACATAGATACCAACATCGCTTGTGGACGAAAATGCAATATTATCTTTCCACACATGTTTTAGAAACACCTTCTTCACCCCTTTTTCTTTTTGATGTTGACTAAAAGCTATGATTAACATCTTTTCTTTGGGAGACTTTTCATACCTAGCACTGCTACAGGTGCTGCTGCCTGTAAAAGGCAGGGAATGCAACCCTGCCTCAAAAGCCATGGGGATCATCAAGCAAGGAATACAGGTATCACATTCCTGTAGGCTGGGAACAAAAAATTCTTGACTGATAACACTGGAGAAAGGACAGGGAATGGAGTAATCCAGGTCCTGTGATGGAAGCTGAAATGGCATATTTGAAAGCCACAAGCTTTGTGAATCACAATGAAAAGAGAAACATCAGCATTTTAGACAACGTCCTTACAATACAGACAGATCCTCATAAACCAACGTGCATTTCCTAAAAGCATTTTAGTTTTCTGCTGGGAATATTAACTCTATAAGTTTTCTGAAGATAAAGAAAAGCAGAAAATCTGGTTAAGAGTCATTTATTTCCAAGCAACACATTTATTTCCAAGAACCTTCCAAGTGATGGAAGGTTCTCTCTGTCCGTTTGCAAATGCCCCTGCCCTTCCTTTCACCCAGAGATCTGTCCATCTGTATTTGTTATGAGCAATGAAGTAATTCATGCTGGTTATCACATCGTGGAAGAAGTTTCACACCCCAGCAGCTGCAAACATAACATGTTCTGATTCAGCTTTGCTTCTTGAAAATTTCAATATGCCTTTTTGACTTCTGGTGCTCTGTCCTCTTCCTTGAAATTGCAAGTCATCTTTCTAAAGCAAGGGCTCAGTCTTCCTGTTGATATCAATCTTCCTTTCCACAGAATTTAACAATGCTTCCAAAACAAACTAGAGATTTCTTTCCTCACAACACACACAGGAAGGAGCCTCTGGTGAAAGATGGAGAAACCAAGTCAAGAATAGTCAACACGCCCCCAGCTACACGAAAAGTTTGTGGAGAGTGTATAATTAAATGTGTATTAGCAGGATTTCTGGACAGCCCTTGAACCACACAGCACTGCTTTTGCTTTCAGAACTGCTTGTTCTCAAGTGTTTGCTCGCAGATCAAACTGCAGTGCTTGTTATCAGACTCTCAGGAAGTGCAATATTGCTGCAAATAGTATTTCAGATAGTCCATCCTACACATCCTCCTTCCTTCTCCCAGCAGAGGAAGGTCTGCAGGGGCTAAGGACCCTGAAGCCTGTATCCAGAATATCTAGAACAGCTTAGAAGGCATTCTGGGTGTAACACAGTTCTTTCCTGAGGTGTCCCAACAAATGAGAAAATCGAAAAGGAAATCACAAATGTATTTCTGTGCCTGTCTAGGAACAGATGTCAGGATATACTAACGTCACAAGTAGAAATAGACTGGGATGGCGTAATTCTTTAGCATAATCCTTCATTGCAGGTCACTGCGATCTATACCCTCCTGTACTAAATTCCCTCTGATTTGTCTTTACCAGGGATCAAGAATATTTGTACTTGAAAAGAGTCAAAATCACTCATTTTCCTTCTTTTTCCAAACAAATGTATGTATTGGAAATTGTTCGAGCACTGCACACAGCCCTAGAGCACGATTTACCAGATTTCACTGAGCTTTGTTTAAATTACTTCTCTTATAAAGAATCAGCAGCACAGAGGTATCTTTCTCTGTCATAATCCCTTCTCTTATCCCACCCCGAAACTTCAGGGGGGGCAAGATAGAATTGGACAGATATGTCTTTTATTGAATGCCAGTCCTGGCAGCTCCCAGGTACAATGAGCAAGTGAGTGTTAATGCAGGTGATTTTGAGTGGCATCTTCTGGCTCTCACTATTCTCTCTGCAGAGCTTAAAACTGTATTTTGGATGAGGTTGGCAAACAGAGGGTGAGGGTTTTAATCTTTTCTTTCCGCTTCAGGTATGAGGAGATAAGAAAAGAAATACGTATTATTCTACCTGAGACTCTGTTAAAATCTCTGAGTGCCTTTCACTGTGGCAACCCAGTCCTCAGTTTAAAGATTACTCTAATGCAATCTCAACGAGTACAACCCACTTCAACCAAAGTAACAGCAGATTACATTTACCTGCAAGTATCTGCCCCAGAGACTCAGAAGTACGCATGTCACAAACACACACTAAAACACAACTATCTGAAAGGTGGGAGAAAGAACAGCAGAAGACCCTCACAAAAAGGGAAACCAGCTCTGTCAAGGATGAAGTGAGCCTTCATTATCTCAGGAGCTACAGTGGTCTTTATAAGACACATGCACGACTTCTCCTAAACCACAAAATCCCATCGCCTTCTGCTGACTAGAGATTATTTGTGTGATAAACTGTTAAGTGTTCGATTGCCAGCAATGTATGAACCCACCTACATGGAAAAGCTGATACGAAGTTTCACAAGCTGGCTGTGGTCTGTGCTAGTTAACATGTCCCTCAGGATGAGGTGTATGGAGAATGGACATCTTGAGATAGATTTATTCTTGTCAGGACAGACCACCTACATGGATTTCCTCTGTCAGAGTTCTTAAGTGTTCTTACGGTTATTTAAAACAGAAACAATCACAAAAGGAAGGTGCCAGCTATGCATTGCTGACACTTCAGTCTGCCTTCCTGCATAAGAAATCCCACAATTTCAGAGTCAGGTGAATAGTTCATCAAGGGAGGAATGAAGTCATGTCTTCGACAAAGGCTGACACCTTTAGAGGTTTATGCTGGCAAATAGCAAACCCCGCATGAAACTGCAATTTCTTATCCCTGGTACACTGTCACAAAACACCAGAGGAAAGGGGGTGTCCCAGACCAGATCACATACTGGTGTTACTGTCTGAAAGCAATTCCTCCACTATTTGGGGAAAATTACAGGGCCTAAGAAATTCTGCAGTGGCTGAAAGCACTATTTTATTCTTGCCTTTTGCTCACGTAGAGCAGAGAAGAGGCAAAAAAGAACCCCTAGACAATAAGGGAGGGACTTAAGGAGGCACTAGAGAAGGAAGGAAACAAGGCTTGTTAAAGTACAGGGCAGAAAAGGGTGAGAAAAAGTGTCTCACGAGGGTGAAAAGATGGATTTGTCTTCAAGAGACTTTATGATACGGATATTAGAGAGTTCAATGCATAAAGTTCAATGCATTTGTACAGCAGGAATTTAGCACACCTGCAGCAGCTCTACTGTAGAAGGCAGAAGACTCATGTCTTGGGAGAAGGATGGCTGTGAACACCATCCCATAGAAAGGTTCAGCCTTCCGCTCCAATCCTACTTTCCCTTACACTCAAAAAGAAACTTTGTCTTAGGGAAGAGAAAGGATATTTTTGATATCTGTTGTGTTGTTATTCAGCTGAGTGACAGTAGGCTAGGACGAAAAGAAAAGCTTTGCCCTTAGAATCCCTAATCTAGTGGGCCAGAGCAGCTGAGCCTATGCCAAAGCATCACTCAACTTTACTCTCCTCTACTCTGTCACACCCTATTGTACCCTATCCTACTCCACACCGTTGCCTCTCCTTCTCTGGCTCTGGTGAGGGGATTTTCTCGGAAAGTACCTGGAGCTGATCATTCATATTTCTTCAGTGACGTTCAAGAGCTGATCTTAGAGAGTCTGTCTCTCTCCAAATTTACTATCCATGCTTTTAGCACTGCAATATATGATCATCTAGGAATATTTCCAAGCTTTGGTCCCAGCAGAGTACACTCGCAATTTGCCCAGTCAACCCTTTCATCACTCTTTTCCCTCTCTTCTCAGAAACAGGGAAGGAAGTCTGAGGCACCTACAATTTTGGCCACTCTTCTTCATATTCATGACTTTAATCCTTCCTGCTCCTGCTAGGTGAGGCCACACAAAGCAAACATTTCTCAGTTGTGACCAAGCTAAGAGGTTTTTTGTTACACAGCTTCCATGGATTATGCAGGTGTTGAAAAATCGGAGGCATTTGAAATAAAATGGCTTCTGCTCAATTTCAATGAGGACTTTGGGACTTGATGACATCAAAGCTGTGCCTTTTTCATTTTTCTTCCTTCCTGGTCTTTTGAAGACCTCAGATAATACACACTTCTTTATGCTGGTCATCTCTTATTGTAGGTGACCTCTACCTGGAGCCACCAGAGCACAAGTATGCTCTTGATCGGGAGGAAGGACAACACAGTTCGACAGCATTACATTAGCCTGACCAGGGGGATCCTGCCTGGAGGATGCGAGGCACCATCTCCCTGCTCCCAGTACCTCCACCCCTGGTGGTACTGGGAGAGGCCAGGTGGAAAGACCAGCTTTCTAAATGGAAGTTTCCCTGCATTCTCCAGTGGTCTGGAAGAAATCTGTCATGGGCTCGGGGCTCAGGTGAAAGGTTACTCCCTTCACTGTAAAGTGCTTTCAGAGCTGGTGAGAAGTGCTGCTCTGACACCACTGAGACTGAATACTCCATTTATCCTCCCCACAAGGTACAGTGCACAGGAGGCAATGCAGAGCAGGGCACCAGGGCCAGCTTCACCACACAACCCTGCTGCCAGGCTGTCACAGGCACCTAGACACCCCTCGGGGTATGGAACTGAGCATCAGTGAAGAGCCCAGTGCGCTCTGCTTTCCCTGAAATCAGTGGGAGGGTTGGGTGCTCCAAAGCTTTCCTCTGAAAATCAGACTTTCAGGGGGCCATGGAAGCCAGTTCACCACTTTTTCTTCATAGGCATTCAGATAATAATGACATCCAGGAACAGTTGCATGAAAACAATCTGGATAAAGAAAGCCGTATAACCTATTCTGTATATTAGTTACTTTATTGTTCAGTTGACAGAATTGCCCTTCTACTGTGAGCAGAGTCTGCCCTGTTACAATCTGCTTTTTATATGCTGGTCACCATCGCAGTATCTACATATCCACTAAACACATGGAATTTTATTAAGATTTAATCTTCAGTTATTATCTCTTGAACCACTTCTTGCAAAGGAGGATAAGGCTCATCAGGGCCAGAAAAAAAGCAGAAGAAGAAACAGAATCACTTTTTTTCTTTCCTTTTTCTTTCAATGAGGAAAGAAGGGTGGACAAAAACAGATGGATAATTGACGAGAGTGATGAGAAAAAATAAAGAAAAGCTTGCATTAAAGATGAGAAATGGAGTGTGACAGGATGCAAAAAACATAATTCTACGTAAAACTCCAGTATCAGACAGCGTTAAGCGTCTCCTGTAAAAAGCAGATTTACCCTAAGCTTCTCTCAAAGATAAATGAAGTTGGAGATGTGCAGCAACGGAGCACAGGAGGAGCAGAAGGGGTAATACAGAAAGAAAGAGACTTGGTAACAAGTCTTTGTTTTATCTTCTTCCCCCTGCATTTGACTTCCCTCCTCTGCTGCCTATCCCAGCACCAAAGCCTTGTTCACAATCAGGAGCAACTCGAACATTATGCTAAAGATTTTTCTTCCCTTTCATCCCCTGCCCCAACCACTGCACGAGCCTGAGCATAATCCCAGCACAAAGCATTCAGAGCAGCACGTTTGATAAATGGCAGGCGTGAAAAAGGCTGGAGGTGGAGGAATGGTATCTCTGTTTTATCAGTGCCCCAGCACTCTGCTCAAACATACTCGTTCCACAGATCCCAGCATTAAACATTTTCATTCAGGAGCTCTGAAAGATGTATTCTTGTTTTTAAAAAGACTATTTAATGCAAGTGAGGCTGGGCTGAGGTGTAGGAAGAAAGGAAGGAGGATGGAGGAGAAGGAGGGAAGAAGTAGAGAAAGACATTTAGAGCTGTGAGAAAACACTGTCCTTATGGAGAAATTTTGATTTTGAAGTTTACTCTTCTATTAACATTTAAATTGAAAGGCGTTTCTTCCAAGCTCCACATAGGAAACCAGAAAATCTGCATTTAAATAGATACCATTTAAATGTGGGGAAAAAATATATATCAGCATTGAATGCTTTCCCATTTGTCTGAAAAGGACTTCTCTTATAGATGATTATTAATTTTTTTCTTTTTTCTTTGTGCGTGCTAAAAACAGAAATTGGAAGTACATTAAAATTCTGCTTGGCACAAGGAAGAGGTGGGGGATGGGTACTTAATTGACCCAACCCCTGATTCTGAGCTCAGATTTTCTCCAGGAGGGCTGCTGGAGCCTTCAGGAGGCAGTCCAGCCTGCTGGCAGAGTCAGGGCCAAGAGGGGCCTCTCCTGCCTGGTCCTGGAGACATGGCACCCGTGACCATGGGGCTCCGACTCCCACTGCAATGCCCATCTCACTGGGGATGGCACCAGGTCCCCCATTCCCAGCTGGAGAATCAGACTTTGTGCTGTTTCGTTAGACACCTCTGTGGCTTCAGGACTTCATCTAGAAAACAGGGACATGGGCCTCCTTAAAAACCACCTAAGCATGGCTCTTAGGTGTGGTGTGGGGCAGGGTGTCACCTGTCATGGTAGGAGAGCTCACAACTGAGGAGTCCATGGGGTTCTGGGAGGCTGCACTCAGAGGGTTTGGAAAGAAGTCCTGGGGCAAAAGAAAATGTCCACAAGTTGATCCATACTTCACATCACGCTCTCACCGTGTCGATGGGAAGGAGGGTTGGTGTCCCAGAGGCTCAGCCATGGACTCTGGTGACCTTCACCCTTAGGGCTCTGGTCTGAATCTTGGTCAGGCTGGTGGTGGCTGTGAGCTACAGGCCAAAAGCCAGGGCAGTGGTTCCTGTGCAACAGCTGCTCCATGCAAACCCAATGGGCAAGTACCTATACTGTGCTTCGGCTCTTTTTAGAGAGCAACAGCATGACACAGATTCAAATTTTTGGTAGGGTCTGGGCACTTCTCCACTTCCTCCTCATGTCTCTCTAGTGCACGGCTCCAGGACTTCCACCTGGACACTGGGGTGACTTTAAAAAAACAGAGTGGAAAAGCCAGAAGAAAAAAATGAGGCATGAGAAGGATAGTTCAGTGGTCTAGGTACTAACAGGGAGTCTGTAAAGATGCAGACACTACTCTTTGCTGTCTCACAGACTTGCATGGCAGGAAAGTCAGGCTTTCTGTGCCTCAGTTCTCATAAACCAGAAAAATCTCACCTCACTAGGTCATTTTGAAGATTAATGCATTAAAGACTCGAGGTAGGTTCTCTGCAGTGATAGGCCCAGAAGCCCTAAAAAGGCCTTGGACAGATAAAAACTGCAGTATGGGAATTTTTTCAGCCGTGGTTTGGAATTCATTCTGATTAAATCCAAAAAAGCACAGAGATGTAAATAAGCAAAACAATAGCTCTCACCTAAACACAAGCACCTATAAACTTGGGGAGAGCAACTGGAAATCATGACTGGTTTTGGGCCAAGCTGATATCGAGGAGCCAAGACCCCCCAGTCTCCCACTTTGACACTGGTTTTCATCAGACCCAATTTTTGCAGCATGATCTCGTCTCTAGTCACTGTGTTGGTGAAGAGGAACATCTGTTGTCACTCAACACTCAAACGAATTTGGCCAACTTGCTCCCATTGCCTCTCTATCTCCCTCTCCCAGCTTGCTGGAATCTCACAAAGAACAGCCTCATTCTTCATGGAGTCTCCAGCTGATTTTTCTCCTATGCAGATGGCAACCACTTTCTGAAAACATATATGTGACAAGAAGAAATGTTTAGTAGAAAAAGCAGGTGTCTGGAAAATGGATTCCCATTTGTCCTTCCCTGCTCCTCTCCAAAACCCAATCATTTCCGTGTTAATAAGCTCGCTGACTATAATGTGGCACTAACCTTTCACAATTGATGCCAGTGACATTTTGACAGTTCTACATATGGGCCTGCCAAAAGCAGAAGGAAAATAAATTTGTAATTTGGTAAAAAGCTGGGTGAGCAGCCAAAGCAGCTTGGGGGAAGGAGAAGAAAACTGCCAAAGAGCCAAACAAAAGCCCACTGCACAGATGTTACACACAGCAAAGAGGAAAAGCATATCCACAGCTGGAGTACCCCTGCAAATATGTGTTTGGAAAAAAAGCCTTAGGCACCTATTAAGCCCAGTCTAGCTTGAGATGCCTCCCAATAGATTCTCCTCACGTGGCAAATTTAGAAATCTTTCCTAGCAGAAGGGAAATGGGACACGGCCTTTAATCTGTACAAACTATCTGGTTAACATCAGATGTCACAGGATTCAGTGGTTGCTCTAACAAGGAATCTTCAATATTTCTGCTAACGTGATCAGCTGTGGGGAAACAACTATTTTCTAACACTGTTTTGTGGGGTGTCTTCAAATTTACTTCTCAAAGTATCACTGCACAGAACATCCCCGACAGTTCACAGGTTGACTCGGCTACTTCGTGCCTGTATCACACCCCATCTCCTTCAAATTCCTTATATTGAATCTCATAATATTTGGCTAAAAACTAACTTCCAGAAAGAGGTCAAATCATCACATGACAGGATGAAGAAAAGAAGAACGTTGCACTTAGCAGTTTGTTCGGGTGGTTAATTAACCCCCAGCCTGGAGAGGCAATCCATTCTTTCAGTTGGATAGGTCCAGTTTCTGCTGCCGAGCAGGTACTGATAGGTGGCAAGGTAAGTGGAGATGTGATCAGCCCCCTTCCTTCAGATTCCCACTTCAGTGACACTGAAATAACTTTTTTTCTGAAATTAGAGGACTATGGCTTTTATGGTGGTGTACTGATGCCTTGGTGGAAAACGTGAAGGCGTGTTTGCTGCGTTTGTGTAAATATGTAAATATTTATGTAAATAGTCATGTGTTGTAATGGCATAACTGATGTACGTGGCTAACCAGAGATGCAAAATTACTACTAAAAGATAAGGGTTTATTGCATTTTCTTTAGGACAATGTGGGTCTTCTTGGAAGACCAGACAGAGAGGCATCACAAGGGTCTGGATAAGCATACCCCAGCTTGCAACTGAGAGGCAATGGAGCATGCTCTTCCCATATTCAGAAACAGAGCCAAACATGGAGCCCAAAGGAGCTCTAACAAACCCTAAAATACTTCCTAAGCAAGGGCAGGGGGAGCCACTGGTCAGCAGCTGCTGGTGGAGGTGGGCTGACACTGAAAGCACAACTTCAGAAAGCTGGACCTTTGCACAGGCTGAGGACAGTAAGCCTGATGAAAATGTCAGAAGTACTCTTTTTGAAACATTGTCCCTGAAGCATTTCTGTGTTGAAGAAATAACCGTAGGGCAGCTGCTGGACCACTGCATTAACCATGCTCACGGGCAGCAGGAACTCTGAGACCTTTTCAAAGTCACGTCACTTGACAGGCAGGGGACTGTGGCCAAGGCTACGAGGCTGGGCCACACGTGGGTGTTCGGTGCGACTGCAGGACACAGGTGACTGCTTCCAGCGTGACCCTCGGAAGGGGTTACACCTGATGGAATTGGGAAGAAGATGGAGGTCAGAAGTGCAGCGTGTCCAGCAGCTGTGACAGAGAGCACATTGGATTTCACTGTGGTGAGCTTGATTTGAAGCCATTTACCTGTCAGACTTCGGGAAACATCATGGAGCTGCTTCCAAAGCCAGTATACATAGCTCTGACTGATTCTGGCAATACATTCCTTCATCTAAAATAGCTGGTAGGATCCAGCTCGGCATGTGAGACTATCTGGCCTCATCAAATTAAAAATGTGAGGACTTAGTCATTATTTGGCCTCAGCCTTGCAAGCAGGTAGGGTTTCCACACATGGCATGGGACGGAGTGAGCCCTTACCTTGTTCTAGCAATGCTGCTGACACAGAGTAGTCTGTAGGTGTTTAGCCAAAACTTTCTCCTAAAGTCAGCTTCCTTTCAGTTTTGCAGAGGGCTTCCTGGTCCCAGCACCCAGTTCCCACTCCCCAGAGGGCTTCATTTCCTCCCCTGACTTCCCGAGCCCTAATGAGCTGTGCTGCTATTCATGCTTTTTCAGGAAAGACCCGTCCTTGCCCTGGCTTCCCTGATGGCAGCAGCAGTGGAAGCACTGGTTAGCGGCAGATTTTTCTTCAGCTTATTTCAGCAGTCCTGCTGCTGATATAATTTCACAAGCCTACGCCAAACTGGGGCAACTGTGGGAGATTTCCTGAGAAATGACTGCATGCTAATGGAAATTGTCCAGTCTAAACAGCCTCCATGCACTGACTGACAGGGTAGGAGATTGAAAAATCTTGGCACTGTATGTGGTCTCCCAGGACCTGTTACCTTTTCATGGAAAGCACCCCTTGATCTTTGCTGGGGAGAACAGCGAGTGCTGCTAATGCAGCAGTCCTGCGGGCAGCACTCTGACTCAGTCTGACAGAGCAGTGTGAGGCCAGGAGAGGTGGCTTGAGATCTCTGAAGGGACTGATATTTGCATGGCAAACGGGATGGAAGAGCCCAGATTCCTGAGGATACCAGTATATATTCTAGCAAATTATCTAAGATCACCGAAGCCCAACAAACAGTTCCTCCACACCACCACCAACAGACCCTGGTAGTGTTCCTTCATACCAGGTATTTTTCAACTATCACCCCAAATGGTGGATTATTGTTGTTGCCACATACTCAACACCCCCGAAACTAAAGTCCCTGTGCACATCTGCCTCTGAAGTCTGCAGAATGCACAGCAACATGAGGACAAACCTGACCATCCCCCACCTACCTCATCAATCAGCCAGGAGCAGGGCTGATTATGTGTTTGGAGACAGGCAAGAAGAGAGAGGGGAAAGCGGTGACAGTTATAAATGTTTTGCCACCTGAATGTGACATTAATATATGTATGCAGTGTGTTCACAACGTTAGGTATTTGTGCACAACCCTAATAAATACCATGTTTGACAGCAGTTTCACAAAACCACTCAATGAGCTAGAAGAACATGCCATGAGATAGAGTTTCTAGCTTTACTGTGAAAAAAAGAAATATCCCTGTATTAGTCAGATCCTCGACTTAGTGGAAATCTAGAGCAATTTCAATGAGCTCCATATAAAGTTTAATTACTCAAAACCGTATCGAAATGACTAGATAAATAAGTGATAAAAGCCTGCTCCATAAGACACATTTCATTTCTATGCCCCAGAAGAGAGCCTTAGTAAGCTTCTGAGTTAGAAAGACCAATGTAGGATGTATGGCATTGCAACATCTCCATCTCAGGAACTCTTTTTTTGGGGGGGGAAGGCACAGTTATCCTATTTCTTTCACTGGGTGATGATCCGGTGGCTGCACTCCAGAGTCAGAAAGTTCATCCTACAACATGACTTGCCTCACGAGTTCACCTTAAAGGCCAAGTCTGTGACACTGATGTAGACCAGAAATGCTTTTAACACAAGTTGGAAGCTGACTGGCAAGCTAACCCTGGCATTCTCCTCACACTGCCCAGGTGCTGTGATGCTGCATGTGGACACATGCACACATGTGGGCCTGACTGGGTGCTGTCCTCCCTGAGGGACAGCCTCACATCTCCTTGTCAGCAGAGCACCCCCAAAGCAGTCTGTGTAGTTATCTGCTTGATTCTGCTTATCTGTTGTTTTTGAGATGTTACAAAAGAGGGAAAGTTAAGTATCGCTTAAAAATGTTGATATACTCTGTATAAAAATTCCAAAAGGTCTCATATGGGCATTTTCTTATAATAAAGCTTCTGACTTTTCATTTCAAACAGCCTTTTTAAAAATTGCACTTATATTTAAAAGAAAAAGGATTCAAAAGTGTTACAACAATCAAAGCACCTCAATTCAGCCAAGACTCTATTGGCTGCTCCAAAATAAACTGTTGTTCATTTTGCTGAAGAACTTTTAAAAGCCACCTGCAGCCCTCCCACCATGCTGTTTTATTCACTTTGCCTTTCCGGCCAGAAAGCCCTTTTATTTCAACAGCTCTGTCCATCAGTGCAGCACCTGAGCAGTGGCAGAGGGCTAAAAATATCCCTGGCAAGAATGAGAAGGCTAAACTGGGAAGCCAAGCTTTGACAGCGATGGTAAAACCAGAATTGATTCTCAAATATTTTGTTTCTGAGATGACATACGGTTCCATTTTTGTGCCTACACCAGTGACTCAATTGATTTGGGATCCGAAATCCTTGTAGCACGTTTTCTCACTTTGAAGAAGCGTCTTGGTTCATCTGTATTGGCTGGTTTGCTCACTTCCTAATGGGTCTCCCTAGATCTGATAGAGCATTTGAAGCTCTGGTGGGTACATATGTGAAGGAGGGGGAACAAATGGAGGGAAGGGCCCACTGTGCATTGCTAACAGTCACACATTTCCAAAATGCTGCGGTTAGGAGATCCCTAATTCACTTAACCTCTTTGATCTCATCATGCAGTACGAGATGCTGAAAGGGAAAGAAAAGATTGCAGGCAGCTCTGCCACGTTTGCACATCAAAACACACGCCTCAGCCCAGTACGGAGCAGCAGACAGATATAGTAAACGCATTTGTGAGAGATGGAAAAACAGCTTTTGATTGGGAAAGAAGACCTTTCTTCCTGGTTATGTAGTGCTCGTGTATGTGCAATAAGGAAAAAAATCCCAGAAAACTCAAACTGTTTCAGGAAGCTATGCACGCTGGGGCCAGGATTCACTTCGACTGCACTCCACCGGGCTACAGGCGGGATTTAGCTCCCTTTTTCCCTTAGTAATTAGCACTACAGCACAAGGCAGACAGTTGTGCCTCAGACAACAATGACATGAACCTTAAAAGAGCCTATTCTGCCAAATGCTCAGGCACCAAAAGATGAGATGCATTTTATCAGGGTCCAGAATCCCATTCCCTTTTCCTTTAACTGAGACCTGTCTATCTAGAAAGGCAAGACACAAGTCCAAAGCATGCCGAAATCTGTGTTTTAAGAAAATACACCACCCTTCCCTCTACAGCTGCCAGCCCGCCCCCTCTGGCCATCTCTCCACCTTCCCTTCTATCTGTCCCCCTATCCCCATCTCTGGTGCAAATCCTTCCTTTTTCTCGACCTGCTCTTCTCTGCTTGTTTTCATTTTGCATTGTCTTTCGCGTCTCCTTTCTTAACGTGCACCTCCCTTTCCTTCCTAACATCCCCCTATAATTTCCTCCCATCTCCTTTCTCTCTCTCACTAGGTTGACACATCTTAACACCCTCCCTGTGACTTCCAAGACATGTGAAAAGCTGTAGTCAGGTATTAGATTCCTTATCAGGTCAAAAGAAAATATTAGGGAAGTCAGTGGACAGAGGCAGTGATTACGGTTCAGTGTGGACAAGAATGACATCAGTCTCTATGGTCCCAGATGGGATTTAAATTGTTGGTAAAATGCATCATCACTGATTTTCCACTTCCTCCCTTTGTGGTATCTCTCCAGGGCTAAGGTAAGGGAGTTTGGGTACCTTATCTCTGCATTTCTTATCTCAGTGCCAGTGCTTTCTCTTACATATAAAGTCAGCTATGAATATCCTGAATTTGTGCAGTTAGAGATTGTCCTCTACTATTTTCATTGCTAAGTTACTCTTACTTACTCTTGACTGTAACAGCACTTGATGCTTTGCTTAGCAATTTTTTTACTGTGCTTGCTTTTATTATTTTTTTAAAATCACACCTAGTGAGGCATAAGAAAGCCCAAGAGAACCCTACCTTCTGATATTTCTAGTGGCTTGATGTCCTGAAGTACTAACTTTATATCGCTCCTCCTAATTTAACCTTTTTAGGATGCGTTCACCGTGCTGCTGTGGTGTCACGCACCCAAAGCATGCTCGTGGTTTTGGCTTTTCACCTTTGAGCAATGTTTTCATCTGTGGCCCTACACACGAGCCTGTCACTCAACAAGGGGTGCAGGGGATGCTCAGCTGAGTCTCGGCATCTCTGTGCAGGCTCCGTTTTCCCAGAGGCCGTGCTTCAGCCACAGGGAGCCACCGCCAAGGCATGGTGGTTGTCTGGGTCCTGGCACATCCCTGCCAACAGGATGTCCTCTTTCAGGGACGGGACATCCCCGGTGCCAGCGAGTGCCTGCAGACCACTATCCTGCCGTGTTCATCAAGCCACAACAGAAACACAGCAACAGCTTGGGCTCCTTTGTCTGCTAATCCAAGTGACCCAAGCCTGGCACAGACCCTGATAACCACAGCATCTAGACATCATTAACAACTTAGCTTAATTACATCCTAATTTCTTTACAAAGAGCCTATAAGCAAGATTTCAATTAACTTTAACTATATATAAGTTTAACGTGTCTCTATCATTCCATTAAGATGATCTGGGACAAGACAAAGATAAACATAGATGTTAACATTCTATAAAGTATGAGATTTTTAATTAACAAAAAATTAATTATCAAGTTATTTATAAAGCTCATAAAATTCATTTTCTACTCACAGAATGTACTATCTGTACATTTGGGATAGGTCTGTTCTGTCTCTCAAACAAAACAGAGATTCTCAACCCCTTTTGATCTAATCTGGTTTTACCATGGAGCATAATCAGCAATTCTTATTAAAAAGAGCTTTGGAATCCTCAAATCAAAAACCCATCTAAGTGCAAAGTCCTATTAATGTTTTCAGTGAACATTTTTATTATCATGTGAAGAGCGAAATAAGGTTTAGCTCAGGCAGGAGCCTGTTTGACTGAACCAAAAACTCATCTTGCTGGGAGTAACAGCTGGAAATATGCCATGCCCTTAAAATGAAGCTCCTTTAAAGTCAAGCTCTGCTCTGGCCCAAAAGAAGTGACTACATTCCCAGGACAGGGTTTGAAGCTCTGCAGGCACATCATTAAGTAGGCGTTTTCGAGCAAAGAATTCCACATGACAAATCTGAAGATGCATCAGTCTGTGGAAGAGGATGTGACCTGAGTCGAGACTTTGGATTCATTTATTAAGAGGGCAGCTCAGCTTCAGAATTGCCAGGTCAGGGTTTGCTGGCCATTAAAGCTGCCCTGTTTGCTGGCAATTAATTTTAAACATGACTGCATAAGCAGCCCACAGCCTCCCATGTGCCGCTGTTGAGCCAGCAGTCGGGTTTCCTGGCCACAGAGCTGCCACTTGTAGAGATGCTCAGAGCCCAGGGGTGGCATCTCGAGGGTCCCCACCCAGGGACAGCCATTGCCCATGTTAAGGGCAGAGTCTGACTGCACCCACCTGCAAATATATTTATGGGGACATTTCTCAAGCTGTGGGCACGTTTTTTAGTCCATCCCCTGTCCCCACCGATGATTTTGAAAAAGCCTAAGGGATTTGCTCCAGAGGAGCCAGACTTCTCTCTCTGGCACATGGCAAACGCAGTTGTACCACTGGGCTCGGTGCACTGAGAAGCCCCAGCCCTGAATCNGCTCTGGGGTCAGAGGCTGGGTGCTGTCTCACAGCAGCCGTGCCAGCTGCCATCCCTGTAATCAGGGCCATTAGCAGGTTGCTATGGAAGTTTTCTCTCCCTGGAGAAGGTGTCAGGGCACCGCTCAGGGGAGACAGGAAATTAAAGAGGAGGAAGGGAAAATGCAGATGACTGGTGGAAAAACACTGTCTGTTGAAACTCCCCCCAGAGCATTATTTCCTCGGCCAGAGCAGACCACACACTTTGTAGTCAGGACGGTGTATTTTGTCTCCAGAGAAATGCTTGCCTTGCCATGACTAATGCAACAAGCAAACCCAGCACGGCAGAAATGTCACCAAAGTCCCTCCTACACAGGACCTGCGATTACCATAAGTGAGTATTCTTAACCTGCTGCACCTTTAATTGATAGCTAAGGAAAGATGGGAAGAAGGAGAAAATTATGCTGAATTTTAGCATCTTCCCGACTCTCGGTAAAAACATGGCTTCTGGAAAAAAAGAAATTAAAAGAATCAGGCAGTTTCAATTCCCTTTCTACTACTGATTCCCAGCTTCCAAGCACTGGAAAGAAACAGAGCAAATCCCTCGCACAACCGTATCTCCTGACTGGGAAGAAAGTGCAAACAAGACTGAGGGAGAGGTTTAGTTCCGAGCCCACACCGACTGCTGCACCAGTGGGAAAAAGCAGCTGGGGAAAGAGACTAGGAACGAAAAGTCTTTAAATGGTTTTTGTTCCTCCAGAGTCACAGGGGGTGAGAATCCATAGCCTAGGTAAATCTGGATGTAAAACGAGCAGGGACCCAGCTGGAATCAGTTTAGTGATATAAAGACACATAGTCTTAATTAAGGGAATTGTGATTTGCCAATGAAATCCCAGCAGGGCGTCTGTCTGCCTGATCAAAGACTCGACTTTCTGATGGAATCTTAAGTGCATGAGCCATGAAATTACTTTTTGAAAAGGGAACATGCAGCACAAAGAGGCAGAGCGAGAGGGGAGGAGGTAGAGGGGAGAAGGGAGGGAGGTAGGGAAGGATGGGGAGCAGATTGGAGCTCCGAGGGATGCTACTGGGAGCCTCCGTTCCCTCCCTCTGAACAAAGCTAGAGAGAGGCAGGCTGGGGAAAAAATGATGCCAAACTGCCATCAGAGTCAGCACCTAAAATCATTACCCAGCCCACTGAATAAAGACACATTCCTAACTTGCTTTTCTTCCTTTTGTGTTTTGGGGTTTTTTTTTTTGCAGCAACACAACATATTTCCCTCCATCTTCTTGCAGAAGAATGAATCAATACCTGCTCCAAAAGATATCAAGCTTTTCAATATACAAGGGAAGAGTTTGGGATCAAGTCCCAAAGTAGGTAAATCCTGCGTGATCTGGAATTATAATGCTGTGGAGCCCCAAAACACTGAAAGCTCTACAAATCAAGACACAAAGTTGACAGAAGAGACAATCGACCAGCTTCATTTATCATGTGTGTACCACGTAAGCATTCCCACAGCACTCAATAAACTTTTCAAATCCCATCTCCTCACGTAGCAGACTCAGTACAAAGCGACATGGAATTAACCCAGAAAAGCCTCATCTCTGTTTGTGAAGGTCTAGCCAGGCATTCAGGGGACATGATGTTTCTGAATATCTTCACAGGTCTTCTCTTCTCTGACATTTGAATGTGTATTTTTTAAAAAGCTCTCTCATCGTCAGAGTAAAACCCAGTGTAGTGATTACAGAAACTGTTATATCAGAAAAAGCCAACTGTCACCTTGTCATGCCATCTTCCTCAAAAATGACTAAAGCAAGGGCTTCAAAGGAAGAAATAAAACACCCATATGCACCTGCTGTGCAGGGCAGGACTCCATTTAATGGAAGAATAGTCCCAAGCAAACACACTGGGCTGTATTACTGGTCAGGCAACAGCATGAACCCAATAAATCTCAATCGGTGTACTGGTGCCATGCCAGGATCTAAAGTAAAAGAGAAAATAAGCAATCAAGCCCTATGAATTTCTAGCTACATTCAAAATATCTGGAAGAAAGCAAAGGATGTGGTAAAATTAAAATAATAAAACAAAGATTAAAGCAGTGAGAGAAAACACTCCATTTTCAAGCATCTCCAACCATTTGTGTAGCAAAAAGCCTGAGGGTTTCTGACGAGTGGCTGCAAAGCACAGAGAGCAGCTCTGATCCTAGCCTGGTGTAAAGAACACGGTGCCTCCACTGCTCCCCAGTTTGCTTGGCTCTTACGGATGCTGTTAGATCTAAAAGGAAAACAAATTTCAGCATCATTCCCTGAGTCAGCTCTAAAGCTCTGCTTCAGGACTGTGTAGCCCTCAAGAAAAGCTGCACGTTGAACAAATAAATAACTGGATCAGAGAACTCAAACATTTACCTTAATTACCCTATTTAGACTCCCTTCATGCCCTACTCAGCAAGTGTCAGTCACCCCATTAGTTAAGGTATGGTCAGCTGTGCAGCAGCTGCAGAACACTCACATCTTGAGCCCAGTGGGAGCTGCCACAAACCAGAAGTGGACCTCCTGGGCACGGGCGCTTTGTTTGCAGCGGTGGAAGAACTTTTGAAACTTGCATTGGTGAAAGAAATATTTTGCTTGCTGCTTTTTGCCCCACAACCTCTGCTATCTCGAGGCTCCTCTCTGCACAGCTTCACCACTGTGGGATGAAAGAGCCTCCCTTCACCACAGCTGTGGCCACCAGCTCCCTTTCACTCAACCAGCTTTTCTCACTTCTCAATCTTTTCAGAGCCCAGGGAAATGGATTTTCTCTCTTGCCTCTTTTCCCTCTCCCCTGCCACTCTTACTATGTTCCAGCTGTTCCTGTACATGAAAATTCTGAAGAGCAAGTTCATATAAGAAATACAGCCCAAAGAATAAAGGAAGGTGTTTTCCAGGAAAGTATAACAAAAAAAAAAAAAATTGGTTCTAAGGAGGATTAACAGCCATTTCACATATGTGCCTTCTTCAAAACACTTTCTTCTCACTATTAGAATGGGCTTTACAGCGAAGCAGCAGTTCACAAGCTTAGGTTTTCCAAGCAGGTTCTGTGCTGTGCTTGAGGGGCTAATTAGAAGCACCAAAATACACTATTAATTTGTGCATCCTTAGTCATAAACTGCTGGCTCTGCTATTCATCCCCAAGCATGCTTAAGATCTAGAGGAAAATATCCCAACATAGCTCCACCAAGTTCTCAGTTACTCACACTTCATTTTTTGAGCCAAAGAGCAGCGAGCAGCCGCTCGGGGTCAGGAGAAAATCTAACCTTCGGGCTGCCTCGACAAACAAAATTTCTTGTTCCTGGGACTTCATGTTTTCTCAAGGTTTCTGACTCAGGAGCGCCCAGCGCCAGCTGTTGAGCCACCGCACAAGCCAGACTGCTGCACGTGGCTGGTTACCAACACCGTGAGTGGATAGACCCTGTGTGAGGGCACATCAGCACAGCTCCACTGGCTCAGCACAGCTGGGGTGATTTACAACAGCTGCATCGGTGTGTGTGCATGTGTGTATATGGCAACTGCACACATATGGCTGTTAAGGCTATAATATGCACACTACACAATCTTCGAAAGTTTCTTTGAAAGGTTTCCTTTGGGATACTCGTCTGTGTTTCCTTGAAAAACCTAAGAGGCCAGAGCCTTGTAGTGCCGCATCGAGTGCCCTCTATCACTACAAGACCAGATCAGGAGGAGGATGGTTTTCCAGTCATGGCAAAATATGAATACCAAGGAGAGGAGAGTCCTGCTCCTGGACTTCAGCCCACCACCCAGGAAAGTGCACATCCCTCCTTCTTTCCTTCCCTCCATCCCACAGTATGAGTGTTGTCCCCTTTTCAGATGCTACATTTACATGAGACCAAATGAACACAGGAGTGAGGTGCTCCTGCCCTTCACAGACCATGGGGTTTTTTTGCTCTCCTCACGATGTGTTTCTGAGTGCTTCTGCTTTCTCAAAAGAACTCTGTGACAGCAATTTCTCCTTTTAAGAACAGGGGTTGCCCGCAGAGAAGGTGTGATCAACTCCCTGCTCGCAGGTTCTAGCTCTCTTGGAGTTCATACTTGTTTTGCTCATCCGCAGGGACCTTCCCTTCAGGAGATTTCCCCCTCCCCCCTTTTTCTTATATAATGAAAAAGTTCTAATCCTTCCCTCCCCACAAACACTCTGCTTAAAATCAGTGCTCATTGTAGTTAGTCCCGAGATCTCAAAGGGCATTAATTGCTTTGGGCTTCACCTCAGAGCTGTTGAATACTGATAATAACTGGTTTGCCTGGGCTTAGTGCCTAAATAGCTGATAATTACAGCCCAAGAACAGCAAGGAGCATGCTGTCTTTCTGCCACAGCCGTCTGTCTATCTGGTTTGCTAGGCATCTGTCCACCTATCTCGAGGCAATTGTTCCTATTTCTACTTGACTTTCTTCTCCACCTCTGTCATTTATTTTGCTTTTGAGTCTCTCTTTTTTTGTGGGATTATTTTTTTTTCAGAGTTCTGACATCTTTGATCTCTTGTCAACAAAGAACACAGCTACACATTCAGAGATCCAAACATTTTCTCACCCCCCAGAAGCAGGGGTGATGTGCTCACTCAGGATGTGTCAGGTGAAACGTCAGAAACAATTAGAGAAGGAGAGAGACTTTCCAGCCCCCAGGGGAACCATCCGGTCTGCATTCTGCGCTTCACCTCCTGACTCTGCGGGAATCAGAGCTCTCAGCTGCCACAGCACCCAACCTGAGAGGCAAGTGGGAAGAGACACAAACGTGCTGGGAAGATGGTGAAGGTTTGGGAGGATAAAGGGGTGTTTGTTCTGCAAGGGAAACCAGTTGGATCCTCATTTCCCTTCCTCTTTAGCTGTGACAAGATGCAGTCATCCCTGTGCATCTGAGACAAATGTGTCCCCAGCAGAGACAGTTTTCATATAACCTCACTGTGTTACTGTGACCATCTGCTCCCCCACCCTTGCCAGACTCCCATGGACCAAGAGGATCACCGCACTGACCAGGGAGTCAGGCACTGAAATAGAAGCACAGCGTTATGAGCCAGAAGGGCGATGCAGAAATGTAGGTCCTGCTGTAGCTCAGTGCACTGGAAACACAGAAGGATAAAAAGAGCACAGAAGCCTCTTGGTGAAGTGGGCCAAAACCCAGGGTTGACGTATTGATTTGCAGACCATGGTGAGAATCTGTGGAGCCTCTGATGTCTCCAGAGCCTGCTGGGTACAGTGGGGAGAAGAAAGGGTTGCCATGCCTGCCACTCTGTCACACCATCTGAAGAGTCACGGGCCGCCTGGGACTGCTGGGATGTGTTGTTTGTACAGCCCACAACTCCCCTACTAGGACTGCCACATGCTGAGGGCTTTTCTAGTAAAGGAGCTTACAGAACTTCTCCTCCCCACCTGGTTGCCTAAACAGCGTAGATGGGCAGCAGAAGGAGCCCGGAACACCGCTGTACACATCTTCCCACAACTCTAAAAAAGTTGTCATTTAAATCCTCTGTGAAAGTTTAGCTCCAAACTCCCCTCCTGCCTTTGCCTCCCTCTCTCATGCACAGATTCTAAGCAGGCAGCTATTGGGTCCTGGAAGGAGCAGCCTGTCTCTGGCCTGAAAAACGATCTCACTCAGCTCCTCTCTTTCTTCTATCAATTGTACAAAATGGTTTTCCTGCTCCCTCTTCTTCCCCCTCTTTTCCTCCATAAAACTGATCTAGCAAATAGTCCTTTTCCTTCCTGACAAATAGCACCATTGCCTCCTGTGTGCATGGACCCTGCCAGATGGCAGGGGGAAACAACTATCTGCACAAGGAAGCGTTCTGGCTCTCTGTGCACAGGAACCAGCCAAAAGGAAAAGGAAAAACACTTGTAGATGATGTGCCTCCTGACACAGACTGATACAAATCCAGGAGACTGATAGTTAAGCCTCTTGCGCTTGTCCTTCACTTCATTTTTTCCTGTACTTTGATCTGTGGGGATAGATGACTGCCAACCAACAGAGGCTGGAGGGAAGATAAGGTCCAAGCTCTTATAGATGCTGAAGGAGTATTAGAGCTCCATGTCTCGGCTGCTGTTTTCCAGCCCATGGCTGTTTTTTAAAAAAATGGATGGGGAAAGAGAAAGCCCTTCCCACTCCAGCTTAATAGGCTTTCTCTATAAGTCATGCACCCCTGTCCAGAGGTGGGATGGAGGTTGCGTTTGCCTGGGTAATCGTTGCGATGTCACGGACAGTAATTCCCTGTTCGCTAACTTCAATCAGGATCTCTAGGACATGAGAGATGTTTAATCATGTTCTTGTCACAACACCGTGGCTCTTTACTGAGGCTGTGATGACATGGATCATGTCTTCTAAGTCTTCCAGGGAAAACAGCCCCTGAGCCGCCTGTATCTTCATCCAACCTGACCTTAAGGACTTCCCCTTTAGATTCGGACCTGAATCTGCACCTTGAGGGAACACGGATTTAACCTGATGCTGACAAATGCATATACAGCAACATTACTGCCGTGGCCTAAGGCACCTCAAGTATACCCTCCACTGTTCTGATTGAACCAGCTCTCAGTCGGCCTGTGGAAAACATTCCATATTTGAAAACCACCTTTAAAAATGTGTGTGGTGTGTGTGTTCAGATATGACTTTCCCCTGTTGTTACTGAAAGAAATTCAGTTTGAAAGCCTCCTTCAATTCACATGGTACCTAGGAGGACATGGGTGGGTTGCTTGGGAAGTGCAGATCCCTGTATCCCTAGGCTGTCTGGAGAAGAAAATTGCCTGGCATCTTAAAATTTTGAATGATTCAATCTTTAATAGCAGTGAATGCAAAACAAAACGAGCCTGACGCCATTTTCTCCAGTGATGTGCCATGGCTTATTAGGAAGGGGTTATAAGCTGCTTTCCAGTGAACTTGTTCTCAGACAGATAAGCTGACTAGGGGGAAATCAATCACTATGAATTTTGATAGCAGGGCCTGCTGAAGTAATTACTTCAAACATCAATAATGCTGCTCACCTGCCTGTGCAGTTTTCAGTCACGCTGAAGGTTAGATTAACGCCACAGAGCTCCTGGGGACTTTCATTTGTTTTGTTTATGTTTTCCCTATCCTTTTCCATCTACTTCCTTAAATATTTTTCTTAAACACTGATTTAATTGAAATGTCACATTGTCCGTTCCTCTCTTTCTCTGTCTTCTCACCCAAGTCATCAACAAGAGTTTGCTCGTATCAGTGAAATTGTCTCTGCAATTCTGTGCGCGCAGGAGCTGCTGCTGATCCCTCCTGGCAGACTTACTGAGCGTTGAAAGCTCACGTCACATCTCTCCTCAGCTCTTTGTGCCTGTGTTTAAGTTAATACGTATTTAGAGAGAAGGTCAAAAACGCTTCGGTGCCAAATGCTCTTAGAATCATGGAATAGTTTAGGAATAGTTAGTCTTGAAAAAGACCTCCAAGATCATTGAGCCCAAGTCTTAGCCTGGCACCTCCAAGCCCACCATTAAACCATGTCCTTAGGTGCCACCTTTACATAGCACCGGGAATGGTGACTCCACTGCTTCCCTGGGCAGCTCGTTCCAATGTTTGACAACCATTTCAGCAAAACCATTTTTTTTTATATCAAATCTAAAACCTCCCCTGGAACAACTTGAGGCCATTTCCTCTTGTCCTATCACTTGCTCCTTGGGAGAAGATCCCAGGCTTTGTGCTCCTTTCAGGCGGTGGTAGAGAGCGATAAGGTCCCCCATGAGCTTGATACCTTTGGCCTCAGCCCATTGATCCAGCCTGTCCAGATCTTTCTGCAGAGCCTTCCTACCCTCCATCAGATCTACACACCTGTCCATCTTGCTGTCACCTGCAAACTGACTGAGAACACTCATCCAGATAACTGATAATGATATGACACAGGACTGGCCCCAGCTGAGCCCTGGGGAACACTGCTAGTGACCGGCCACCAGGTGGATGTAGCACCATTCACCACAAGTCTCTGGGTGCGATCATCCAGCCCGTTTTTTTACCCCCCAGAAAGTGCACCTGACCAAGCCATTAGCAGCCAATTTCTCCGGGAGAATGTTGTGGAAGTGGTATCAAAAGCTTCAACTAAATTCTAGGTAGTCGACATCCACAGCCTTTCCCTCACCCACTAATTGAACTGAAGATCCTCACCCTAGCCTGTGTACGATGTGATTTTAGTTCCCACACAGATAAGCTTGTAAGTTCAGGTTTTGCCACACAGACAGGGTGCACCGATAATTCATAACTTAAAGCACATCTTACCCAAATGATAAGGTGATACAATATCACCTAAAATGTCCCTGACTCAAAATGAATTGCCTTTGGAAGCAACAAGAGAATGGTTGGTAAAACGTGTGTGCTTGCTCGGATGTTCAGCATATGGTAAATTAAAGAAGGTATTAGTCCACAGAGAAACTAATTATCTCATCCAGTTACTAAACACCATGATAAAATTATAACATTATCCAAAATGTGGATCATTTTCATTTTAAATACAATGAATGATCTGAGTTTTGGACTACTGTGCTTCACAGACTGCAACCTCCTCCATTGGCCACATCTCCTAAGGCCCTGGTTATCTCCTGCTGCCTTCTACTAAATATCCTGCAGGTCTCCCACTGCTGCCACTTTTATACCCAAATTTCACGCAGCCCCAGTAGCTCTGCTCTCTCTGCAGGAGCAGCAATATATTTATTACTATATTATTATTGTATTTCAGCTCCCAGCTATAGTAAATTCCATCCTGCTGTAACCCCTACCTCCATCTACCATTAGACAGCCTGGGATTCCCACAGACTTGGCAAATTTGATAGATTTGTTTATCAGCTCATCAGAACTGATGCGTGCACGGAGTTACTGCCTGACTGCAATCGAGAGCTGGCAGAGATGTGCCAGGGGGTACTTTTCCCGCTTTCCTCTCCTTATCTTTCTCCATCCAGTGCAGGGAGCAAACAACAGTGATCCTCCAGGAAGCATTAGTTGGCATCCAGGTTTCATTCCAATAAACAGCCCACTCCCCGCAAATTAAACATTCTGGAAGCTACTTTTAACGTCCATTATACTGAGCTAATATAGCTAATATCTAGCTTATACAATGTCATTTGTTTATAGCAGTGATTGAATACACGTCACAGATTTCAGCAGAGAAAGTCCTCCACAGACCCAATTTCAGATCCAAAAAGTGTCCTGCTGGTGATTGCCCCCATAAATCCAAGCAAGGAAAAAATGAAAACCAAGTGCTTTCCTGTCTGAATGACAATTTCCACTCCCAGCAGAAGATGACATCCATCATTTTAGCACCACTTAGCCGATCACCACAGCCACAGTAAGAAGGGAAGAGCAGGGCAGGGAAGAGCACTCGAAACCATGAATAATCAGGATTTTTCCATGTAGGTTTCTTACTTATCACTTAGCTGAAGGCAGCCACATGCAAAAATAAAAACTACATCTTTATCTAAATTCTACTCCCGTTATCTCAATACAGCTTTACTGAAGTCAGGTAACTGAGAACTGAATTTGGTCTGTATTGTCCATAATGACAAATCAATATTTGCTGACCTCCTGTGAGAATGTCCATTCAGTTTATTAACGGAAAAGTGCTCTTGGTTGACCTGACACTGTTTATCTCACTGTTATCAAAACTCCTCCAAAATTAACTGTTAGGAGAAATGAGGACATCTCTCCAAAGAGAAAATGAAGTAGAAGAGAGAAGCTTTTGGTGGCTGAGAAGGGGATTTCAACACTACTCAGGCCAGGTAACAGCAGGTTGTGCCAGAATGGTTCCTAACTCTGGATTTTAAGACAGAGTTTACACTACTCCAAAATACATTTGGGATCTTTAAAAAATTCTCTTCTGTCTTTGAAGTAGCAGGAAAATTGCATGGTAAAAGATCTGAGATTTCTGGTATTTGTTTAGTACTTCACATAAACATGTTTAGAAGGGATCTATGAAAATGAGTGAAGAGGAGGTGATTAAACCTCCAAACAATGCCATTTATTTTGTTTGATCAAGAGAGAAGAAGTTTATAAAGACTTTCAGCTGAACCTGGTGAACCTGTGAATGAGCACAAAGACAAGAAATGAAACTTGGTGCTGAAAAATGTAAGGTACCAGAAGGAATCATTTGAACTCATTGCACACATTCCTGACTTCTAAATTATCTATGAACTCCATGGACAGTTCAGCGTGTGACAAAGGCAGTCTTCAGGACAAATTAAATATCAAGCTGTATGAAGAAAAGAGAAAACCAGAACATGGAAATATGATAGTTTCTTTAAAGTAATCCATGACACCCATGTAGGGAGAGAATTTAGTTAAAAAATTCAAAGGGTGTGACTGGAAGGGAAAAAATCAGGGGAGCCAGTTACAGAAAGAGCAACTGTTAGAAGTCTGGAAACACTGAGGAGAAAAAAGACTATAATGAGTGTTCAGAAGAGCAAAGCCCATTCTGTAGGGAAGAATTGCATGAAAACAAGAAATGGTGAAGAAAAGTTAAATTAAGAGATTCTATTTCTCTCTTCTTCCTATGGGAAGATAAATTAATCATTGGGTTGAAAAATGACAGTTGCCTGGAAACCAACTATCACGACCAGATTACGATCAATAAGGGCAACAAAAGTTCAGCATCTGCAAGCAATACTTACCCACCCCTACCCACATGCATACAAAGTACATGGGTACCAATAAACGGTCTTAAGGCTTCAAGAGAAGGTATTTGAAGAAAATTTGAGTGAAACTGAGAAGGAACCAAAGATTAGAGAGGTAACATGACTGAAAAGTGGAAGTACTTTATATAAGAAGAGTTAATTAACCAGTCAAAATGCTGGTACCACAGTGAAAAGCTTACAGCATTGGATAAGCAAACAATGCTTGGTTTGATGGCAAATAAAGCAGTAATTAGAAATTAAAGCAACATATGGCAAAATGTAAGGCAGCAGTTACAGGTGGCAGTCAATATAAACGAAAGTTATGGTGTGTAAGTAACTGATGAGGGAAGCTGAAGAAATTAGGGAATAATGTCTGGCTGACAGATTTAAGAATAACAAAATCACAGAATCATTAAGGTTGGAAAAGACCTCCAAGGTCATTGACTCCAAACCTTGACTGAACCCCACCATACCAACTACACCATAGCACTAAGTCCAGTCGTTTCTTGAACACTTCCAGAGTTGGTGACTACACCACCTCCCTGGGCAGCCTATTCCAGTGCCTGACCACTCTATCAAGCTTTTTCCTGATGTCCAATCTAAAACTTTTCCGGTGCAGTTTGAAGCTACGTCCTCCTGTTCTGTCACTAGTTGCCTGGGAGAAGAGGCTGGCCCCAGTATTCCTTGGTCCTGCTGGTCATCCTAGTGCTGATACAGGCCAGGATGTCACTGGCCTTCTTGGTCACCTGTGCACAAGCTGGCTCCTTTACAGCCACTGTCACCAGCACTCCCAAATCCTTTTCCTTTGGGCAGCTTTCTCACCACTGTTCCCCCAGCCTGGAGCACTGCAGGGGTTGTTGTGACCCAAGGGCAGGACCTGGCCCTTGGCCTTGTTGAATCTCACACAGTTGGCCTTGGCCCATTGATCCAGCCTGTCCTGATCCCGCTGCAGAGCCTTCCTACCCTCCAGCAGATCAACACTCCCACCCAACTTGAAGTCATCTGCAAACTGAGCAAAGGAGCACTTGATCCCCTCATCCAGGTCATCGATAAATATGTTAAACACTGAGCCCAGTGACCAGCCACCAGCAGGATCTAACTCCATTCTCCATCATCTCATCCTCTGGGCCCAGTCCTCCAGCCAGTTTTTCACCCCCAGAGAGTGCACCTGACCAAGCCACGGGCTGCCAGTTTCTCCAGGGGAATGCTGAGGATATCTGAAAACACTCTGGGAACAAAAGAAATCTGCGGGTAAGTGGAAGTATGATACTAGATAAAAGTGGCAAAATTGTTAACGCTGAGGTAGTAAAATGTCTTATAGCCGTTACTATGGCTGTTTAACACACCGTGTATATATTTAATATTTACTGAGTTGGCAATAATTAATTCCAAACATATCGGGAACCAGGGACAAGTTTTGTAGGCCAAACCGCCAATACCCACAATTCTTGAAAAGCTGGCTTACAAACATCCCTCAGCACCCTGATGTTAATTTTTAATACACTGCAGAATGCTGAATTTGGTAGGACTGGGGGAATCTTAATGTTGAGTCAATAGTCAAAAAGGGCAAGGGAAGAAGGGAGGGTTCTCAGCCTGACAATACTCCCAGGAAAGATCACAGAAATGCTGAGTCAGTATTAAACATATAAAACAGTATCAATAAAATTCATGCCAAGAAACACAGGATTATGGGGACAAAGTATTTTTAAAGCAATAGAGTTTCATACTCTAATTAAATTACAAACTCCGTAGACAAAGGTAAGTGAATATCCT
The DNA here is from genome assembly GCA_013398855.1 of Mohoua ochrocephala. NCBI lineage: Eukaryota > Metazoa > Chordata > Aves > Passeriformes > Acanthizidae > Mohoua > Mohoua ochrocephala. Next base: position 82,728 of record VZTA01025332.1, on the reverse strand, counting down.
ACAGAAATCTTGGCTTTTGTAGAGTTTGTGACTTATTATCTCATAGCACTGTGATTTAAATTGCATTATACATTAACAATAAAGTACCCATTCAACGAATTGAGGACTGTCTGAGGAATCTCAAAAGGGAACAAAGAACAGAATCATCATTCAGCAGGAGGATTTGGTGTGAGGTTCTGCATAGATCATGAGTAAACAGAACGTGATTTTACATCTCATCACTGATGTAGAAATAAATGCAAAATACTTGAGGTGAACTTTGCAAAGACTGGTAGAGAAGCAGAAATATTAAATAAAGTGGATCCCTTCTAAATTATACCTGTTCAAACTGAATACATTCTAATTCAGCCAAATAGAGAGTAATATGTTAAGGACCAAGGAATGCAGACCATATCTACAAAGCAAGACACTGCAACTGGGAAAGCCGGGACCTTGAGGAAGATTAAGGTTCACTGTGGATAAGCAGAACTATAGAAAAATGGGTGAATGCAAGCCTGTAAAGTGAAACACCTTTAAATGAGAAATGAGGCACAAATTACACTGCAAGTGTTTAACTACTGGAACAAACTACCAAGAGAAGCAGTAACTTCTCCATCTCTCAGACTCCTCACATCAAGAGCTGGTGCCTTATTGGAAAATGTGCTTTCACCAAGTACGAATTATCAGCCTCCATACAAATGGAAGTCAATGAAATTAAATAGCCTGTGTTCTGTAAAAGATCCCACTATTAAAATATCTCCTATCTTCTGGCCTTGAGGTCTTTGGCTTTGCAAAAGGAGGCTTTTCAATGAACCAAAAGGATAGCAACATAAAAAATGCAAATTGTAGAGATTTGCAAACCCAGAACATGGAAACTTTTTTCCCACACTTTGTTGGCTGACTATGCTACAAGCTGCCGCATTCTTGGTCTCAGCAAGGATGCTACCTGCAAACCACTGCTGGTCTCTTTCTGGGCTTCCAAAAAATCTGCTGGCTCTGTGCAAATCCTGACCCTCTGTAACCTGCCATGACTCAGGGCTGAGGTAAACTGAGCTTCCTTGCTGTATTATAACAGAACTTGGGTTTGGTTGTTTCGTTTTGGGCAAGAAAGGAGCACAGTGGGAAGGCACAGGAGAAGGACTGCTACTCTCATGACAGAGTCTGGACCCTCACAACTCTTTTTGGAAAGGTGCTGAGACTATGGGCCACCTGATGCGGTTAAGTGGGAAACAGGAACCATAGGGCTACTGGGAGAGTACATCTGTCCCACAAAAGAGAGCTCAGGAGGATGCCAGGCATAGTCCCATATCTAGAGGAACTAATGGACCCTGGCCAGCAGTGGATGTACATCTCAGAGCAACTTTCCCAAACAGATCTGCTGATGTTCAAGAAGTGATTCCTGCAGGGGACCCTCTAACCAATTTGGCCAAAGAGGTTCAGACCTAATTAAGAGGAAGAAGTAGCTCTCTCTTTCTCTCTCAGTGTTATTATGTAAACAGTTTCCTTAGAAAATTAGAGTAGAAAAAAATCAGTATTTATAGTCTCCCTTCATACCTGTACTAAGCCCCCCAAGAAGTACAGTGGCCCAAGAGGAAGCACAGAACTGTAAATGCGTAGAAACAAGCTCCGTCACCGTACAGTAAATACAATCACTCAAAACCAAATATAAGCTATTTACATGAAGTTTTGACACATAGAATTCAAGATACAAGGCATTGAGACATGCAGACCTCTGGCACACATGCTGAAAGGATGTCTTGTTTGCCCTCACACCTGACAGCAGAGAGAACAGAGTTCTCTGTTGTCAGGCGTGAGGGCAAAGAGAGGGCAGTATGAAGAGGAGTGGGCAAGAGGGAGGGGTGGGGCTGCAGGGAGTGTCTGAAGCTGGTAGGGTTTCTCATGACAACTTGCACTGCCATATCCTTTTGCACTAGATCCACTTGACAGCCTTTAGGCTGGTATTGCACTCTTCAGCACGAGGCAGCTGGGATTCAGGAGTCCCATCTCATGGTGTTAGCGCTGAAGCAAACCAAGCCATTCCCATGACTCCATCCTGCCAAGTCACGAGCTGTTCCTGGCCATGAAAAGAGTATTGGGAGAAGACACTGGAGAAATGTAATCACATCTTTGAGCCTGAATCCTCACATCAAAGCAGGCAGTTTGTCAACTACAGTAAGAATAACACCCAGGCTTCATCTTATGACCAAATTAACTAGTTCTGGTTTAGAATACTGTGTGCACATGTATATATACACACACACATATATATACACATATATATATATATGCTTTGCATTATTATGATATGCACATTTCTATTATTGTCTGTGCATACATATAAATAAATATACATATACATGTAACAGGAGGACCCTGGCGATGCAGAACAGCAGAGCAAGAACCTCTTATTTCTGAACAAGGAAGAAAAGTCCACGAAAAAAGCACAAATGAGTAAGAAAGAGAAGTGTGAAAGAGAAAAAGGGAGATACTGGTTACATGTCAGAGACCCTGGGAAAAGGCAGGAAGGATATGTAAGGAAAAAGGGTTTGGAAAGGGCTTTTGGCTGAAGCAGAACATGGGGAAACAGAGGCAAAAGGAAAGTACAGAAGGAGCTGAACGTAATGAAATGCCAGAGAAGTAAAATAATAAACATCAGAAGGGAATTCACTGATTAGAAGATAGGAAGGGAAAAGGACATTTTTCTCTCTCTGCTCACTGGTTATACTTCTCTATCTCACGTCTTTTATTCTCTCTCATACACTTTCTTCTATTCTTACCAGTCCCTTATAGATGTTTCTCTTCAGAAGCATTAATCTGCACAGATTCCCTCACTGTACCTCTGCCCCTCTGCTTCCCTCCCTCCCCAGCACACGAGGATGATAAGAGAGGAGACCTCTCACCTCTGCTTCTCCCCAGCGTGAGCCTTTGTCAGCTTAGGAACCACTGCCAGGTATGTGATACAAAGACAGGACAATTTACCATCAAACAGAAAGTCTCATTTTGACACACCCAGAATTTGTTTCCTTTAGAAGATGTTCCCCGGGGGATGGAATTTTACAAAGCCTCTGCAGTGTAATATTAATTTTTGTGTGTTACTTCAAGCTGACACGCTGTCTGTTAGATGACTGTTTTTTCCTAACAGGACTATTCCACTGGGAAGAAAATTAACTCTTAATACGCATTTCTCCTGTACTCTGCCACGTTCCTGTTATCTCTCTCTTTCAGTCTCCCTCATACACTCCCTCCATCTGCCATCCTCATCCTTTTCCCTGATCATTGTATCCCATTTTCATCTTTCTTATTCCTAACTTCCTTATTTTTCTTCAATAGTCTTTTTCCCTTCTGTCCTGCCTCTTTCCCCTGATTTTCCCATTCTATACTTTCCTTTTTTTCCTTCTTTCTTATTTTTCTATTTTGCCAGTTTTGCTTACTCCCTCTCCTGTCCCATTCCCCACAGCCTGCACCCAGAAAATAATGTTCTAGGTAGTTCTGCAGCCACAGAGCCACAGGAAGAGTCAGCCAACCTATTTAGAAACCCAGCCAGTCATTCCCATAGAGTCTTCAGCATCACATGCTATTCTGTAGGCTGGTAATTTCAGCTCCCACAGACATAAGGAAACCAGAATAAAAACCAGCACCCTCTGGAAGCAGGTGTTCAGCATTTTTGGGAACTTAATGCAAGAATCTGACTGGGACTGCGCCGTGCTACAGGCTTTGAGATGGATGTGCAGAGACTGCCCTTAAACTTCAGTAGTTGTCTTATCTAACCCTGCTGTATGGTGCTATAATCAGTGGGAAGAGAGGTGGGGAACAGTTCCAAAGAACAAATTATTCGACAAAAAATAGTTGTCTCGGGGTAGCTGTCAAGATAGCCTCAAAACTAGCCTAAATTAATAGCCTAGCTTTCAGACAGTAAAAGCTATGTAACCTGAAACACTTGAGACACAGGGGAGAAAGAAAGGGAAGTCTGCATAAGGGCAGAAAAATGGTAGAAAGTAGAGGAAAATCAAGAAAGATGAGAAAGTTACCTTGTTTACTAGTGGACAGACTGAAAAGAAAAAAAGTCTTTGCTAAATCAGCAGTACACAGAGGGCCAGAGTTGCAGACAAGCTGAACAGCTCCCATTGATTTCTTCCACATTTCAGCTGCTCAGCACTTCTAGAAGGCAGAACCCTAACACCTCTCCTGAGCTGGGGACTAATCTAAGACACTTGCCTTTCACAGCTACCGCTCTGGCCATGTCACCCCCAAAACACCGACTTCATTACATTCTGCACGGAGCTGCTGCTGCGGGGAACAGCGGAGTGAAAGAACAGAGAATTAACGCTAACGGCTCTCTCAGAAAAGCGGTCAATAGCTGAGAAATCTGTCTCAGGCTATTTCCCTCACACCCTTTTCCACAGTATAATTTAATCTCCTGACAGCACGGCCTGTCAAGCCCTGGAAGGGAGTGCATGTGCACGCACAGGCTGCTGCGTCTGGCTGCTGAGGCAGCGGCGGCTCAGCTCTACAGAGATGTACACAGCAAACTGCCTCTTGCCAAGACTGGGAAGCACATGGGCCTTGTCAGGGGGGTAAAATCAGTGCTGCCTTCTGCAGCTGGTGGGAATTGGCCGTGTCATGTGTTTATCCACTCTGTATGAAGACATAGGATTGAAATTGTCAAACACGGAGTGGAGTGCTGCTTAGCCAGTGGTACTGTTTGCTCAGGTTCCTATTCAGAGCTTCTCTGTGAGGCAGGGCACACAAGGAGCATGTAGGAGACAGAGTGAAAGGCAGGAGATGGAAATGTCAACGAAATTAAGAAAGGAGGAGGCAAATATAAACCTGCAGCATGGGCTAATAACAATTCTGTGAATAACCAAAGCTTTCTGTGTGCAGCGTCCCAAACAACTGCAAAATCGGTGGGTTTTATAGATGGCTTAGTCCCCAACCAACTCCTAGGATCTTCACTTGCTTTTTGGAATTTAAGGAACCCAACACACTACAAAAGTAATGTGGTGCTGAAAATGTTGACTCTGGCTTAGAAACAGCCTAACTGCATGCTGACTGTATCAAGACTTCTGGATATGCACAAGATGTTTGCGGCCTGTAGCCTCCAAAACTCCAGATCCTGGCTTGAGGATGGCTGGGAGGAGAGGTCAATGGAGGAAACTCCTTCAGCTGTTTTGATCTACAGAGCATTTGCTGCACAGTACCTAGGGTGTTAAGAATCAAACCTCTTCTGAAGTAAAAATAGTATCTACAGAAAGAAAAGCAAGCAATTTTCAGAATGCTTTCATAGACAAAAAAGGATATAAAATGGAAGCTATAGTATAGAGCATTTTTTACTTTTCTGGGTTTTTTCATGTTTTGTTTTTTGGTTTTTTGAGGGTTTTTTGGGTTTTTTTTAGTTCACTTGTGTAAAGTATCTTCAAAATAACCGGTGAGCCAGCAAATCAATAGTGTCCTTTGTCCAGGAATGCTTTTGGTTTCGTTCCCATGCCTAGTCTCTAAGCTGTGCTGCCTTTTCACTGGTCTCTGACAAGTGAGAACGTCAGGACTTTTGAGCTGAGTTTAGGACATCCCAACAACAGACCCCCAGTCCTGGAGTTCATTTTCTTCATTGGCCCTGCCCAACCTGGAATTGAAGAGCACTCACTCAATACGATTTATAAGGAATTCTGGAAATCGAATTTTACTCCAGTGAGAAGGCTGTTTCCATTTTCTAATAGCAGTTAGTGCGTAGAACTGTGTGCTACTCCTACCTTAGCCTTCATGATCAAAAACATGTGACTTTTCTGTAACTGTATATTAGGCTCATCTTGTGACTATTAATTTCTCATGGTTTTTTTCTGCCATAAAAGACTTTGCACTGGAGAGGCTTTAGAAAACAAAACAATTACACTATTTGAGAGTCATGGATGCTTTTACTCTATGGTCATATGTAATCTATTAAGTTAACATGTAACCTTACATGTTACTGTTAACATTTGGAAGATTCATATGACATTTCTTTCTTTTAATTCAGTGTTAAGAAGTTTAAACAGGAAATGTTAGTTTTGGTTAGGAAGAACCTGGGTTTGAAGGAAATGCGGTGTCTGGAAAATGCCCCAAAGGAAGGAACAAGGATGGGACATTAAAGATTTACCTCACAAGAAGGGGGCATGCACAGAAGCACACACACGCACAAGCCAAGAGACACAAAGAATCACAGAACAGTTTAGGTCAGAAAAGACCTCTGAGATCATCAAGCCCAACCATTAACCCAGCACTGACAAGTCCACCACTAAAACATTTCCCTAAGTGCCAGGTCCACACGGCTTTTAAATACCTCCAGGACTCCACCACTTCACTGGACAGTCTGTTCAAGTGCTTGACCTTTGAGTGAAGAAATTTGTCCTAATATCCAATCTAAACCTCCCATGGTGCAACTTGAGGCCATTTCCTCTTGTCTTATCACTTGTTACTTGGGAGAAGAGACCGATCCTCACCTCACTACACCCTCCTTTCAGGCAGTTGTAGAGAGCAATAAGGTCTTCCCTGAGCCTCCTTTTCTCCAGGCTAAACAATCTGAGTCCCCTCAGCTGCTCCTAATACAACTTAAAATACATCTATTCCAATTTATTTTGTATTTAATTTCTATTTCAGAGGAAGTGGCGAATACAAACAATAGCAATGATTTCACTATTAAATATGGATTTCTGAAAAAAACCAAAACAAACCAGGCACCACCTATGAGCAAGCATGAGAGGAAAGAGGAAAAAAGAGACAGTGTTTGGGCTGGATCACCTCGCTGATGAAAGGAGACAAACCATTGTTTGTGTGTACATAATTTAGTGTTTTGCGGCAAATTTCCCCTCCATTTTACCTTCTCTCTCTCCCTTTTAAGATGAAGGGCGATGTTCCTCAAAGGTGTTGTCAGTGAGTAGACCAAAAGCCCTTTGACTCTATTTCCCACTGTACCTTTCCTTCCAATAAAAACCACCAGTTGTGGGCCACCTTCTCAAGCCCCTTGTCACACATGTACTGACATGGTTGAACAAGACCTCTCCCCCCTCCCCATTCAGATCAGGGGGTGGAATGTGAGGAGACAAAGGGAAAAGAGATGACACAGAAAGTGGAGCCGAGATGGGAAAAAGACAGAGATAGAAAACAGGCTAATAGAGTGACAAAGCTATTATACTCAGGTATAGAGAACCCTCACCCTCAGGAAATTAGGTAATTTGGGGCTTTTCAACAGAATGATTAAGGGAAGGTAAGAGCTATTACCTAATATAATTTATTTTATAGGGAAAACCTGAAAAGCTAAATAGGATAGCTAAATAGGAAAACCAAAAAGATATGTGCATAAGGTATCCTTTGTACTGCTGGATCACAGAGGACACTGGTCCTGGAGCCCACTGTACAATATCATTAATATGGTTAAACTAAAAGAGGAGATATTTAGATTAGATATCAGGAAGAAATTCTTTTCTGTGAGGGTGGTGAGGCACTGAAACATGCTGTCCAAAGAAGTTGTGGATACTTCATCCCTGGAAGTGTTCAAGGCCAGGATGGATGGGGGCCTCAGCAACCTGGTCTACTGACAGGTGTCCCTGCCCATGGCAGAGGTATTGGAACCAGTTGATTTTTAAGGTCCCCTACAGCCCAGACCATGCTATGACTCTGTGATTGTGAGACATAGACCTCAAAATGCTCTACACACAAAGTGCCTACCTAAAAAGTACGTAGGGAGTGCAAAAGGCAAGCAATGGGTGGCAGAGGATAAGAGAAATTCTCCAGATGGGACACAAGTGAGTGCGCATCTATCTGCGTGATTTTTTTTTAATACAATGTGTACTTAAGCAAATATTCAGGAACAATGAGATGGAAATTAGCATAATAAATAACAGAGTGATTTCCATGGAAGCTGTTCTGATTCTGAAGACTGACTCTGACCCAGGCAAAAGCTCCCTTGCTTCCACACGAACATTAAACTTGACTGACGACCATATTTGAGAAAAGAGTAGTGAAACATATTCTCTAGGGAAGGGGCATGCAGTGATCACTGCACCTCAGAGAGAAACCTCCAAGCTCTTGCTAGTTTAGGTCTGGTTGGCACCATCTCCCTCTCCTCCCTCCTTTCATACACAGGCTCATGAATGATGCTATTAATCAGCATCAAGTCCCCAGAGCACCTCCTGCTCTGGAATGCCACTGATGAGCAGATGGGATTTTTGGCAAGAAATGACCTGGCACGAAAATGAACAGAGGAGAAGAGTACTAGAGGGGAGGGGGAACTGCCTGAAGCTCCTCATTTAAAAGAATGGAGGAAAAGAGATTTATCTTCTCTGCTGATACCACATTCCAATGTACAGTCATATAAGGAATTATTAGAAGCCACCTGTGCACATCAACACAAGCCAATTTCCTTCCTTAAGGGTCTGGTATATCTACATTTGTGTGGATACATCTATATGGGTAATGCTAGCACCTTCCTACAGTGGTTCAGTACAGGTTAACTAAAAAGTGTTGACTCAGCCTCCTGGCTGAGCTCTGCAGCTCACACCGATGTCCAGGCAGATGCTGTGCTAAGAACCTACCTGGCTATTTTAAACTGGCAGGGCCACAACTGTCTGAACTGCAGCAGTGTCAGCCTAGAAGAAATGCCTGACCTAACGTCTTTTGAAGCCTGTTGCTCATTGCTCTGCCACATCTCCTTTTGCTCAGCAAGTAACAGACAGGCTTCCCCTGACAGTCATGAAATTCACATACAGGAGGTGTGAGCTCCTATTCTTGAGTCGTGAAATGGGCAAAACATCTCAGGAAGTTTTTCCACATTAAGCATTGCAGGAAATAGCATCACTGTGAGTGAAAAGAAGATTCAGATCTTACAGGTCAGGGAAGACTCAGTTTTAGTTCTGTAAATCTCACTGGTGGTAGTGGAAGCTGGGGAGATACAGCCCAAGTTACAGTCTGCACCTCTGGAGTGCTACAACGCTGAAAATCACTGTTACACATCTTGGATTCAAATATGAACGTAATACTTGAAACAGCAAAAGAGACTACTTATTTCTGACATATTTCCCCTTTTTAAAAGAAATCTTATGTCTTCTTGCATTTACTGAATTAAAAACACACAGCAGAACACAGAGTTATTCTGCCAACAAAGCAGTGTGTGCGCAGCCTAGGAGACAAGAACCTGCTCAGGGATCATTAGTGAATGGAGAGGGAAACCCTTCCCTGTCCCACGCTCTCACTTCACACACACTTTGAAGAGACACGTGGTGCATCATTTGTTGATGCACGTGGCACAGAAATGCTTCTTTCTGTAGCTCATGCCATACAAGGCTCGAGAAACACTTTACAAATACTAACAAATGAAGCCCTGTCTCTACAACATCAGGGTTATCACCTCCCTTGATTTTATCATAAGTCTCTCAACTTTACTTCTCCTGCTCTGTTTTATGTGAATCTCTAGCTCTCAGAAGTCAAATGATGTGCAAGATCCATAGCTCTATAACAGGGCAGCAGCTGGCAAAAAACAAGTCTTATGATTCAGAAATCTGAAAATAATTGAAAAAGTTTCCTCTTGAGGGAAAAAAAAAAAAAAGTCTTGCTTTTTAAATAAATTCTCTTATTGCATGGCTGGCTCCTGATTTCTAATTCTTGGGCTGGCAAATTGGAGCATTTCTCCATTAATGGGCAAGTACTCTTATCCCTACCTGGCAGATCAGAAAACTACAAGGCAGCACTAAACCTGGCTACAGTGTAAGTGAGTATTCAATGCAGCTAAATTCCTGTTACATACTGCAGCCTTGAGCTGGGCCTGTAAAAAGGGCAAACGATGCATTGGAGAACAAAACATGGGCAAAGTCTGGAGCAAAATCCTACTGTCTTACTCTCAAGCCCAGTGTTTCAACATCCAAGCAGGCTCTTGTTTAAACTCGGAAATCAGGAAAAACCCCTCCTATTTTCAAATAAAAATCTGCAAGCCTACCTGCAGAGATATTTGAGGAAATAAAAACTTAGTAAAAACCACTGGAGCCTCTCATACCTAATTAGGGACCTGAAGAGAAAAAGGAGTACATTTTTAAAGGACTTTGAAGATATTGCCTCCTAAACTAGGGATGATTTTCTTGCCCAAGCAGCAGCAAGAACAGCAACACTTCTAGACCCACATGCTGCAAACCAGCTCGAAAGACAGCAGACGACAACAGGATTAGGGGCATTCCCAGGAGCTAAGGAGTTAAGCAGATTTCCATCTTCCATTTTTTTCCCATACATTACACACCCTTAAAAAGTCATTACAGATCCATCTCTAGCATAGCTGGGACCCAGAGAGCTTTTGTTCAGCTTGCAGTGTGACACGAGCTGGAGCCCACATGGTGTTTCGTGCCCGCTGAGCAGGGTGCTAGGAGCTGTCTCATGCAGTGAGGAGGTTGCACATCATTCCCGGTGAGTACAGGGCTACTGACTTTTCACGGACAATACCTTGCTGCACAAACAAAACAAGAATCATACATTCTCCTCTGACTTAGCCTCTGTCCCCCTCTGCTCCACTTCCCCCTGGATACGACTGAAAGCTGGACACCTGGAGGAATAGAGCAATTGGTTTACACCACCCAAACGTGAAGGAAAAGACACAACAAAACAAAAATTAGGCAAATGCAAAAAATAAACAGGCTCTCCCCTAGAAAGCTTCAAAAATAAACAAACCCTTTGCAGGCAGCCTAATTTCAACACCTATCTAAAGGGAACAAGAGGAGGGGATGGTGCTAAGGTCCATAAAGTAGGTTATAAACAGTCACACAAGCGCAACACCATATATTGTAACATGCAACTTTATAGAGGCCTTCAAATGAAAATAAAAACACCGGGTAGCTGGGGCTCCCTCACATGCCTACAGAAAGTCAGGAAAGAAGAGATGGTACCAAGAATGGATAAACTGCAGAGGAGAAAGAAAGCACCAGAAAGAAGGAGCTAGCAAAAGTTTTATTTTAAAATATTGATTTATTTGTTTCAAAAATAATTTGGTGGATTATTTCAATTTATTTCCAGGATAAACAAACTGAGTAAGGCTTCTGTGAGCTCTCTTCAAGGCACAGCTGTTAAGTAATGGAAAACACCCCCTTGAGTAATAAGTAATCAAGCCAGAAAATAGGGAGGGATTTTAGGAACAAAATACCCTACACAAATTAGTTAGTAGCCATCTCTTAGATGTCTTCTGTTCTCTTTTTAACCCTGGGGAAGAGAAGGGGTGAAGGAGATAAAGAAAATAGAAACAAAATTGTAATAATGCTTTGCCCTTCCTTGCATCTGTCAGTATGAGAGTGAAAGTTTTTCTTGGAAGGGGAAGGTCAGGGGAAACAGCTACAACGCACGGATATGCAAGTCCAGGAAACCAGAGGTCCTTCAGACTTCTCAGGATGGAGGAGCTTGGCCTCATGCACCCTGCATTGATCTGCTAGCACTTCCACACATAACAATTGATCAGACTGAAACTATCCATGCTCACCCAAGGGATTCTGCCTCTAAGCCACTTCTGTTTGCTCCCAGACCAGCAGATAATGTGAGCAAACTTGGCAGAGCAGCAATGTGGGCACTGTGGCAGAGCTCACTGCCACAGTGATTGCTGATGTAGTGCCTTTTGAACTGGATGTTAACAGCTCCCACCTCCTCACAAACCAGAATTGAACCCATGATAAAAAGCTCTGAGTTTACACCACATAAGGAGAACCTTCCTGATCTGTAAAATACTTCATGTGTGAGCACAGAATACCCCTCCCAAACAACCGGTAGCTTCCTGGGATGCGACCATTATCACCAACACTACACATATGGCCAACTGGAACATGTGGACCAGGTTAATGAGGGGGCAGAAATCATCCATGCAGGTAAGGAACAAAATCTGTCCTGCAAATGAACTGTTTCACAGACTGAATCCTTTTCTGAGAAGGTATGTTTATCATTCCCACTTTCCACAATGGGAAACAAGTCTTCTTTTCTCTCTTCCTTTCAACTTCTCTTTTTCTCCCCATCAGTGGCTATTGTGTGTCACGTGGGCCACATTCCTGTCTACTGTAAAATTCTCTGACTGCAAAACAGAAGGTTGCAGCAGAAATACAACTGGCACTGAGTGCCAATTCCCTCATTTCCTCCTCTATTTCTTTCTCTCCGTGAGTCAAGCTCTTGCTCCCTGCTTCCACACATGCACAGAACGTGGCACAGCACCCTTCTGTATGAAAGCAACATTTTGTTAAATGAATTCTAAGTGAATTCCTACTCCAGCTTTTACCCTAACACTATTCTCTTGTCCTAAATCGTGTAGCTTTCATGTAGCTTTCCTCTAGGTAGTTCCAAAATAACAACACTTCCTAACTGTACCAGATGGCTGACAAGGGACAGCCAGCCACAGGTCACACTCAGACATATTCCAGCAAAGGCTTAGTCTCTGCAAAGAAACATTTGAGCACCTTTTATTAACACTGCTGTTTGCATTAAGCTGTGGAGTCACAACCTCAAATAACAGGAAACATTTGCCAAGGAGACAAAGGAAAAAAACAACAGCCTAGGTAAGGTCTAAATGCCCACTGTTTTATTCTGGGTCCTGGTTTTGAAGCCTTCACTCCCCTTTATAAACTAATTAGCTTTATATACCTAGTGGCCCTGCAAGGAAGATTTCCTTTCTTTACCTCTAACCACCCGGCTCAGTATTCCCAAACGTGCTTACATAGGAAGAGGTAACTGTGCAATTACAAATGTGTCCTTTTGTAGTTCATGTCATTTCATCTTTCACAGAGCCCAGTTCTCAATATCATACAGGAGGTAAATCATCATCTCCCAGGAGTCCATATGAACAGAGCCAAGAAGCTTATTCACTTGAGACCTTGTTTATCTCCTGTTCTGATGATTAACACTGCGAGCAAGGGGGGACTGATGCAATCTGGGTTAAAACCAACATTCATTAAGGGACAGTAATGACCCTCACTCCTTCAACAGAAGCTGACAGATGCTGTGGGCCAGGCTGTGGCTTTCCTCACATCTTTTACTTCAAATGAGATAATGCTGTTAAAAAGCACTGTGCTAACAGCCTTAGAGATAGAAGTCCACCATGTGCATAGGCAGGTAACACAGGAAAGCAGCAGTGGTGATCAAACACCTGAAAAACCTGACCAAGGGGGTCAGAGTTTGAGGGGAATTCAGGGTGTTTAGTCTCCAGGAAGCTGAAAGCAGATACAGCAGTCTTGAGACGTGTGAAAGGAAACTGTAGAAAGGCAAGCAATAAGCAGTTCTCCTTGCTCACAGGGAAGAAACAGGTCAAGAAACAAGTTTAAATTGATTGTAGTGAGCAAGACACAGGTTAGACCTTAGGAAATTGTCTCCAGTGGGGGTTCACCATGGGAGCAGACGGCCTAGGCTGACTCAGAACTTCCAGGGCAGAACAAGACATGCGAACATCTGGCAGAACAGGTGTGAGTGTGGCTGGTTCTGCCTCCATGCAAGGCAATGGCCTGCCCGGCCAGCAGAGATGTGATCCAGGCCTTTTTCCACTGACTCTCAGATGTCAGCACTATAACCTCTGCATTGCCAGTGTGCTTGTACTCTCGACTGGAGATGACAACACCAAAGTTTATGGGCCCTCTCCCTGCCCATGCCATTCGGGGGATGGTTGTACTGCTCAAAGTGCCAGCAGAAATGCTCTGCAGTGTGATCTGCACTTTAGTGTTGCTGGCATCGGTCTGTTTGCAAAAGAACTGAGATCAACCAATGCAGGGTATTTCAACTGATCATTAAAAAAAGACTGAAACAAACCACAAGTAAAAGAAATCACTTCCAAAAAATCTAAATAAACAACATCCACACCGCAGTGCTCCATGTCTTTCTATCTTATAAGGACACGGTCCGGACACAGCCATCAAAGAGGCCAAAAACTAACTCATGATGTAATAAGGGAGTATTAAAGGACACCCAGGCTCCAGGGGTATTGCTGTACATTGCTGCGAGAGAAACTTGCCATGAACTTCTCCAAATATGTCTATATCTTTATCATAATCCTGGCTAATCCAGATAGCTCTGAACTGAACTTGGTGGCTATGGACCATAGTCCTTCCCTTTTCATTATGTCTCTTGTGCCTAAAATATGAGGTGGAAGTACCTACAAGCCAGCAACTTAACTTTATCCTAGTCACTTGGTTGCAAAAACTTGCTGGCCCATCCTCTACAGAAGCAGTTGGAGAGATTCAACAGTGGAAAAACTGGGTACTCCTATCCATGCATTGTGGAGTGTGCAGTGGAAGAAAATTAAGAGGACACCAAAAAAAGCCAATTTGTCAGCATTCCCATTTGATTCCAGAAAAGCTACGTCAGTCTCAACACAGTAAAAAATGCCTCTATTTTCACTAGTGTCACCATAATCTCTGCTGTGCTTGCCACTGGGACTCCATGCTCCTAGAAGCAGAGTGGAATAATCTCTGTGATCTCTGGCCCCAATTCCTCTGGCTCCCAGACACCATGTTCTGCCTTCTGAACACAATGCGTTGGGAGAAGCAGGAGAAAAACAGAAAGATGTTGATGTCAGTGACGATGGTCTCCTTGCTGTGAATGATGAAAAATAAAGATGGCATTGACACATCATGACTACGGTGATGATCATATTGCCTGGAGTTAAACAGATGAGGGAATAAATCAGTCTTCTGTCACTGACAGGATGACAAAAGGAGTTTGTAAAGGATGAAAGTAGCACTCAATTTTCCATTTTGACTATTTCTCCTCTTCCAAGTTCTCCCACCTCTGCAGTTGCAAGTGCAAAGAGAAGTGGTAACCATTCAAGGATACGCTGACCAAGCTAATTTGCCTTACTTGCTCCCAAATCCCTCATTTATCCACTATATCTTAAAAGGCAGCTACAAATCCACTGGTCTAACGAAGACATTATTGTTATTAAAGCAGGGTCTTTGGCACTGTGGTGCAAATTAGCATAATGGCATCATATCCTGTGGGGGCATTAAAACAACTGCTTTTATCATTTCAGTTTAGGTCTTCAGAGATTGAAGCCTCTGATTGTGAAACAGCTCTCAAAAGTCTCATTGAAGTCATCCTGCTGTATCTTATTAGGATGAACCAAACTCCAAAGACCACATTCGTGATTTTCTTCAGATAATACTGAAAAGATCCAGCATACCCTAGCTCTCATAAAACATTAACACGTTTACAGCTACCTTGGTTTTCCAGTTATGTAAATACATTTTATCACAAAATGATAATCTGGTTGGTTACGGTGACTTGAGCAGGGAAAAAGACACTGTAGAAGTGGTTGGTCCTGCACTTTGTAAACTGCCTAAAATGCAAACTGAAATTATTCTTGTACACAACTGCAAGAGAGTAAGTTATAAATCAGCAATTTTTCAGTTGCTGAATAGCCATACATTATGCCCACATGTGCTGTCATTAATTTTTTGCAAAGAATGGGAATTCCCTCACCTTCGTGCATGAATGTCAGGATCCCTGCTACCCAGTGTTCACTGCTTACAGAAGGAACCAATGCTATGGAAACGCCCTGACCACACCATACAACTGGGGCAGGAGTCCCAGCCCCTCCTCTTTCTCCTCTTCCCCTTTAATTACCTGCAAGTAGACTACGAGGTTTGTGAATACACCAGAAAATGGCACAGAGAGGCAAGTTAGTTCAGTCTAGCTCTACATACATCCAGCCAGAAGGGGTAACCATGACTTGAACACACAGTCCTGCTCCCAGACCAAGAATCTGTGTGTCTGCTCAGCATCCATTTGCTACGTACACAGCTCGAAACGAGGTTTCCTCTGCCCTGTCAGTTGTGTAGAGGATCCTCCTTTTCCGTGCAGAACATGTGTCTGCTGGTGGAGCAGCCAAGAAATGTTTAAGCACAATTCACCCTGCAGGATGAGACCGGCCTTAACTGCCTTCCCAAGTCTCACTGTGCCCTTTCCAGGCAGCTCTTCCAGCCCAGCTGTTCTGGGAAGTCCTGCCCAGGAGTGGGATATCCACCAAGCACCTTCCTGTTTTGCTGAGTCAGTGCAGCTCTGAGTATTGGCTCATCCCTGAGGAACAGGTACTGGGCAGGACAGACCAACAAGCTTGGTCAAAGCACCCAAGCTAGTTCTGCAGCAGACTTGCTTTTGAGAGTGGAAACTAATATGGTCTGCAGTTTTCCATATCTGGAATTCATGTTAAATGAAATAGCAGGGAGTTTTCAGTACAGAGTCAGCATTGATACATCAGTGCAATTAGAAGAGCAAGCTTTCAGTACTCTTCTCAGGACTCTTTTAGCTGCATCCACCTCAAAACAGCCGGTTCTTTTTCAGGCCAGACCAGTTCAAAAAAGAATCAGACCTTTCAATGCAGGGATTTCTCTTGAAGTCTGGTCCTTGGATCTTGTTGAATTTAAGGAGTTAAGAATAGCAGTCGCTGCATTTCTGACTCTGGCCTGGGGACTCCCTTTGCACCGCAGTGCTCCACTTCTCAGTGCTGGAGCGAATATCGCTTCTGTTTCTGGCTTTTGAGTGAGTGTCCCAAAACCACTGAATTCCAGCTGTGACACTACTGTACAGGGTGGCAAACTCCAGCACACAGGTTCTCCAGAGACGTGCCACAAACCATGTGTGTCTTGCTGAGCATCAGCTGTTTGTTTACAAAGAGCTGCCTGTCCATAGTTCCCCACCTAAAAATACATTACACACCCTCTTAAAATTACTTTTTTCCTCAGTAGGCAGTAGCCACTGCTGTCACAGGGAGATAATGTGTTTTTCAACATCTGGGGGCGTTTGTGCAGGATGGCAAATTGGAAGGAGAAGTGTGCAAGTAACTCTCTTTATATTGAAATGCGGTTTGCAGTTGTGAAGGAGACTGAAAAGACCTGTAGTGCAGTAGCTGAGAAGGGGTCAGCATTATGAATTATACCTAGTCCAAGATGAATAACAAGTCCTGCGGTAGTCTGGCTCAAGTGGGCCTCAACAGAATGTGTATAACAAGAGGCTGAAAGCCATTTCCACTCTAATCTGAGTGTCTGGATGAGACTATAACACTGGGCACTTTCTCAGCTGGTAGGTAGGTGATACAAAGTCACTTTCATGCTGCTTTCTGTTCTCTCCTCTTGCTTTGTATTTATGTAACTGAAATAAACTGTTTTCCTGTTTTGACTTTGCCAAAGAAACCATGAGCAGCTCCACTTTGCATGCGCATCTTGCAACCCTAAGAACCAGCCCCCAAAAGAGCCAAGGCAGAGAGGCAGTATGTCCTACCCCTTTCTTCTGCTGTCCTGAAGACAGCCTGATCCCACCTGAGAAGCTTCCTTAAGAAACTACACCCCAGAATAGCAGCAGGCCTACTACCCAATACTGTTAACATACCTCTGCAACCTAAAATCCACAATCAAAACAGCGAACGCTGGCCTGTGGTGTCAGCTCTCCAGCTGCTGTGATGACAGCTCAGAACGAGCTGACACCACACACAGCCTTGATATGAAGGTAGAATAAAATATGAGGCGGGAAGTGAGAATATCAAAAGGAAACATGAGAGGATGCTATGCAAGGTAAGGTTCTTTGAAAATATGCTGAAAGACTGAGTGTGAAATAAGGAAAGTTTTCAGCTTCCCACTGTGAGACCTCTCTGTTTGGCCCTGCAACGGGGGCTCAGTAGGGACAGACCCAAGCTGGGTAATTTCCATCCTATCACCTGCACAGCTCTCTCTTAGAGACTGAAAAATGATCTTTATGATAGCCTTGCAAAAATAATGACGAACAACTGCAACCCAGACAAAGCAGCGAAATGCTGAATTCCTGCAAAGTGTGGTGGGCAGCACTCACAGGGAAAAGGGATTTGCAAAAGGAAGGCAAACAGAGAAGACCACGAGTAGAGAGCTGAATGTGGCAGGTGACTCAGGTAGAAGGAGCGAAGGAAGGCATGTGGCAGCTAAAAATGAAGAAGAAAAGAGCCGGGTAGGAGGCAGGAGGAAAAGGGCACGGCTGGTGCAGCCGCGCAGACTGATTCATTTCAACGGCAGCTACAAGTGGCACAGACCTGAGCCGTAACGGAGCCGTGAGTCAGTCCCTTATAATTAGCCCTAATTGGCAACCTAGTGAAAGGGAGGGGAGAGGGGGAGCAGGAGAAAGAGCAAATTCTGTCCTATATGCACTGATGCAAATCCATAATGCGTAGTTTTCAAATTCATCTTACCAATGTTTTGTTCAGAAAGACTAAAAAAACCCGATACGGTATAGGCAAAGGGCTTTTTGAACCACATGGAGAATCCTAAAAGTTTGCCATTTTCCTTTTGCAGTACAGCCATTTTCAGATCTTCAGGATTAATAGCATGGCGGTTTCCATATTTCTAGTAGTTTTGCAGGAGACATCACAAGTAGAAAGGAAGTTATTTCTTATGGCACAACACAGCCACTAAAAAACAGCCTCTAACTATTTTTCATTCAATGCAACCTATTTACTTGACAAGTTAAATGTTTCAATACAAGTTGAGAACTATATTTCTTTGAAGACAGATTTTAGTGTGGAATTTTCATCAACAGCTATTTACAGAAAAGAGATGGCCCTGTGAGTCAGGACACTGGCCTCTGGGAACCTGAATTCATACTTTAACTGAGCACGATGAGTTTGATAATTTAATTCTCAGCCAAAAAAACCTCATCAATACATTTCACAAACACACGTCCTTATCCAACGTGAATGGCAACTTCTCCTCAAGATCTAGGAGTGGAGCACAGAAGCAGTTACTGCAAGTGGAATTGTTTGGCAGATTTAATGTATTTGCAACAGGGTCTTTCACCTGTCTACCACATGGCAGCATGTCAGTGGTATCACCTCTGTTCCTGTGCTAATGTAATGAGAGCTAAATACAGCCATGATGTACTTGCCATAGAAGAAAAGCCTTTCATGCCTAATTGGTCACAAGGACACTCAGTGTCTATGAACCCTCATGGAAACTGGACTACATGTTCTGCTGTTAGAACTAATGGGAGACAGGTTGGGTTATCCCAGACAGAGACTCTTCATGCCTTCAAGTGTTGGCTGCCTGTGGCGCCCCAGTGAGTCTGAAGCTTCTAAAACCAGCTGGATCCACAACTTCTCCATGCAGAATCACCCTCCTAACACTTCTCTCTTCCCCACTGCCCCCGAGCACAAGAACACCCCAGAGACCCAAGTGGTTGTGCTGCTGGTGGAGGTGATGTGGCCCTGGATGTAAAGAAGCTTCACACACACAGCGTCGTGCCTCACTTAATAACCCTCCAGGGTTCAGGCTGCCCCTACATCCAAACCATGGATAACCAGCAAGCCAGGAAACACCTTCCTACGTGTTCATACTGCCTCATGCAGCAACAGAGGCAAGGCAGGGCTCTCTCAGCCACTGAAATCACAAGAGAAAAACAGAGCCTTCCCAAATTGCTCCATCCATGCTGACAGACCCCAAAGACATCCACCAACTGCAAAGCTAAGTCCAAACTTCTCTTAGAAGTGGAAGACAGAAGTAAACGTGACACTGAAGTAAAGGAGGAAGTTATCTCATTGGAAGGGGAAAAAGTCAGCACAGAACAACATGTCCCTTGCTGTCAAGCTCATCAGCACTGGAAAGGTGTCTGTTCCAGAGCTGCTACCCAAAGGCATTTATCTCACAGTTATGAGTAAAATCCAGTAGCCTATCTTTGAATGACAGGTTTTTTTACAAAAATAAAATGCCCCATTCTAGAGAAAGGAAATTAACAGGATAAACAGCAAAAAAGACAAGTCAAGTGCAAGGACAGAACAGGGACTCATTGTTTCACTGCCACAATTCCCATTTGGAAGGACAAAAAAGTGGAGAGCAACTTTTTTCTTAAGTCTTGTATCAATTATTCTTTCTGACTTAGAGCCTTCAAAAATCAAAAATCAAATGGGCTCAACAGTGCAGGACACCTGCTGAGCCAGAGACCATCATGCCAAACTGACCTCCAAATGTACAGGTTATTTACAAACTAATGGAGGCAGCAAGCAATTCCACTGCTGCAAGGGCTCTTTCCAGCAAGAGGCAGATCAGGAGACATCACAGGCTGATTTAATAGACCATCGAAGGCCAGTGATTGAATTTTCGCATCAGACATCAATCTCACTCCTCGGTCACTCTTTATTACATAGAAACAGTTATGGAAGGACCTCTGTGAAGAAGAATGCAGAGAAAGACCTGCATTTCAAAGGAGCGAGTGAGTCAAGGTGGAAAAATTATACCTGTGATTCACCAGAGAAGAAAACTGCTCTTTTCAGTCAGGAGGAATTACTGACTAACCTGGGTAGAAGGAGAGGCGGGAGATTGGGGTGGCAAGGGGACCGGTGTTTAATTGCTCTTTGGATTTTTATTGATGAATAAATAATTTCCTTTTACTTTACTAAAGGCTCATCAGTGTCTTTGGAAGGACTTGAAACGGGGTCTCCTGCTGGAGAAAAGGGAAACCTAATTCCATCTCAAACCAGTCTTCCTTCTTCCTAATTCTCCTCATTACAAGAAGAACAGATGCCAACAACAAATCATGTCTGACTCTTAAAAATTACTTATTTCCTGCTTGGGCCCCAAGCCTGGGAGATAACAAATGTTCTCCACTGCTACCGGACAGCGAAGCTCGGAGGAAGGCCTTGGGGAGGATTAGACACCAAATGGCATCAGTCCTGATTATCTCCCCACCACCAACTGCCACAGAGAGCTTGCAGAGAGAAGGTTGGGACTGGGATTCCCAAGGGTGGGTAGGAAAAGGCAGAACAGGGAATGCAAAAATGAAGATCTCCAGCAGATCAAGGAAATCGTTCCTCAACCGAAATTTTGCTAGAGCTGGAGCTAGTGCCATCAAAACTGGTGAAAGAGGAAAATTAGAGTCATTTGAGGGAATGGTAAAAAGAGAAAAACTTTGAAGACTTCTCTTTCTGACCTTCTGTATTTCACCTTCTTGTACAGCAATTTTCTTCTCTCCTTGGTCTTTTAGAGCCAGGGCCTACAGAGTGATTAAAATGATGTGTATTAATGCAGCACTCACTCTGTGTGCTATTAAAACACCCTCTCACAGATGTGCAGTTGTGGAGAGTGAAAGAGGAGAAGCAGATTTGGAGGAAGCATTTGGCTGAAGCAGTGGGTGTGGAGTCTGGGCCTGGCTGTCAGCAGAGTGCAGCTTCAGGAGGGCTGAAGGCTGAGAGTACAAGTCCTTTTCTGTGGGATGCTGCACGCTGAAGGAACGATGGCAGAGTGTGGTACTTGGAGGGACCCTGGTCACAAGTCAGTAACTGAGTCTCTACACCCCTCCATGGCATTCAAGCACCAAGAGCAAACCTGGAGGATTCTGTGGCAAAAGAGTAAACACAGAAAGGTCTAACAGTAGAGAAGCCTAAATGGAAAAATAAAAATATAAAAAATATAAAATATATAAAATATATAAAAATAACACTGAAAAGTCACTTTGCCCTTTTGTGTGTTGTTTTTGCAACTCCTAGTTCCTCCTAACCCCGACAGCACAAAACGAAACCATACATGAGAAATACATGTAGCTTAAAAAACCCCCCAAACAAACGGAACACTTCTAGAAGATTTCTAGTTGGAAATCTAGAGAAAAGGATGAATGTGTTCCGCCTCCCTCCCTCCTCTTTCCCCAAACACATCCGACAAGAAGACACAGGTAACAGACATTGTCAGTTCCTGATCCACACGCTCATTTTTGATGGAGAGAAATTAGAAATTCAGTTCTCACCCACCTCCACCCACCCACTGGAGCTGAAAACGATAGTTCAAATTAAAACGATGATATTTCCCTTTTAGTCTCCAGGGGAGTGGAGAGTTTTGGGGGTGGGATGAGATATTTTACATAGTCTTTTCATTATTTTAACTTTTTTTTTTCTTTTTCTTTCTTTTTTTTTTTTTTTGGACCAAGTGTGAGACGGAAAAAAGAAAGTGCTGTATTTATTTTGTTGGGTTGTGAAAGGTGTGAAAATAACCATTCCACGAGATAAGTAAAGAGCTGCTTCCCCCCTTCCATCAAAGCTACTACACCCACAGCCCATGAAGAGCAGAAACCAGCGGGAATTGGGATATGGGAGCGTGAAGAGCAGGAATACCCTGTTTTTAATTCAGAAGTCGTCTCTGGCAGTCTTTTGCTTCTCTTGTCTCTGCTGGTCTCCATGGCAACAGCAGCCCAGCAGAAGCATCCTTCTCCTGCCGGCTCCAACACAGATGAATTCAACCAGGGGTCAAAAGCAGCCCGGCTTTCAGGGAAGTAAGAAAATGCGCTGTCTTCCTTCCTTTCCAATGCCGGCCTCTTTTGCGATTGTTTTTTTTCCCTCTTTTGTGCACTGGGGCGGGGGCTAACCTGTCACACTTTTTTTTTCTTCAGAAAACGACAGAAAGAAATGTGTTTTCTTTTGAGTCATCTCTCCAGACAGCCCGATCGGCCATATTGCATGTGGGTCGGGATGCTCGGGACGCAGACACCCCGACAGAAAGCCAGGCTGGGACAGAGCCCTCCAGCCCAGATGCCTGGACACACATGCCGTGAGACACGCTGTGGGAGGGCTGCCCGGGCAGCCCCCACACTGGATTCGTGAATAAAAGCAGGGGCTGCACCGCTGAGCCATTAATAACTGCTGCATTGTTATTTGTTGCCTTGCTCCTTAAATATCTTGTTTGAGAACCCAGGAAGCTCAATTGACATCGTCCAAATTGATAAGAGAAATTTGTTACTCTCTACTCTCCCTCTGCATTTCTTCTACTTAAAACATTTCAGAGAGCTAGTTAAAGAGCAAAAGCACCACCAGAAAACCCACTCCACGGACGAGTCAGTTGTGCAGCAGAGAGCAGAGATCTTCACTGAGCGAAAAGTCCCACACTACTTGGACAATACTCAGAAAGAAAGCACTAGCCAAAATCAGAATCAGTTTGCAGACAGAAATGAACCATTTTCACTGAATATTTTATGTGGACCTGAAAATTCTTCCAATTATTTTTCTGATTTCTTTGGGTTTGACAATAAGCTTTGTGTAAGGCTACAGAGACATAAGGATAAATTGTTAAATGGCCCAGTATTTTCTGAACACGTCTGTTACCACGGGGCACTCATGAATATAAATACAAGGGAGCAACATTAGTCCTACATGCAAAACATATCACCCTGTGCTGCGTGGTGTTCAACATCGTGCTTAATCTGAAAGTCCTGGGAGAGAGGAGGGTGCTGAACTGCACTTTTGCTTCTCCTCCCCTTCCCTCTCACTTGGCCTTATATAAATTCACCAGCCCTCTCAATCCCTACCACAGCCTCTTGCAAATTTTAGACAAGGCTAACACCAGGAGACATGTCCAGGTCTGCCCTGGCTCCGAGGCCAAGCTGTTTGCTGTCCCACCCTCAATCCTTGCTTCTGTTGCAGGGGTGGGCAGGAGGAGCTGGTGTTGCTGCTGGGAGTCAGGAGCACTTCAGGCCAACGAAGTGTCACCCATCTGCATGATGGGGAACCACCCCTGGGCAGCGGGAGACGAAAAACTGTGAGACAAACATTTTTAACACTGTCACCACACATGATGCTGTGAGGCTCTGCTGCCAAGAAGTGTGGTACCTGACAGCATCCTGGAGTCTGGCTCCTTGCTGGAGAGCAAAGCATTTAAATGCTCCTGAAATATCTCCTGTCCTCTCTCCAGGCTGGGAGGTGGCACCAGCTGCCTCTCTCCCTCCTCTCATTACCTTCAGACGTGCCTCAGAGAGGACACTGCTCTCCAGCACCAAAAAGAGAGGAAAACTGTCAGAAGTACCAATGTGGTCTTTGGGTGGCTGTGGGCCCTATCCACTCTTGCTCCATTCCCACTCATTCCACCCGCTCCCAAACTTGTTTTCACATGTCACAACCACTCCTACTCTACTTCCGCAGGTCCCATGTCGTCTTCCTCAGCTTCCACCTGCCTCCCCCTGGCTTCCTTTCCATCTCCGCTCACTCGACCCACTCTTGTTCCACTTCCGTGCGTCATCCTGCTTCTGGCATGGGGAAGGGTTGACAGCCTTAATGCTGAGCTGTTGCAGACTCTCCCCACTCCCTTCCCTTCTCTCTTCCCAACCTTGCACCTATTTATATTGATGGTAAACTTCCATCTCCCCTTCGGTACTGCCCTGATGGCCTGTTTCTCTAAAAAGCATAACTACTAATTTTGATTACCCATCTGGTCTCTGTTTCACAAGCAACCCTCATGGCAGAAACTGCGAGAATATTTTGGAAAAGCTTTAAAAAAGCCAATATTTCCTTAGACCAGCGGTCACCACTGCATGAAGCCCTAGGGTTACCTTTACAGCATTAAAGACAGACAGCCCCAGAGCTAGCAAGGGTTTTCAGGTTTTGGGAAGGACTGTGGTGCTGCCAGAGAAAGTAAAACATAGCTTTGTTTCCTCAAGATAACCAGTATCAAACAAAGCCAAGGCGGGATGAAAGGGAACACAAAGGATAAGGAGGATTGTGATGAGCTGACAGGACCTTATTCCTTCCCTGTACGGCTACACTGAGGTACACCTTTTCACATCTGTGAATTTTGACTGACATCCAGCACACCAGTTAATAACCTCCAGAAGAGCAAAGCCTTGGATGTCTGGTCAGTAAAGCTTTCACTCATAGGCATCCTCAAGCTATAATGGAAACAGATGTCAATTTACCTTGGGAGGTTTCATTGTAAGAGACATTTGAGATGTCCTGAGAGGATGTACTGAAAGACAGGAATGCACACAAACACACACACTGTCACCTTCTGCTTTTAAATAATCACAGTGGTATGGCGGAGGTTTTAAATCTTCCTGTTGCTGAAGGGAGAGGTGCGCTGACTGGAATGAGGTTGACCCAGGAGATGAATTTAGAACTAGAAGCCAAGAATAATATGTCTGTTCTTCTGATTTTCAAAGTAGAAAACAAGGTGGAGAGTGAAGAAAGAGAGAGGCTGGAAGAGAAGTGGAGTACATAATTGCCTAATTAACAGGATTTTCTCCACTGATTATAATCACTTTCAAATTAAAGAGGGTTTAACTGCATCATAACCAAATTTTTTCTTATGCTTTTTTGCATTAGAGATGTGCCAGCAGTGTCCAGAAGACCGCTGCAAGGTTGGAGCTCCAGAGACAGAGCTCTCATTAGTGACCTGGGGCCAAATTTTCTCAGCTGGCCTAACCTGGCATGACTCCAGTGAAGTCAGCAGATTAAATATGACCTCAAGACTCATTCGCCTACTGTGCCGTGGAAGAGTGGGAACGCAAATCTTATCTGGCTTGTTTGGCAGCATCCAAGAACGTTCAATCAAACCACAGAAAGGATTTCAGCAATTATTTTGGAAAAAGATGCTCGGTAAACCATGCACTATTACGCTGTGAGATGGGAGAGCAGGACATGCCCTGCAAGGCAACAGCTCAAACTTCATGAGATGAAAATTTCCTGCTGTGCTCCAAACCACGGAGTTTTCACGCATGTTTCTTTACTGCTGCAGACTGGTATTTGGGCATCCAAACTTTGCATGCATGTTGATTGCATATTCAGCCATCATTTATTTACGTAAGTGAAACATGCTACAAATTTGCACTCATTACCTTTCAAGCTTAGTTTGCTACTGTGGTTTTTTCCAACCACAAGCAGACAATACTAACAAACTCTTCAAAAGTGTTGTCTTCGTGAAACTTCACCTTAGTTATGGCAACATTAAAAAATATTGCAAAACACAGCAGGATGTTGCACCAAATCTCTGAACTTTTCAAGTGAAGAGCACCCTTGGAGACACATGACAACCACAAAAGGGGCACTACATAAAACACTTTGCTTGCCTCAGTTAATTTTTTTTCCTTATGATAGCTACAGAAAGATCCAGTGATAGCTCTTTTCCAACTGAGGAGAGGCACTGGGCACTTTAAATTAAAATTTTTATGAGTGAAATGGACTTTCATCACTTAGATGTGGAATGACCTTATACTGCAAAATGAAGAGCCATCTTTAACTAATGAACTGATGGCTCCCTGCAGAGAACATAATGCCATACCCTGTACTACACCGGATCTTTCTCTTCCTTTGAGGGACTATCACAAACATTATCAACTTCCCAGCAGAAAAGAAAATGACCTTAGGAAACTAGACTTATTTTTCCCTATATTTGACAATAAAGATGCACCTGTATGCATAATTTCTTCAATAAATCTGCAATATACTTATCATTGAAAAACAAGAATACATAAAGCATCATGTAAATATGCAAATTTTACACTCAGGCATCTACAAGCACAGACCTGGGCATATCTAACATGCATTCCCACTTCTGAAACATACACCTTACTTTAACAAGCAGTAAATAATGATGGCAAATGTTCACCATGCTCATTCAGTAATACATTTTCACTCCTGCCTATCCCCCATGCACACACCTGGAGCACTCTGCTGTGATCCCACAGCCGTGAGGTGAGTTAGCATCATGCTGTGTGAGCCACCGCCACGTGCAGATGGAACACTACATTCCTATAATGCCACGGGAGGGTCCTGCACCCTTTGATAAAACGTGCATGTGCAAATAATCCCCAGGGAATCAAAGAAAGGCATTACAAATAAGAAATCTCTCCAGGTTACCTGACCCATTCTCTGCTAGTATAGCGTAACTCCCTCGAGAGTGCTGGCTATTTACATTGTAGATGACAAAGGCACATCAGACTGTACACAGAGATGCAAACCATTTCTGAGGAGCACTGAGGGCCCAAATGCATCAAAAAGCCAAGTGCACGTATCAGTCTTCACAGAAGGCAACATACAGAAGTACACCATGTATTGTCTCACATAAAGCATTTCCCCCCAGAATAAAGAGATATGATGAATGTCTGACCCTGGTCTCCCTGGGGAGCTGAAATGACATCTCTAGTTGCCTGTTTATCACCTCCAGTCCTTGACAGCACTGGCAAGGCCATCCATATTGCTGACACTTTCCTCCGCCCTCACCTCACTGCCACCCCCGCTTGCTATGGCTGGGTAGTCCTGCTAATGTTGCCATTTACAAGAACAGCTGAGACAGTAGTGCTGATAAAGCATTCCTAAATCACCATTATCGATTCAACAGGCATACAGAAAGCCAGGGGGTGCTCACAATTTGTCTGTGTACTTGCGAGAAGGAGGAAGAGTTGCGGAGCGCCGAGCCGCCTCCCTCTGTGCCAATACGCCTGGCTCCCTGCATCTCCCGAGCACACGCCATACCCAGCCTGGCCCCGGATGCTGAACACGTCTGCCAAACCCATCAGCAACTTGGCCCTTTGCCATAAATCAATAAGTTCTCTTTAGAATTCTACCTTCCAAAAATATTTACTGTACATAATTTAATATAATACTCTCCTGGATAAAGAGCTGACATGTTTAATTACTGGCTTAAGTGTTTTTCTTCTACAGAATACTGTACACCCAGCCAGGAACATGAACAAACACACAGCAAATTTTTAATCTATTGTGAGCTTGGGGAGGGAAAAATTTCAGCCTAGAGACTCTCCTCTGACAGCGTCCACCTCTCCTAGGGTGAGTTTGGGTTTGGCCCAAGGAGGGAGCGGCATCCTGCCTATGCAGCTGGAACAGGCTCTGCCTTGCCAACACCTGAAGGGTTTTCAGGTAGGGAAGAGGGGCTGAAAAGAAAGCTCATATCTTAATCAGCTCAGCAGATCACCGTTGTCATGGATTTGATGGTATGACCACTTACGCTGGAGGGCCTTCTTGACTGAAAAGCACTGGCAGAGTTGTATATCAGCCACTAGTGCTTTGCTTCAAGTATCGAGGACCCCCTGTTGATGGGCCGGCCTAATCACACAGAAGAAATCCACCATTTTTCACAACTTTTAGACTGTAGTTCTGCTTGAAAACAATTTTTTGATATTTAAACCGTCTTTTTCCCTTGTTTTATCTTCCATCTCAGTATGTACATACAGCCATTTGTCAAACATGGCATCCTTGTCAAAAGCAATGCCTCCCCTCCCACATTCAAGATGCAAACCTAGAGACTACCACCAGCAACTGTGGCCTGCAGTCTCTTCTGCAGTCTCCTTATGAACAAACAGCCCAGCTGGGGAGTTTTAATTTCAAGATCAGGTTCTTTGATCACTTATCCCATGCTGCCTGCTCTAAATTGCACAATCGTAGTGAATCACACTCTGAAGGCATGGTAGGAACCAGGTATGGACTGCTGAATACAGGTGAAGGAAGAGAAGGTTGCATGTGAGAACACTTGTAGGAGCCTCAACAAATACAGTTCACACACGCTTTTGCAGACTTTGACTTCTGAATATCCAAAAGCTCCAAAAATACTTAGGAAAACTCAGCAGTGCACACAGATATAAATTACCTCACATTCACATCTGTGGGAATAAAAATACCCCATTTTGCACATGCTGCTGAGAAGTTCCTAGTGACCTCTGACAACCGTTTCCCTTTGGTGACCAGGTGAAATGGCAGCTCTGCATCAAAAGCCAGAAACAAAGTCAACTTTGTCTTAGTATGTTAGGAGAAGTCCTTTTTTCCCTGCATGATACATGTCAGGAAAGTTTTCTTGGGAAATATGTATATCCCAGTTCTCTCACATTTTCGTGAGGAGGTCCAAGTGATCATAGTGTGGGTGAAGAACCTTCTCTTTTTGTATGTTTTTGTTATTAATATTGCTGCTGTTACTGAGCATTTCTTATTCCATTGCTGTTGTCTTTCACTGAATTGTTGTCTCAACCCATAGTCTGTGCCTTTGCCCCTCTCTTGCCAAAGGAGGTGGGGGGAAGAGGAGTGGCTTATTTGGAGTTTAATTTCTGGCTGGTGTTAATCCACCACAATCCCTCATTCGAAACAGAACCCAAATTTCATCTAGTTCTCATAAGAATCCTTTGAACTAACCCTCGGTGCCTTCTGATCTCAGTTAAAGCTTGGTGATCACTTCCCATTGCAAATCAAAACATACTTCCAAAGTAGCAGACATGTACTTTGAGCAGAAAGATATAAATTTAGACCCCAAATGTTTTCACAGTAGGAGCATTGTCAGATTTGCTGACAAATTTGCTCCCTTTCTCAATAATGCAGCTACATTCTCAGCAATGTTTGATTTTTTTTTTTTTTTTTGGTTGGTTGGTTGATTTTGGGGTTTTGGCACCAAGGCTGGTCTTGGTTGGTCAGATTGGTCATTAGCTTGAACACAGTCTAAACCAAAATGGGAGTAAGAGTGTCCCTGCCTCCCTTGCCTCTGAGGAAAGCAGAGTGGTCTGGCACAGTGCTGTGGTGGAGCTGACACCTCGCGTGCAGAGCATCGGGTGTAGCGCTGCCGCGCGTGACATCCCGCGGTGACGACAACGTGCGTGCCCACAGCTCGCAAAGCTGTGAACAGGAGTCGCTACACAGCTCTTGAAACGCAAGGAACATGAAAGAATTTGGAACCTCTTCTGCTAAAAACAGTCTGAAACCTTCAGAATGGCATATCTCTGGAATGGATAGAGAAGCTTATGTTACATGCTCAATCCAGTCATGCACCATGCAATTTCTCCGCACGCAATAATAGATCCCTCTCGACAGCGCACCTCAGTCTTCATCTGCAGCGCTTTCTGCTATTCCTGTCCCCAGACAGCCTTACGCAGAGGCTGCCTATCACGCCAAATTTTCTGCTAGTGACAAACATCTCACATGTAAAAATAGCCCTGAACCAAATATCTTTTTTCTGGCCAATTCCACAGGGCTGAGAGAATACAAATTGAGAACAAACATCTAGATTTCGCAGCTGAAGTCAAAAATCCTCCTAATCCGTGCACTGTATGAATTTAGTACTCTTATAAGCTACATTCAGACCTGTAGTCTCCAGATCACCTCTAATGACCAGGTCTAGAGAAAAACCACAGATTTGTTCTGTTTGTGACCTAACAACAGTCACTGAAAGCAAAGAGTGGGGGTTTTGCTGCATTAAGAGGTCTGAATCAGGCACTACATCAGCTTATGAAACAGATTTAAGATGTAGTCAGTGTATTTACCACTCTGTATTCATGTATCCTCGTCTCTGTTCCTTCTAGAAGAAAAGAGGGCTTTGCTCTTCCATAACATGCTGCATATCAGCTCCCTGCTTTTCACACAGGCTAACTCCTACTCTCCCCAGGAATAGCTTATCAGAGTCTCCGGCATTGTTTAGCTGGCTATAAACCAGCAAGCAAGTTCTGTCTCCATGGTGAATGATTCTTTGTCATCTTTTCCTCAAAGCTTTCTAATTAGACATCCTGTAATTTGCAGCTTTTCTATAACATATTTGCAGTGGGGTGGGTGGGTGTGTGCGTAGAGAATAAAAATTAAAACATGGCAGTGAATTGGCAGTCTGTAAGTAATTGCAATAAATAAACAAGTTTTTAAATTTTTTTGTTAATGAAACATGGACTGGATCTTCCGTTCAGGAAAGCAGTTGGTCATTTTGTTCCTTCATCCTTACATCCCCAAACCAATCTGCCATAACAAAGAACAACACCAGTTTTCACCTATTCTCCACATTATGGGATGACAAGTCCCATTTTGGAGGTCCATCCCACAGTCTGGGGGTGAAGCAAAAAACGGATGCAAACAAAGTGAGAGCAGAATAAAATAATGTGCCATTTAGGAAAACACGTACCTCCAACGTGGAGTTTCTTCTCTAGTCAAGAGCTGATGGAAATTTGTTAACATTTACCAGTCATCTGGCATCCTTTGTGAAATGTGCTGCTGATTTCATCTGGTTCCCTTTGGACAGACATTTACCTCACAAAAGCAATCTTTACAGCGGGTGTCACTCATCAGACCATAGAGACATGCCAAAATAAAAAAGGAGCTACAAAAAATCCCCCCCACACTGAAAGGGGAGGGGGCAGGAGTAGTGGGACAGAGGGAAAAAGGGAAAAAACAGATCTAGTGCTTCAAATGGCTGCTTTTCCCACCAAAGAGCCACACAGCTATAATGCTTATGGTTGTGCCCCTGCCCTTTTCATGACTACTTGGCCCCCCAGAACATGGGGTCCTGGACACTGGTGCAGCCTCCTCTGAGAAGGCTCCTGGGCTGCACCAAGGGAGTGAAGACTGCACGGTCTGGCAGACCTCCCTGGGAATCTCCAAGCATGGAGCTACTTCAGAACCCAGACCTTCCCCACAGCATAATCAATCCTGACAGAAGAATACTTTCTACTACCAATACTTTCTACTGAGGAGTATTCACCCCTTATCCAAGCAATGAGTAAGCTCTCTACTACTGCCTTCTGACCTTCTCAATAAAATATTCACATAGAAAAGAATGTGGTTTTACATTACACATAGGCTTGAACATACATCATACAGGCTCTCTCAAACTCTCTTGATATTGCTAGGAATACTGCAAAGAAAAACTGAAATTTCATCTGTGCCTCACTCATTCCTTCGCTGAAGTTGTGAACCGCTGCTTCTAGTAATGCAATCAGCTCCACAGAAATATATTGCATTGTCACAAAGAGGGGCTTATGATTTCAATTTAGGAATAATTAGATGGAACAGATGTGAATGTCAAGAGTATCTGTGTCTGCAAATTCTTCCAATAATGCATCTGATGACCACAAAATGTTTTATGAGGTGCAAGCCTCATCCACAGCTAATGGCTCCCAGTTAATAGAAGCAGTCAAAGGGCAAAGAAAGGAGAGGGGGCGTTCATGAATATTTATGAAGCAAAATAAGCAGCCAAGATATTCCCTTTTAACAGGCTTCATTACTTCTTTTGCTCTCCTGATGAAGTAACAGTATTAAAATCCAGGCATTTGAGTGTTTCTCAGCTGCCACTCACAATCAGACTCATAAAATCATTTGAACATACATGTATTTATATCTACAAACGGAGACAAGAAAAATCAGACACACTCTATTGTTTTTAAGCTATTTTGTTGCTTGAGGACAGGACCAGATTGACAGACAGCCTTCTTCTGTGCCTCACTCTGCAAGCTGTTAAGTGTCTCCTGAAAACACTCGATCCCTCGCAGAGCCATGAACGGAAGATGAGTGCTGAGCTTTCCTGAAAGATGTTCAGCAGTTGGCAGGATCACCTCCTTCATCCTCAAACCAGAGGTAGTCTGGGAAGGCTTCACCAACATGGCTTATCTCCATGCCCTTGGGCAGCATGGCTAACTTCTAACAGAAGGCTGATTCCTTGTCAGCCTCGGCTACTCCTTAACAGTTCTGGTGAGAAAACTGATGGGAATGGGCCTGGATGTCTATAGGCATGTAAAACCTTAGGGAGATCAAGGCCTACCAACCCTTATTACATTTACCTATCGATAGCAATGAGGTACCAGTCTGAGCAGGTTGGAGTTGCCTGGAACCATACCAGCCTGCTTCTCTGAAGCAGCAGGCTAACACCAACCAGCAGTTCTACAGCTGGACTTGCTTAATTTGGTACAGTCCCTGAATGTCACAGGTTACAGGAGGACTCTCTCCACCTAGGTATGATGCCAGGCAGCCATCAGCATGCTGGAAGGCAGAAAGTGACGGGTATGGGAGAGGACAGGCCCTGTGTGTGGCGGGTTTCTTCACAGCACTGTCGTAGTTCACCACAGACTGCTGCCAGAAACTGCAAACACACCAAAGCAGCCATGAAGCTCTGAGTTGCTGCCCAGGTCCACAGGACCCACACTGCAGCTCCTGCAGGCACGCCACAGACTGTAAGAGAAGTGTGCACGCAGAAAACACACTCCATGTTCCACCACAAGATACAGAAGTGTACCTAAATTCAAACCACAGCACACAGAGGTGGGTTATGATTGTAACTGCAGTGCATCTTGTCCTCTCTGCTGCTCCCAGCTCCACACTCAACAGAGGAATGGCTCTGCAAAAACAAAGTTTTGCAAAACCTCAAAGAATAATACTCAGACACACTAATCGAAGCAACCTAATTGATACAGAGAACATTCTCTTGGGCTGAAGTTCAATCCCAAGACCTTGGGAGATGAAGGCTCCAACCAGCCCTTCTCTGCCTCCCATGTAGTCTTGATCCTGAAAACCTGTGGGAGGATGAGGGTAACACAAGCTCTGTATGCCCAGCTATGTCCTTGCAAGCTCTAAGGATTTTTTTTTTTACATTTAACAGTTTAACATTTAACATGAAAAGCCTCTGTATCTTGAGCTTTGAAAATAAGTCTTAGTTGAGTCGATTCCAGACTTTTACATTTGAGAATGTGCTGAGTTGGGAGGCTCTCAAATTAAGTCCCTCGATAACAACCATATAAAATCCCCATATCCTAGCCTGGCACTGTTAGTCCGACCAACTCTGTTCTGTGAAAAAAAGCCACAAGGAAGACAGCAAAGGGGACAAAGACCGTAGCATCTTGTCTCCTGGTGTCTTTCAGTGTCTTGGTTACCATGATGAAGTCCAAGTGGGAATATTTATGCCCATTTCCCCAGAGACTGCTGCCTAGACTGGCGTGTCAGCGATGCAGAAGGTTTGAAATGGCAGCTTGAGGAGACACTGATTTTTTCAGAGCTCAGCGGCACGTGCACACAGTCTACTGACACAGCCTGGCAGTTCCCCCACACACCAAGCCTTCAGAAGCTCCCAAAACCATGGTGCCCCACAGACACATTGCTCAGGTCAAGGCAAAGCTCCTCATTGACTTCTTTAGCCTCCAAGCTCTTGGACATAGCAGGAGGCTGAAACAATGGTTTGCTTGGGTTTCTCTCCTATGGACACTTTTAACTACAAAAAATTTAGATTCTTCTCATCAAAAACAAGTAATGCAAACTTCCATGAGAAAATAAAACTTTAAAAATTTAGGTTTGGATCAAATGGCTTGTCTATGTGTTCTAGGTTTTGGCTAATGATTTGTAAACGTAGATATGTTCTTGTAAGAAAATGCTGAAAGCAAAAACAAAAGCATAGTTTAGGCCAAAATCAAATTTCAAATCAAAAAAACCTCTTGATAGGTAATTTTTTTACCCATCTCTACCCAAAATTGTATGCATTACATATTCCATTTTGGCACCTCTTCCACGTAGGGATAAAATGGTACATCTTTTTAGCACTTTCCTAGGGCAGCTTCTCAAGCAGATTTCAACATCTACAGCCACGTATCCTACTGTTCACACCTTCTGTTTGTAAATCTTTCAGTCTTGATTGCTCCCAAATTTTCAATGTCTATACTTTGTCACAAATGTACCCAGTCCTTTTAACGGCTCTTAACCTCTTATCCTTACCTGTACCTGAAAACCACATTAATTCTGGAGATTTCTAGCAAAGAGTAGACAGAATTAAGCATGGATCAGCCAGTCTATGTCATCTTAGCCCCCTGCTGTTAAATGTGCAATGCCTCAGCAAGACATGTACCCTGAAAAATCCTGTAGAAGCCTGTATGGTAGAACCAAAATTGTCCTTCTTGCAGTAGCAAAACATCCCTTCTTTCTTTAAAACCCCCTTTAGTATAACATATTTGCTAAATGTATTTTTTTTGTGTTTGAAACAATGAATTTTATCTTTGTCTTGCATTAACATAATAAGCATGAGACTCCTGTGATATCCGTGCAGCTATTTTTAATTTACTCCAATAGAAAGGCAACTACGTTTTCATTCTGCACTTATTTTCATACACAAGAGATATTTTTTCCACGTATTCATCACTCCTGAAAGCCAGTGCAATCCTGCTAATCAGATTATATCACTTATTTGCCTAACGCACAACTTTTTGCCAAGACGAGAGGAATAAGCAACAACCTTTGCTCCAGCATAAATTGGGCTACATTTGGCATTCACGGCCCACATCTGTTACACCACACTCAATACTGCAATACTGCAAAAGGTACTTAAGTCATTAATGGATTCTGAAATGTATACGCATGGTCTAAACTAGAGTTCATCCATAAAGTATTGTTCCCAATGGCTGGAAATATTTGGGGTCAAGTAAAGTTGAAGGCCATTAGTCACTTCCAAGCTCTTGATTCCAAGTCTGCTCCCTCTGACACCTACTTGCAAGCAGTGGTGGCTTCTCAAGCATTCGTGCAATTTTCTGTACAGGTCTCAAACCTGCCCAGAACCTTTTAATGCCTTTAATAAAAGCAAAAGCTTTGTTAAATATATTCAAATGGATGCTTCGTAAATTTTCAACGCACAAAGAAAAACTTAAGTTTTTGTTCAGACTTGCGGTGGCCCAACTTTTGGGTTTCATGTACTGACAGTACTGGAGCTTATTAGGAAATAAATGATTTCCCAGATTAATAGAATACTGGATGTCACACTGCTGCAATTTCATTTCTGAAGGATTTTTACAATGCTCAAGCCTAACGGAATTGTTTCCATAGGGCTATCTGTTAATTTAAAAAAGGAACAGAACAGTGGAGGAATTTTAAATATAAACTAACAGTCTGCTCCAGTGATTGCATCTCTGTGTTGGGGCATAAAATCTAAAATTGAAACTGAGCAGAAAATTACTATATAGGCAAAAATGAAAACCGCTAACACCTCATTAACAGAGCAAACTTGCATAGTGGTCAAAAAATATGAATACTGACAAATGAAAACTATCATTTTAATCTTCAGTTTTAATCTCCTAAGGTTATTTTAAGTACCAAAGTAAGTACATTTGTTTCATTATTACTTTTAAATACAGAGACAAATTATTTGCTGGAACAGCTCTGTGGTATAATAGCTATCCCATGATTTTTCCCTGATCAGACCCTTTTAACTTCTCTGTTTGTAAGGAGATTCCACCCTTGTTTTGACAGAACTCATTCCTCTCTTAAGCCTGAAATTCTGTGTATTTTTGTGGGATTCTCTCTCGGACATAATTCAAGAAAAACTATTCGGAGATCCAGAAACTGTCTGTGGGAAATCTAAGGTCAAAAGTTTCTATTAGCGCTTTCTAGATGATGTATCAAAGGCACTCCCCAAATAGATGTCTGAATTTCCTTTGAGAACTTCTTACCTTTACCAGAGACTGTTCCCATTAGCTCCTTTAGAAGTCTGTGACATCTAGACAAAAGTGCAGGAGAAGCATTTCCCTACTTAGCTTCTTATTCACAAACCCTTTTATAAACCTGACCTGACACCTTTCGGCTCCAGAAGCTCAGAAGTGCCATTGCCAGTAGCTGTTGTACTTTGTGAAGAGGGTCATGGCACCTGGAAGGGCTTCACAGAGCAGTGCAGGAGAGTGGCTAACCACAGTCACCATCTGTGCCTTCTCCTAACCAAATAGGCATGGGGACTGTAGCAGAGATTCCTCCCAGCAGAGATGATGGATACAGGACTTAGGAAGTGAAGAATCTCACATTAATCATTAGGCAGCTGGGCAACACAGAAATCATAGCCCACACTGGTGACCTCTCAAGCCACCAGCTTCCCTTTTCAAAGCAAGTCAGCTGAGAGTCTGGCACAAACCCAGACTCGTGGCAGGGTGCTGGATGCTCTTCGGTGCCCTTTGGACCAATGCACAGCCCAAAGACAGGACCTGCTGCACACTGGGAGGAGGGACAGGCAAAGTGTAGCTCCGTTCTTCTGGTTTTCATTGTCCTGTGAGGTTTCAGGAGTGTACAGGGACATCCTTGAAGCAAGGTTTATATAGAGAGATAATATCTTTTATTTAGACTAACTGATACAGCTGGAAGAAACAGAGAGACCAGCTTTGAGCTGGAAAAACCTTTTTGTTTTGCTTTCTAGCTATGCCAGTTGATCTAATAAAAGATACTCTCTCCCTATAAAACTTGCCTTCCTTATGTGTTTTAGACAATCATGACTACTGAAATCCTACCACTGTTTATTTGAACCACTCTGAAATGGCCCAGGGTCCTTCCTCTCTGGTCTGAGAGGTTAATTTTTTCTTTAACCTCCACAGACTGTGTGGGTCTATTCCTCCCATCCAGGCTGTTGGTGTTGGTGATAAAACCATACAGCATGCAGATGACTCCAGTATGTATTATCTTCCTTATAACCAAAATAAATAGCATTGTTCCCAGGTTTTTGAACGTAAGCTTGTAGAAGGAAGGAAACACATCAAAGACCTCCCACTAACACAGCAAGTCTTCTACCAACATGCTAATCCCACATGATCTCGCAACCCGCTGCCATAACAGGCATCCTTCCTTCCCCAGCCATTCATTCCCTTCATTGTCCTCTCCCTGATGGCAGGAGACAGGATTGAGAACCAAAACCACATGCATTTAGTATATCTTAGGGTCATCAAATACCAAAATAATGAAGTCAGAAAAAATGGTACCTATATCCACTTGCTGCTGTATGGATTACATCCCATCTCATCAGACATATCTGACTACTATGGTGCTGCTATCCACGATGCCAATATTTGCCTGTGTCATGGTTAAACCCAGCCAGCAGCCAATCCCCATGCAGCTACTCACTCAGTCCCCCACCAGTGGGATGGGGAAGAGAAGTGGAAGGATAAAAGCTAAAAAACACATGGGTTCAGATAAAAACAGTTTAACAGGGAAAGCAAAAGCCACACACAGGCAAAGCAAAACAAGTAATTAATTCCTGTCATGGGTAGGCAGGAGTTCAGCCATCTCCAGGAGAGCAGGACCCCATCACATGTAACGGTGACAGGAAGACAAACGCCATCACTCCAAACGTCCCCCCCTTTTCTCCTTCTTCCCTCCACTTTATACACTGAGCATGATGTCATTCGGTGTGGAATATCCCTTTGGTCAGTTTGGGTCACCTGTCCTGGCTGTGTCTCCTGCCAGCCTCCAACTTCCTCACCAGTGTGACCCCGTGAAAAGCAGAAAAGGCCTTGGCTCTGTGTAAGCACTACTCAGCAATACCCAAAACATCTCTATGTTATCAACCCTGCAGCACAAATCCAAAGCACAGCCCCATACCAACCACCGGGAAGAAAATTAACTCTACCCCAGCCAAAACCAGCACAGGCTGTGACAATTAGTGGTGTTTAGCTATCCAGCCACATAATTAGAATAAGCTTCAGTGCATGTAAAATGAGCCTGCTTACTTATTAGTAGCTGTATCAGGTCATTGTACACATCGGAGACTCCTCATTAAGTTTGAGACCATTTCAATTTCTCTGTCCTCTGCTCAAGTTTTTTTTTCACAGTACTGACAGCAGCTACTCAAGGGACCTCACTGTAATCTCCAAGATAACAGCACCACACCTACGCAATTACACCACTGAGTAGCAGCGGGAGGCTCACAGGATGCAACTTCTGCACACCAGAGCCATCATTCACATATTTGTTAGAAGTGCGGGTCTGCCCACGTTTAGAGCTGAACACAAACCACATCTCTGTTACTGCCTCTCTCTCCACGGAATTGCAAGTCGTGCTTTCACCTGCTGCACTACACCAGATACATATGCATGTACATGCACGGCCCGTGGAATGGGAAAAATGATTATTAATATCATTTCACTCTTAATGCCTCAGCAGAAGTTCACACGCTTGATGTATGAGGACATATAAGCATTCATGTGATAGCTTGATCAATCAACAGATCAATAGCTCAACTGATCATCTGTCACCTTTAATTCTTTCAGGATTACATCTCTGAAGACAAAAACCAGACAGTTCTTTCAAATACCTCACAAAAAAGCAGATGTACCAGCTGTTCCTCTGGACTACATCAGTATTAACAATCACAGGATCCTTGTAAGCTTCTACTTGTCTTGTGCATCTTCTTTTTGATTTCTAGCAGCATTCAGCTGCTGCATGGAAATAGATGCATTCGCATTGTTTGCTACAAACACCAAGGATTTTAATGAAGCCACAGTTAAGTCTGTGAATGATGCTCAACCCACGTTTCATTGCTTTTTGTTGTAGTTCCTGTGGTAAACTGAGTTCTTTGGCTGGATTACTTGACCAGAACGCAATCATCAAACACTGCTGCTTCCCAAACTACCTCACATCGCTCCAAACACGAGTCAGTCCAGCAGTTACAGGAATGGAGTCTAGATTCTCAGGTCCTCCTCTTTTCTATGCAATTGCTTGCCATAGAACTTGGAAAAAAATATCCAGCCTTGCTCTGTCCCAATCACTCAGCTTATGGAATGGATGTGTTACAGCACACTAGGCATGGCAGGCACTGCTAACCAGCATCAGTGAAGCTGCACATGAAGGAGTCTGGCTTACAGGAGGAACTGAACAAGGGTCTTGCAAGTACTGAAGGCACTAATCCTTCCAACTTCAGGAAGATGAGAGGTTACCTCTGCTGCCATCTCACCCAAAGGAGGAGGCACAGCGTGCAGCCCATACATGCTGCCCACGGCACAGAAAAGTCAAAGCTCCTACAGTCTTCTGTACCTATAAAGGGTCCTGGCCCTGGAAAACAGCAACACAGGGATGAGAAAGGAAAAAGGACAATTTGAAGACCCCTTTCCTAAGGCAAATCATGCTGTGGGGAAGCTCACAGAGTCAGGAAAGAGGAGGATCTGCAGAGGGCAAGGCTTCAAAGCAGCAGGAGCTGTTATCACAGACAGTGATATAAGATCCTTAATTCATAGTGAAAGAAGAGTGCTTGGAGCAGAGGCTGGCACTTCTCCAGTGCCAGAAGAAAATTGAAACATGAAGAAGTGATGGCAGGTTCATCCATCATATTTGGATTTCTAACCACCCCATTCGGAGTGGAGGGTCCCTGGTAAAAGAGGCTTACCATGTTTCAAGTGAAAACATTCAATGACAAGGATCCTTACAACAGAAACTGCTCATTCTTTAAGTTAGGATCACATCCTTACACTGAGATCAGGCAGGTGAGACACCACAGGAAAGAGTTAAAGTAGCGTGGTGGATTTCTAGGGAAGTTGTGTTATAAAGAGAGAACAGAAAAGACAGCAAAGGAATCCTCTCCAATGAAACTCTCCTACTCCTGCCAAAACAGTGATAGGTTGTGTTTTTCAGGAATTCATTTAGTCGGAATAAACTTAATGCAGAATTGGTCGGATGCTTGGGTCAGCATAAATTGGTGCAGATCTCCTGATTTCTGGGTGCCAAAACTCAGCACAGGGGACACCCAAAGTGCCAGACATCCATCATCAATGCCATAACACATCACTGCTCACTGAAGTAAAGGTTTTAGTGCTGCTTCAAGACCCACCCAGCTACAGTACATTTATCTCTCCTGCTGTTCAGTTGTTCTCTGTCTCCTTGAAATTAATGTGCAGATTTGTTAAGCCATTGTTGTAGTAATGTGCCTTACTTTTACTTATTTCTGGAAAAAGTTACACTTTTTTCATTTATCTCACAACACAGATAGACGCTCAGTGTATACAATCAGTTGGTAAGTGTCATGTGACCTAGCTGGCTGAAAGGTGCTCTATGAGCATCATAAATCATTCTTTATCTGCCTTGGCTCTTTTTATAAATATCACGTCTTGGCTTTGTATGCCTTAAATGCTTTGGACCATTTCTTTTGTTTAGGGGGGAAAAAAGCGATAAGAATTTGTTTATGAACAGGGAAAGAAAGACAGGTATTAATATGTGCTGTGGCTGAAAGCACAGTCCCAACAGGGGCTGAATTTCCAATCTTCTGTATAAAAGCCATCGACAACCTTTTTCACCGGGCTACCCGGGATGTTGTTTAAAGCTCAACGCACACGAGAAATTCCATGTAAATTAGCCACCTGAGGGTATCAACACGGACCCACGATTGTAACAGAAACATATTGACATAAAAAAGGCTAATTAACCGCTTCCTTTCTGCCAGTCGCACACTGTGCACACCGTGTTCGGCACCTCCTGGGCTGCTGCAGACACGCCAGCAAATGCCCTTATTCCATGGAGCTCAGCACAACAGCTGCTTAAAAGGTCTGCACAGATGCACAGAGGAACAGCAGTATGAGGGGATGAGTGCTCCACAAGCAAAGGGATAGAGAGTTCAAACTGTATCCCTTTCCTTCATGTGGAGCAAAGCTCTCTTCATGCATGGACCATTTCTGGAAAATCAGACTTGACTTCACATGTTTTTATTCCTCAGTACAAAGTGCCACTGAACTGCTGCAGTCCTATGCAGCATGTTTGGGGCTGATAAGAATAACAGTGTGGGGGGAATTCAA
This sequence comes from Mohoua ochrocephala, assembly GCA_013398855.1. Classification (NCBI taxonomy): domain Eukaryota; kingdom Metazoa; phylum Chordata; class Aves; order Passeriformes; family Acanthizidae; genus Mohoua; species Mohoua ochrocephala. The sequence continues at coordinate 41,769 of VZTA01025332.1, read as the reverse complement.
TCCTTCATTTCTCACAGAGGAAGACAGACTTTGTGGCATTTTCTCGCTGAAAGACAACCCCAAAGAAGGATGTGAACTCACAGCATCTAGAGGTTAAAGCCAGGCAATTCATCCAAGAAGTTGCACATTCTGATTAGAGGATCTTAAGGTGTTAAGTAAAATCCAGCACACTTCCATGAATGCAGCTGAAATAAACTGTGAATTACTGAAGTAATTCTCAAGCCATACAGGGCTTGATTGCCTTGTGTAGTGATTTGCACTCACACACTGAGTATCAAAAGCAGGTGTAAAATGCCTGCAGTGGAGAAATAGAGGATGCTGATTAAGGGCATTTTATACACACGCTGCCCTGAACTTCATAGATATGAAAGTGTACTACAAGGTAAAGAGGAAAAAATTCAGTCCCCAGAACTCAAAATACACATCCTTTGTGGCTATTAAGCCCTTTATATTTGCAGTTGTCCTGATATTAATGCTTATGCTTACAATGCACTAGAGAGAAGTCCACAACAAAAATCTGTCCTAAGTCCCAGAAAGATCTGGACTACCTGAAACCCATTCTTGGGCTTTCCTGTTCAGTCCCATTTTTTCAGTTTATAGTCTCCACAGTGTTTTTTGACTCGCCTCTTTTTTATGTTATACACCACAGAAGATGAGCTCCCGTTCAGTGTTTTCCCTGTAACTGTTCTGCATCCCCAGCACCACCTTCCACCAAGAGAACCTCTATGTAGCCAGGAAGATGATGTAAGAATGAGTAGCTGCATGGGTCAGGTCAGTGGCAACGGGACAGTAAGCCTTTCATTTGGGGTGACCAGCAAGAACCCACATCACCTCAACACAAAATGAAAGTAAAATGAAAGTTGTTCCATTTAAAGACTTTTTGGTCACCTGTGAAAAAGGACTTAGCAGTTCCACAACAGAGTGAAATGTCACAGAAAATAAATAAGTACAATACATAAACGGAAAACAGTGCACTCATGTGATGCCAACACTACCACACAGTAATGAAATCAGGTCTGAAAACCAAACCAGCTTCTCATATTTTGTCTTCTAGGTAAGGGTGCAGGTGCTCTGGTGGGAGGCAGAAACACGCATTTCAGTTGCCTCCGCTGTCCTCATTCAGAAGTAAAGCACGGGACTCAGTGTCTGGGAATGTAAAGCCCATACTAAAGCCACCACACAACAGGGGAGGAGATGATGGAAATGCAAGGTACCAGCAAGAGAGATTATCTGTTTGTTCTTTGCACAGTTGCAGTCCAAGGAGGAGCAGAAAATGCTTCTCTGTAACACCAGGTCCTGCTGACTTAGCATCAAGATGGACAGACACACTTCTAGGGTAAAGCCCTTTACGTGTCAGAGAGCACCAGAACCAAAAAGAGTAATTTGTAAGCAGCCAGCACCCCTACAAAGCTAGCTTATTTCCCATTTTTATATTCTCCACACTCATCTTAGAGATAACACTTTCCCCTCTGGCTAGAAATTAAAACATCTTTTTTTCTCTTTTATTTCACTGGCTCTGAGAAAAAAGCAGTGTGAGAAAGATAATGCTGTGGCAAATGCATACTGAAAATGCTAAGAGTTAACAAAAAACCCTGGCTAGGAAGAGGAGATAAGGTTAAGGGCAATGACCTTCTTTTTGCTCCTAAAAAATGTAGAACAAAGGTTAGCTGTTCTACTAACCCTGTTCGCTGTTATTTTTTGACTCCTCATGGCCCAAAGAAGGCCCTGAAGCAAAAAAATGGCCTCAAATCTCATGGCCTATTTGAGGTGCATTCTTTGAGAACCTCTTTCTTTCATCAGATACAAAGCAGCCAATGCGTGAAGCCAGCTATCCCTGAAGAAATGAGAGCACCCAGCCACACACTGGGTTCGAGGTGCTTGGAGCACTCTGGCAGCCATCAGCAAAAATTAGGCAATTTATTTCTCCTGTTACATCCCATCACATTAACCACTGCATGCTCAGTTGGATTGCTGCAAAGAAGAGGGCTAGAGCTTAATTTCATTAGCCATCACTGACTAAAATTCCAATAAAATAGGACAGGAGAATAATGCTGGAAGGCATACTGATCTGTCACTATCCTAACATAACCCACATTGTAGTTGACCGTAAAAAAGAAAAAAATATCTCACACAGCAACTCCCCCTAGGCCTCCAGACTGATTCTGACTGCTGTGGCCATTCTGAATTGGATTTTTTTATCTTATTAACAGCAGCAGTGATATCTGCTTCCTCTGTCTCAGAACTCTGCTTGATATTGGAGGCTTGCTTTCAAACTCCAAACAGCTTTTGTGCAAGAAGCTTGCTTGCCTCTTTTCTTCTTAGATGTCTGTCTTTAAATGAAATTGTAAGGCTGGCAGGACTGGACTGAAAAAAAAAGAACCACTAAACCTTGATAATTTTCTGCTAGAAGAAACAATTTAAGCCAAAATGACAGTCAGATCAGGAAAAAACATCCACTTTGATAAGCTGGTAATTAAACAGAAGCTGGTGAGGCAGCGTGATCAGTCATCCATGCTGGCCAAGATGTTACTGTCAAGTAGGACAGCAAGTTTTAAAGGCAAATTTCACTCATCACCCACTTAGAAGATGCCACGGATACTCCACTACAGAGGAGAGGTCATGTACAGAAAAACAGGAAGCATCCTGGTCTTACAAGAGAAGCCAAAACACAAGGAACATGCCAACAGAATGCAAAAGGTGAAGCAGAGAAATGTTTTTAGTACTTTATTGATTTTATCACGTGTCTAGTGATGTGTGAGCCGAAGGATAACCGACTTGGAATCCCTCGGCACATTAAGTATTTCAATAAGGGCAATAAGAGCAATAAGCCATCAGCTGGAGCAATCATAAAGCTGAGGACTTGGAAAAAGATGAGTTTACATGGTATATTTTGTGAGGACCAGAACTGGCTCTGAAGACCCAGGACTCTCGGAAGTGATTATATGCCAGAGGAGTCAAAGGAAGGGACAGTACAGAAATCTGTGCAGAGGAAAGGGTTTGAAATCACATCAGCTCAGCATATGGAAACTGAGCAAAGGCAGGTGGGAGAGTTCACAAGATTCAGGCCTGTGAAAAGAACCAACTCACATTAATTAAGCTGTCAAGCTTTGCAGAGCTCTCCAAACCCACTATGTTTGCTAATGCTGCCAAAGCTGTTGCTACAAGTCCCTTGGTCTCCTTCCTCAGCACCAGTCCTCAATGTGAAGAAGGTACACGTGGGGACCCTTTAGTTCAGGGCTGAATCCCCTCCTTAGGAAGGGTGCTCTGCTGGCCTCCACACAGGCCCTCCTACTGCCAGAGAGGAGAGTGGGACCAAGAGGTGCCTCTCATTGGTGTGGTTCTGGCACATCACACGTTCAACCATGAAAGAAGCAGCCACAAAGCCCTAGTGGCACAACTGAAAAAGGATGCTAAAATCCAGCCTCGCTCCCTTTTTTTCCCCTCTTTCCCTGCATGTCCAGCCCTTCCATGCCCAAAAGAGATTTGGCATGCAAATCAGTCATTAGTATGCACGCCAGCGATTTCCCAGTCCGGGTAGGTTTGAGTGAAAAACAGATGAGTGGCAACTGCAAGCCCTGTGACATTACAAGTTCAGCATGTGGTTATCCGGGTATCACAGTTATCACCTATCAGACTGACAGAGAGATCAGCATATTTTTTTTAAAAAAGAAGTTTAAGACAATTTTAAATGGCACAAGCTAAAAATATAAAAATTCTACTCCTTGTAACAATATTAAGGCTTATAAAGTCTATGTATGCAACAAAGACCATCACAACTGGTCTATTCCCTATTTAATACAAAACAGAGGGTACGGAACAGGTTTTTCATAGAGCCCAAACAATGGAAAAACACAAAAAATCCACAGCAATCATTAACAAGATTAACCAATGACATTTGACATCACTAGAAATTTATACTGCCTCCAATGGATACTGGATTAGACTTTTGGAGATCACTGATGGATCACAGGGAGTGAAAAATGGAGGGGGAACAGGAAAAAAATTAACAAATGTGTAAGGAAACTTCAAAGCTACAAGGTTCAGTTCAAGTTTCAGACCCTTCCAAATGCACAGGGATTTGAATCTCTAAAATTTAGCTTCAAACTCATAATCTAAACTTCTCCAAAACCTCCAAGGATTTTTTTTTTTTTAATTTTCAGGTCTGTATTTAGTCATATGAACTTCAAAACTGATAGAAGTTCCCTTGTTGCTCTGACCAGTCTGAAACATTAACGACCAATAACATTTCCACTATCAAAACCACAGTTTCTCTCAGAGCAGGGAGGGTTTCTCACTCTTTGCTCTTAGATAAGCCACAGAGTTTCTTGAGTGTTGGCTGCTAAACAATCGATCATTATCCTGTGGGCTTTCCCCCATCCTCTCTTTTATGCAGGCTCTCTGTGTGCCTGCACAGACGATAGGATGTGTACTTTGCAGCGTGCTGTTTCAGCACATGGCTCAGCATGCAGAGCACACGCTCTCCAGTCTGACTGTCAGTGTTCCCAGCATCAGGACACAGATAAAGAGCTCTCAGGATAGGGCTTATTAGGCTCCACCAAATAGCCAAGAGGAGCAATAGATTCCGTGAAGTGAAAGCATTCACCAGGTGGAAAATACTCGTCACTGGATTTGAGCAAAGACACACGTTGCTCTTAAAATACTTCCTAGTAGCTATAAAAAGAGGTAGAAAACTACATTTGAATTTGTTCTCTCTGGCTTCATCTTCACTGAAGGGAAGGTGCATTCTGCAGCACACTTCCAAGTCCTGGGGTCCACCTAAGTGGGGGAAACCACTGCAGCCCTGTCATTCCTATCTGCCTGGGTTTACTGTCCAAGGAAACAGGAACAAGTTGGGAAATGACATCTGCTCAAGCCCCACTCTGACAGACAGTTGTAACACCACCAAAGCTCTTGCTGCAAACAGCTAGGAAGAATTCCCAATGCCATTGTTTAGATATACGGGACCGAAGCTTATTATTTTTACATTGAGCTCTTTGTCTGCACTCCAGAGGCCTGAAAGTGGCCAAACTGTGAACTGCACATCTTGATTCCTAAGATGCACAACCAAACACTTGAATTCACTGAGTACATGGGAAGGCGTAAGTGGAAAACAAAGGTGATGACCAGGCATGAGGGTACACGGTGGCAGTACAGCTCAGAGCTGCTTCCTGATGGAAAGCTATTTCCACGTCTTTATTTGTAACGAGGAGGTCTCTGGTACTTACACTAAATTTGAGAATCTCTCATGCCCCACTAAGTAAATTTGCATGACACAGAACTAACTTAGAACAGGCAGAATAGTTCTACAGAATGTTTTTTATTTGTGCGTTGGTTGTTGTTTGTTTTGTTTTAAACCTTCTCAGGATTACTCTAACTAGATTGAGGGGGAGCTTCTGCATAAAACAGTTCTCTGGACAGCCCATATTTGCAGGGTGAGTGAGAGGCTGGAAATTTCGTGCTGGAAGCACCTTCAGCGGCAGGGACATGGAGGCTCAAGGAATTTGCCTTCAGAACAAGCTCTACCCAAATGGAGCTGGAGCAGAGAGCTGGCTCCCGACAGTGAGGGATAAATAACAGCCTGGAGAGAGTTGAAGGAAACCGAGTGTCAGGTCAAAAAGTGAAATCTGTGAGGAGACTGTGAAGTGACAAAAACTGCCATGCCAGAGGCCATGTCATCATCACCTTCTACCACACCCCTGCAGAGGAGGCACGGCTGGTGCCCCACCCGACATCCTCAGGGACAGGAACAGAGTGAGAGGGAGCCATCCCTGCCTGCCCTCCTCGCTGCCCTAGTCAAGGGGGTGGCATCAGGACTATATTCAGCCCTCTGACACCAGAGCTGAGTGCAGCACTGCATTCCCAGAGAAGCCTTTGCCCTGCTGCTGCCAGACCAGAGACAAGCTCACAACACGTTTACTGAGACAGGGAACCATGTTTTTTATACTAACACTGTCCCTACTTTGAGCTTTTTATCTTTTTACTGCTGATGCCTGCCCTTACTGAGACTAGAATTCCCATATTTACATGAAAATGGTTTCATTTCAGGAATTATTAAGTATGTTTAAATATTAAATAGCCAATAAATGCCAAATCAAGACAAATATTCATTTAAGATGTAAATAAAAAAAAAAGGTTTCAAGTCAGCAAAAGCCAATGAGACATGGGATCCCACTCAGGGGAGTGCACAGCCCTGACAGCACTAGAACAGATGTCCCATCCCAGAAGCGTTGTTTCAACTTCTGTTGGCACTTCAGGACTTCTTTATGGTTTTTGTTTTGATTGCAGCCCCAACCCCAAATTTACCTTCTTTTAGGAAATAAAATAGTGATAGAATGGCACACTTACAAAATGCATTTCACCCCCCACCATGTCCTGAGGGGATTTAGAAATAGCACGTAAATCATCCCAAGCCAAAATCTTTGGATGTCCAGTGTTTCATGGATGCATGGGATGCAGCAGAGGAGCACTGAACTGGACAGGTTTTGCCCCACCACTACCAGCCCTGTATCTGATGAAGCATGGCAGGAGGGTGCCTGCAGGCTGTGCTCAGCCCCTGCTGCCTCGCAGTGGATGCGGTCAATACCAGGCAGCACTGAGCACCCCACAGCTGATGTGAAAATGCAAAATGTTGCTGAGCACAAGATTCGTTGCTGAAAGAAAAATCAACACTTTCTGTATTGCTCTGCCTGTTGTGGCATGCTCATGGTGCCCACTTTTCACTGTTGCACTCAGCAATATGGCAAAGCTACAAGACCCTTTAAATTGCAACTGTGATTATTCATGCCTTACCTAGCACTCACCTGCAGCCAGGTTTCCTTGAGAATGTATGGGAGGCCTAAAAGGGAAAGATGCTGTATAGAGAAGTGTCATGCCAGAGAAAAAACAGTCTATGAAGGCAGTCTTCTCAGAAGAGGGATATGGTTAGCACACAGCCTGCACAAATTGCTGGAGATCCACAGCAAGACGCAGGTCACAGCTGCAGTTAGAACACAACGTCGGGGTGAGGAGCAGGAAAAACACACGCAGGGTCTGATTGAAACTCCAGAGGATTGAATTCAGAGGACTTAGGCCCAGGTTCTTGCTTAACAACTCCTCCCAAGGCTCGATTTCCACACCAGCGAGGTCTGCGTGATTTTACATCGTTATGCTGAATAGCGTATGAGTCACGACACCTGCAGAAGTTTCCTAGAGGGTCTCTCTTAGGTATCTGTAAAGCACATATTTAAACTGCACTTCCTAAATCATAAACAAATACATAAGGCTTCTTGATTTACATTCAAGGTGGGTTTTTTTTAAGGTGAAGGTCACCTTGAAAGCTGCAGTGCAAAGAGATAACTCATTTTATCTCTAGCGTCGCGGTCCTGCCTCTACCTGCTGTAGCAAAAGATCCTCACCACATGAAAAACTCATTTTAAACTCTTGTTCAAAATGGACCTGCCACAGATTTTGAATATACAGCCATGATTCAAGAGCACCTGCCTGGCCACATCAAAGAGCTGGCTGGGTAGGAAAGTGCAAGATCCCTTGGCGCTTTGCTTACTTTTGAAGTAGCTTTGAAGAAGCAATATGGTTTTGGAGATATGATGGTGGCTCTAGCAATCAGAAGACCTGGATTCTATTTCTGGCTCTGTCACTGACCTGATGAATGACTCAAGACAAATGACTTCCCCACATCTGCCAGGTTTCAGAGATCAAGTGCGAGACTCACACTATCCCGTTTCCCCCAAGCTGTCCCTTCACAGCTCCAGCTTCCCACACATTTGCAGCACAGTCATGACCTCTGTTATGCCTTGTGATACCTTATACAAGTTACAGCTTAGCAGCCACCTCCTGACATGCCAGCCTGCTGTGTCTGGGGTGCAGAACACCAAAGCAGAAGGGAAGGTTCAGTCCTACAAGTCAGTTTTATCAAAAGCACCTTCTTCAGCTCCCTCTCCATGAATTAAAGCCAGATATATCCAGGGAAGCTTTATTCCCAGAACACAGCTCACGGACCATCATCAGCGGTGCACACTCAGTGTTCGCCTGCATACATCTCACAGATGTGGGAAGTCAAGAGGTCCACTTCCAACTATGTACCTCTATTTTTCCTTCTGCCGCTTCCACTGACATGAAAAATCCTTTGGCACAAGGATAACATTTTCATTTCCCACGGTCTGCACAGAACAAAGAGGCTCCAGCTCTCCCAAGGACGCCAAGTGCTTCTGTACCTTCACGACTACAGATCCATTTTTCTGCCCAGTAGACCCTTCCTCCACAAAACCGTCTCTGTAACCACTGAAGTACATCACTAGTGAGCCCATTTCCCAGGGCTGGCACTGATTATTTGCTGAAGGACATTTGAAAAGTATTTTACTGTCCTGGGCTTATATATCTTCTAACACAAATATATCAGAAAGAAGTGAGTGCTGTAATCCTTGACTGAAAAAACCTACTTGTGAGCCACCTATTATCATTATTGTTAAATATTATGATTATTTCATTAGTTACTCCAACAGAGGAAAATACGTACTATGACTAGGAGTCACTAGGGCATTCTCTGCCCAGCCTGATATCTGACTCTTGTCTGTAAACTACAGCATGTTGATGTTTACCTTTCACAATGGAGAGGTAGAACTCTAATGCATCCATTTCTCGATATTTTTTTTCCACCAAAAGTTCTACAAGGAAACATAACTACCTGGACAATTTAAATTAAACTTCAGTGCATAAATTCATTAATGTTGCTCTTCATTTGGTACCACTTGAAATCAGCATAATTCCTAGGTAAATAAAGGGCATGGAGATTCCCTCTTGCTCTGAGGGGAGGAAGAGCCCACAGCAAGCAGCAAATGACCAGCCCTTTCTGACAGCAAGTTTAGTCTCTGTGTGCATGATATAACACAGAGAGTGATACCTCTGCTTGTTAAAAATACACTTCAGTTTAAATTACTTTATGCAAAGTGTCCCCACAGCCCCTGGATGGTAACAAGAGAGGAAAACACATAGCACTAAGTCATCAGCACTATAAATGGCAGATACGCAGGGAAAGAGAGGGGATAACAGAACCCAGAGCAGGTGGCAGGGGAAGAAAATCTCAAAGGGAACATCAACTGACAGTGGAAAAAAACCCTCACAAGGCTTCTCCCACCAGTACTTTTGTTCTACATGTAATAACAGAAATGCCAGCAAAGTGGAGGATATCACTGAATAGGCACCGTACTTAGAGAGTGAAGACAGCAAGCCTGAACAGTCTAAAAGCTACATGATGAAGAGACAGAAAAGGGAAACAGAAGGAAGGAGCCACCTGACAGAAGAAATACTCGAGTTAAGAGATAAGTTCAACATCACAGAGGAAGCCTGTTTCAGAGGCAGGAGTTTGAGATCAAGGCAGTGCCCTCACCTGGACAGTGCCCTGACCTAAGAGAAGCTGATTGTCTCTGAGTGTCCTTCAGCAGTGAGGAAGTGGGAAACTGGAACAGGCTGAGGAAAAGAGTTCACCTGGCTTTGCCCAAAAATGTCTGCATCCAGAAAGCAAAGAAAGTGAGACTTTTCTTTCCTTTTAAGGAAGGACATAACTTTAAGGAAAGCTCAAGAGTAAATACTTTGACAGGAAAGAGCCAAAGCCCTGTAATTGAGAGGTTGGATTAACCACTCACACAGGCTTCTCTTAAATCCTTGTTATGTGATTCTTATCTCTGAGAGGATAATAACTTTTTTCCAGTTTTTCCCAACCTAAACAATCTTTAGTATTTGAAAACTGGGAAGTACGTAGTTCCTTCACCTTGGCTTTAAAGCAGGATCCACAAGAGTACAGGAGACCACTCATCCCACTGATCTTCATTCACAAGGAATCAAACAGCAAGGAAACACTCCATCCCAAGCCTTATTCCTCAAGACTGCATGCACAGTCCTAGGGGAGGACTGCTCAGTCCATGTTCCTGCCAGCCCAAGGAGCCAGGAGTTCCTCAAGGTTGGAGCTTGAGGTCCTCCTCAAGCTCACTCTGTGCAGAGAGACGTTTGTGCCTCTGCCTATGAAGCGTATGCCACCAAGGATCCCACAGCTCTGTCTTACTACTACCTATTTCATGATCTTTTATTTTTGTAATGCTGCCAATCCCAACTCATTGCAGACTATCCTCAGCAGATCTGCAGATTTATCTAGAGAAGCTTCTGGTTGCTCAGTGCATGAATCCTAAAAACCCTGACCTTGGGAATGCAAAAAAATCCAATGGTAACTCTGTCAATATTTCAGGTCAATAACATAACAGAGGTTGTGGTCTTCCTCTAGAGAGCACAGCCACAGACCGGTGAGCAAAGGCTCTCATGGCTGGGTTATTTTGGAGGGTCAGAATATGGTTAATTATTTACAGATGAAGACCTGTAACCAGGTGAGCTGTGCATGCCAATGAAAAGAGGGAAGAGCAGCCTCCAAGAAGTGAGAGCACCGTGGATCTTCCCCCAGCAAGGTAGCACTCCCCTCCAGCAAGCTCAAGGCTTCAGATTCCTTACTTAGAGGCAAGTAAAACACAAGCACTGAAGAGATAGGCATGACAGAAAGGAGAATGGAGGATTACACGGCTCTACCAAAGCCACAGGGAACCCATCCGCATGAAAGTGAAATGAACAATTCACCAAAAAAATGTGCTGTGGATATAGGGTCTTGTTGTCAGCCCCTTCACTGCCAGCTATCGATTTTACAGTATTTGTAAGATTTATTCCCTTTCATTTTCACCAGGGGAAATTAGGCTGTCAGGATCTATTAACCCGAAACAAGCCATTATCCCTCTCATGATTATCGCCTTCCAGGGCTGGCTGCAAAAGGCTCCCAGGCTCCGTCTGACAGGGAAGGAGGCTGCTGGCTTTTCCACACCCCTCACAGCCACCCTGCCTGTCCCACTCAGGGTGCGGCTGGATCCAGCTGACCGACCCGCAGAGTACAAAGCCAGAAACCTGTGCCTGAAGTGACACGTGTCCCCCTTCTCCACTGACACCCAAGGCCCAGCAATCGTGCCCTACAGCTCGGACAATCCCATTGAACAGCATCCCTCCCTCACGTCCTTGTAACAAACCAGGAGACCCCCAGGGCAGGCGCGGACCAGAAACACAAGTGCGTGCATGGCTCAAGACAACGTTGGCATTCACACTCAAATGCAATATGAGTTTCTCCGTTTACCTTTTTACAGTGTCTATATCTGCTCACTTTATGAGAAAGAAGCAGAATATCAAAAGAGATACTCTCAAAGCCACAGGGACATAAAGCATCCAAAAATAGATAAACTAGCTGGCTAAACATCGGACTGGTGCTATCTCTCACCAAATTTTGTTCGAGAAGTGTGCAGACTCTTGTTAGTGGCAGTTTGAGGAGATTGGGGACTTCGGTCTGCATCTGACCTCAGTCGAGGCACATTTGTGGAGAACAGCCATCCTCAGGGGCTGTGTTAATTCTCCTACTAAAATCTCTGCTCTACACGTTCAGCGTGGGATTTTCAAAACCCCTTAAAGTGGTCAAATAAAAATTAGTCACCGTTGGATCAAGGCCCTGTGCTGTTCCCCGGTGGGGACTATTTCCATAACAAACTGCACTCTCAAATTCCAGCTCGCTCAGCACCAGCCAGACACGCTAAATAGGAGTCGTGAAGTACAGACCTGGAAATAGGATTCATGCCCTCTCGACTTCTAGAGCTGAGTGCATTTCCCCAGGCAACAAGGGCATTTTGACTGGTGGAACAGCAGGCACTATGGGACACACTTTTCTTACCTTAAATTTTCCAAGCCACATGAAAAACAGCCTGTGCTTTTAAAGCCCTTTTGAGGCCCACCCAGTTGACTGCAGAACGAAGTTAATTCACTCACGTACAGTGCCTCATTTCTGAGATGCACACTTAAGCCCAGGAAAAACACTCCACAGTACAGGCTCAGTATGTGATTTTCAGTGCTAATAGTGTGGTAAAATCAAACCAAATTTCCTTTGGAAAAAGGCCACACATCACTTTCCAGTGATGAGCATTACTGCCTAAATCACAACTTGCAAACACCTGCCATTACCGCTGAAAAACAGCTTAAGAAAACCATCACCACCTAAAAGACATACCTTCCTCTTTTATATTTCTCAGGAATAAATAACTAACTTTGCTCTTATTTGAAAGGATGAGATAAGAAAGAAAAGAAAAAATGAACAACCTTTATTTCAGACCAGAAAGCAAATATGACAAATCTCTGCCAACAGCAGAATGCCTCCCAGGCTCAGTCTGAAAAATTTCAAGTACCTTGATAATCTTTAATGCAATACTAACTGCAGCAGTCCCAGCTAAAAATGTTCATTCTCTAGCATTTCTGTCACTTAAAATTCCCCATGGATATGGGAAGAGTGAATGTGGGAAGTACATCAAGGCAGATGTGCGTTGGTCATTGCTCTGCTAAACGAAGAACAGCCAGCTTCCTCCTAACAGCTGGTCACCAGACCTGGCACTGCAAGCAAGAGCAGATCCAACCTGGGACTCGACCACTGCAGCCATGCCATAACTCCTTGGGAAAGGCTGAGCTGCACCATCTGGAGTTGGCTCATACCTTGCTGTGGGGGCATCTGCATTCCTCTGATGTTCAGCCTTGCTCTGCAGAGACACACACGCAAGAAGCAAAAATAGAGACTGTACATCCTGGGGATGTGGTTTGGGTTTTCCCTCCTGACAGCAAATGGGGATCAGCCCTCTAAGTTCTGTCCAAAGGCAGGTACGTTGCCAAGCAAGCCACCAAGATAGTGTGTTTCCATGCATGTGATCCCAAGGAACAGGGAGACAGGATTAAAAATAAACCTTGCAGAGCAAGCTTTGATCATGAATTTGAGGCTCTATGAGCATTACAGCCATACTCATGGATTGGAGTTTGACTGCTCCTGCAAAGAAAATGGTGTCCTGGAGTCACTTGTAACGAGGCACTTCCAGTGCAGCCCCGATGGCACACAGAGCGTGTAAAAGCCCAGCTGGGAAGCCAAGGGCCAGCCAGCACCCCAAAGCCGCTTTGTCTTGGGGATGTTTGAGCTGGGCCTAATGTGCTGCGGAGCTTGTAACACCAAAGTGCTCTGGGGAGAACGGAAAGGAACAATCTCTGACACACCATTCCTCATTTAATTCCCTCAGGAGTGGGATGGTGCCAGAGCTGGCCAGAGTAATTAAGCACACCATCTGGGCCTCCGAATCTCACGTACAAATAGGCTAAGCCTGCATCTAGTTAACCCTTCTGCAACCGGTCACACACTGAGAGGAGTTACACACTAGGATGAACAAACATTTGGAGCAGGCACGAGGGGCGCAGCTGCAGAGCCTCACACAGGCGCACTCAGCACCGCCAGGCTGAATCAGACACTCTTCAATCCAGCCATGGGAAGGAGCAAATGATCCAAGGATGGCCATCTGAAAATGATCAGCCACAACACTAAAAACAATGGTTGTGATCTTTCAGACTTGTCAGTAAAGGCAGTCAACCCTTTCCAGAGAGTGAAATTTAAAAAACCGACAAAAGTGACCCTGTCAGCAAGAGCTGGGGACTGGCCAGATCACAGCTGCCTCTACTGAAGGGTTTCCGAGGTTCAAATGCTGCAAGTCAGGAGAGGAGCCAGTGTCCAGATGGTGCACTGCAGAGAGAAAGCAGCACAAGTCCTCACAAGAGAAACCCTGAGTAAAGGCAGCAAATGGGCCTCCTTGGACAGAGATCATTAGAAGAAAAAAACCTTGGGGGCTTCTGAAGACGCTTTGAAAACTCTCACTGTATTTTGTTTCACTGTAGTCAGAGAAATAAAATTTGGTTTAATTATCTTAGGCAGAAATTAGGTTATGGCACATCTTCTCTCAATTTATTTTATTCTACTGACTTCCAATCCTAAAAAGTCCTAAAGGCCAAACTTCAGGTAGCCACAGAAGCAGCAGCATATCGTCACCCATATAACAGAGGTGGTCACCAGGAAAACCTCAGCTAGAGAGAGGATCAGAGGTGCTGAAAGATTTGTTTACTAAAACATACATTTGATTACTGTGAGATTTTCACAATGAGTGGATTCAAGAAAGTGGAGAAGGCAGTCAGAGATACTGTACTGCTCAGATTATGCAGAGATTCACAACTGAGGATATGGCATTGGTCACATTAAGAGACTATGGAAAGACTAAACAACACACAGGTAACATCCAGGATTGAGGAGAGAAAGATTAAGTTCTGACATAAGACTCTAGAGAGTCCAGTCTGTGATGTGAACTGTTCTTACATGTGCAAATACTGCAGTTCATTCCAGCAGTAACAGGCCAGCTCAGTTAAGGAACACACCTGTTAAGCCCTGCCTGAGTCACAACAGTGTTAAGGCTTAAGGAACAACCGTTTGCTTCACTTTCAAAAATGCTTCACTGAAAACCACCTTGGTGCTGCACAAAAACACAAGCATCCCTGGGGAAAATGAGACATGTGATAAACAGAAAGAGCTCTGAACCAGCTGAGAAAGCCCACTGCCCTCTCTCTGCCTACCTTCAGACATGCAGCGATGGACAGGCAGAGAAAAGGAAACTGACCAGTTCATAAACGCACTCATGACATCTCCAGGCTATGTCATACAATTTTCTGGCCAATCAAATATTCCTCAGGGATTCTGGAAATGGCGTTGCAGTAAAATACAGGATTTATGTTCTGTTACCACACCGTGTATTCAAGCAGCTTCGGAATCCAGGGAGCAGCTTCCTCCAAGGATCTCGAGGAACACAGCCTACATATGCAAAGGAAGGAGAGCAAGAACACCACACCTTGTTTCCTTCTTTTACTGCCAGGGCACGCAAAAAATGCATTGCTCTATTTCTATAAGCCATGAAGCTGCATCTTATTCCTTTACAGCCTTGTTCCTTAATATGTGCTCTGCAGTCTTTGACACGCTTGAGTGCCTTGATGAAAGCAAAGAGCAAAGAAGGAAAACATGGAGCTGCGAGCAAGGGAACCAATAAATGATGTGCAGTGGCAGACACTGTTGAGGTTGCAAGGAAAAGGCACAGCCCGACAGATAAAGCAAACAAGGGCAGAAATGTGCATTCTTCAGTGTTTAGCTTCTCGCTTTCAAAGTGGTTATGGAGCAGCCCATCTCCTTCACCTGTTAAAGGAGAACAATAATGCTAACTTACCACGGGGAAGAATAAAGATGAGCAATCTCCTATCTTTGGAGAGAGCTTTGAGAACTTGAAATGGAAGGTATTATAAAACACCATCTCATCGTTTTCCACAATGGATAGTACAGATGAGTTTGAATGGGAACCAGTATCCATGTACATTGTCTTCACGTGGTACATCCATGGCATGCCAGCATCTGTTTAGATCCATGTTTTATTTCAGTAACATGAGAAGGGAGATTTAGTGGTAGCACAGGAGGAACAAATGAAATCCCAAGGCCTTTCTCCTTTGCCAGATCTTCTTCTGAAAGTCCTATTTATTGCATTTTCCCTGCAGCAACAAAACCACAGCAGCAGTAGCTATTACTGTTTCCATATACAAACCATATTAGACAGAATTTACAATATTAGCTGTCAAATAATGTCCTTCCCTCTACCACCCACTCCTTAATATACAGCCACTGATGTGAGAAAATGAAAATTTGAGTATTGGGAAGGGGGGTGTCTCTTCAGGCAGGGATATTATCTGCAGGGCATGCCAGGAAGAAACTCAGTATTGAAAAGGAAAGATAAAAGGGCAAAATCTGAAGAATTTTCCATGGAGATGACTCTGCTTGAATTTTCTAAGGTACGTGCTGTTACACTGCTACCAACTGCCTCTTCAAATGACGTGAAAACTGTCATCTTTATCTGTGTTCCTGCAAGAAACTGATTGCTCAAACAATGCACAATTAAACACTTTTTGTTTTCCAACAAAACATAGTAATACATTTTACTTTTACATAAGTGCTTTCAGTCTGGGATCTCAAAATCATTTTGACTTTTATTATCATCATCACAATACAGCAAAAAGCTGCAGTCCCTTTTTATCAACAGGACAACTGAGGCACAAAGATGTTGTGCAAGCAGGTTACGGTCACAGAGGACACTTGCAGGATGAGGAGTGGAATCCAAGTAGCCTGACTCACAGAGCCATGAAAAAATAGGACCTCATCCTCCATGTGTCTAGCCTAAATCAATCACATCCCCCAGCCCTGTCTGCTGCCACAAATATGCCAGCCCCAGTGCAAGCACAGCTCGCCTTGGACATACACACATCTCAAAACAAGCACAACACGCCCGCCCTCCCTGGTGTGCAAATGCTTGATGAGAACTTCCCTAGGACACCCAAACAGTGCCACCATCACCTGCAGCACAGAGGGGCACAGGATCACCTCTGGCATCTCAAACACATCCTGTACCATGCATCAAAAGGGAGACCAAGCTGAACCAATGGCCTCTGCAATCCTGGTGAAGCTCTTTTCTTGTACAGCACCATACTAAAGCAGTTTATTTAAAAAGAAAACCAGACTGTCCTGGCACCATGCAGAGCCATTCACTGGGCCTTGCAGAATGCCACCAGATCAAAATGGTGGCACTGCAAAGTCCCTTCTGCAGTGATGTACAGGACCATAGACGGCACAAGGCAGCAAGGGATCAGAATCTCTCCCCCAGCCATTTTTCCTGAAGATAAATCTGTTGTCAGCCACTGAGAATCCTCTCACCTCTAAAGCTACCAAAAAAAAAAAAGGAGTCTGGCCAGTGGCTTGCAGTCACTCCTTGCAGTCCTGTGCATGTCCATCCTTTCACAAACACCAGCTCACACGGGAAGGAAAAAGCTGATACCTTCAAAATGCAAAGCTTGTGTACATGAACACACACAGTGAAAGACACCTCTGGTTGTGCTGACAGCTTTGACACTCTCCCAAATTGCTTCTGCAAATGCAATTGTTCATCTTCTGTCAAAACACAAGGAAATAAGTTTGCTCTTTGGTGGCAGTTTCTTAATGGGGAAGAGGAATTAGCATCAGCCTTCAATACAAAATGAAAGTCCACTTCATCATCACAGTCAGTTCCACCCAGGACTGTGAGGCCTAAGCATCCACCTGCTCTCAGCCCACTGAGGAGGGAAAGGAGGGAAGGAGGGAAGGAGGGAAGGAGGGAAGGAGGGAAGGAGGGAAGGAGGGAAGGAGGGAACTATGTCAAGCAGACATTATTTCAGGGGACCCTTCCACTATACTGGGATGATGTCACTGCTGGTATTTCTACAGCAGACTGGACTCCAGTTCTACTGTGGGAATAAAAGAGAAGGTTTGGTGAGCTAAAAGAGACAATCTAATACTTAGTATCTTAACCACCCATCCAGATAACATCAGTGTCAAGATTATTTTCATCTCAGGAATATTAAATTGGAAGGAACTTCAAGCACTAGATTCAGGTTCATGAAGAGTCAACACGTGACACCCCGGGGTTAAAAATTTACAAATGTACACAGAAATCAGCGTTGTTAAAACTAGATGAAGTTAACTTTTAGTTTTACTGATAACTCTTAACATCAACCTTTAAAATAATTCCAAAAATAGATGTAAAGTTTTAAAAGGAAATTTTCATTTAGGAATGAAGTTTCTTCAGGATTTCTGGGGTGGAGGGGGAAGAAAACAAAGCCCTTTAATTTATAAAGTAATGCTTACAGGAGTTTCCACTAACGTATGATGCTATTAAACTTGCTTAATTTGCTTACCAGGGTGTCTGTTCATGGAGGTGTTTTGGGGGGTGGAGGGGGAGGAGGGTTTGTTTGTCTGGGGGGGGTTTTGTATTTTGGTTTTTTGGTTTTTTTCCTAAATAAGCTGCAGGATGCTGTGGTGTGGGCAGAAGCAGCACCTTTAGTTACTGGAAAGTTGCTGCCTGTCCATAAAGCCTTTGCACGAGCCAACCATCAGAGGGAAGTACTCTGCTTCAGGAACGTGCAGAATCTGGCACTTTCCCTTGTTGAACTTCATCTGATCGGTGATTTCCCAGTCCCCCAATTTGTCAAGGTCTCTCTGCAGGGCATCCTTGCTGTCCAGGGAATCAACAGCTCCTCCCAGTTTTGTATTGTCTGCAAACTTGCTCAGTATCCCTTCCAGCCCTGCATCCAAGTGGTTTATGAAGATGTCGAAGAACACAGGGCCAAGGACGGAGCCCTGCAGAGCCCCACTGGTGGCAGGTCCCCAGTCTGATGTCACCCCACTGACAGCAACGCTTTGTGCCTGACTCGTGAGCCAGCTGCTCACCCATTGCATGGTGTGTTTATCCAGCTGTGGGCTCCCACAGAGCATCCAGCCACGGTACAGGAGGAGGAACACGGCACAGCCTGGGCCAACCAGGCAGTTATTCCCCCAAGCAACAGCTAAACCCTTCTCCTCCATGCTGGAGACAATACCAGTACTTCTTTCACTCGAAGGGGAAGTATCATCCAGTATGAGTGTGCTCATCTCTGCAAAACAGGTGGAGATACCTGCCAGGGACTGGGGGCAGAGGGAATTAAGACATAGGGTGCAGCTCCAAGTCACAGCATGGGTATTTCCCCAGCAATATCTGGTGTGGTTACAGCCCTGGAATGCTCAGTTTTAAGTAGCTGTATTTTACATTTTCCTGCAAAGAATTTTTTATATTACCTCTGTCCATTTCCCACAGTTATACAGCACTTTACATTGTAAGATGCCAGCATTAACAAGTGACACCAACCCCTTCAAGAAAGCTTCCTTGATGTTTTTGACTCCATGTACAGTCCCTGAATATCATAGTAATAAGTGCTTTGTAAAGAGCAATAAATAGAATCTACAGATTTTGACACCTGCTAGTGTAACAGGCACTTTTCAAAGATGAGGAACATCAAAATGTTCAGCAAATTGCCAGTGTCTGAAAACCTAATTCCCTAAAACAGAACCTGATGTAAAAAAGGCATATATTTTTGAGAGCTATTACTACTCACAAATCCCTTCTTTTGACCAAGGCAAAGATACTGAGCTAATGGATCTTTTATAAAATACACTTTCACTAAAAGGTTTTCTTGTGACAATTTCAAAGCCATTACAGGTGCAAAGTCACTTACAGAAATTACTAGTCTAGACTGAAAGACTCAATTCTTAAACAGAATCATTATTTAATATTTTTTTAAGCATCTCTCTCTCTTTATTTATGTACCAACAAAAATGAAATTAAATGCTTTATAAAATATTCAAAGGCTTGTAAAAATCACAAAATGAAGATATTTTGACTTAAGCAATGGTTAACATTTCTAAATGTCAACAAAGTATTTATTCATCCATAAAACATGGATAACATCTTGGGACAAACAAGCAGTGATATTTTCTCAGGCATCAGTCACAAAGTACAATACCAATCTAACTTGGAATTAAGTACTAATGTACTCGACACAACAAAGCAAAGCACCGCCCATCATTTCATCCTTGTTCTGCCAGGCATCGCATGGGACGGTTTCAGACACAGGACCAAAATTAAGGAATATTTAAAGCTGGCCTGTGTGGAGGAAAATTCCTCCCTGGGGTGCCAGGTGATCCTGATATACCAGTTGAAACAAAAAACTTCCACTCCTCACTGCAGAGGGAAAAGAATAACAATGACAAAAAAGCACCTCTAATGTTCACCCCTTTACCTCACCAGCTGCTGACCAGCAGTGCAGTGGCTCATGATGTTACCACTGAAGTTTTAGTAACCAGCCATGAGATCTGCACATTACCAAGACACCTCCTGGCATGTCCACAAGCTATGGTTGCCTTCAGACTCAGGTGGAAACCGATGACTTGTTTTTGTAATTTTCATCACAGATTGGAAGAACAGTCAGTGACTTCCTTTGAAAAAAATCAAGGGTGTGAAACTGGAGAACAAATGTGATCTGGTTCAATTCAAGCCCCAGGAAATAAATAGCTACGGAGTTCAAAAACTGCATTGTGCCCATGGAATAAACATACTCTTATTAAGAGGGAAAAAGTGCCTTTCATCACAGCTCAGAACCCCGAAGGTGACATGCAAAGGGATAACCACCTCAGTTTTGAGCTCTGTTTTTACTGTTTTATGAACTACGATTTTTTTTTTAATGCATTTATATTTTACAATTTTCCTGTTGATTTCTTATATGTGAAGTCTGGTTATTTTCTAGAAGATATTATAATTACTTGAGAAAATGTGAAAGGTTATTTATCATAAATCTAAAGCCAGAGAAACGGTAAGAGTCATTAGTGGATAGGATTGCAATCAAGCTATTTAAAAGTTTGGGGAATTAGGCAGTTGTAGTCATGATGTGTAGGTTCAGCTGTGTGAAGAAGGCTGCTTGCTTATTATCTTACTTTCTAATATCAATTATACAGCATTTGAAGGAGAGTAACCCATTTTTAAGGATTCTGCATCT
Source organism: Mohoua ochrocephala (assembly GCA_013398855.1). NCBI lineage: Eukaryota > Metazoa > Chordata > Aves > Passeriformes > Acanthizidae > Mohoua > Mohoua ochrocephala. Next base: position 21,423 of record VZTA01025332.1, on the reverse strand, counting down.
TCATTCAGTTGTATAAAGCAGTTATAAGCTGCTGCTGGCCCACGAGATCGTATACTTGATCCTGACACAGGCTGAACTCGGGACATGCACCATTGTCCTTCGAGAAGATCAGAAGTTATATTTCTCATATTTTCAGAACTGCTTTGAACTATCACAGGCAAGCTTGAACATTCTATTGCCAACAGACCCAAAAGGTTTGTAGGACAGTCAAAAAGCAGCACTGCACAGGAAGGACACAGTAACATCCACTGAACATTTACCCCAGCATTGCCCCATCAAGAGATGCCAAAAGGTTAATACTGCCCAAGAGAACAGATATTACATTTTCTGATGCAAAACTTGACCAGGTGGTAAAAAGAAGTATCTATGCTACAACATAGGATTTAGGCTATCACTACTTTGCAAAATCTTTGTAATTGCTTCTTCCTGAATGCCTGCATTTTGTCTGCAATGCAGGAAGCACTTTCTCAAGCCTTAAACCAATTGAAGGAAGCTTTTTGGTTTGAATCGGTCTTGCTTACCCAGCATTACGACCTTAGGCATTTGCAAGGCACGAGTTTAAGTAAACTATATCTTTTCTGAACAGCAGTTTGCTAATGACCTTGCTTTCCCCACCAGAGACCTTACACACAGCTCAGCATTTAGTAGAGGAAGCAAGTCCAGGAGTACAGCTTTCTAAAAATCACAGCTCTGTGATGAACCACAGACACACATCACAGAATAGGAAAAATGATGTTGGGATATACAACAGAACAGAGCTTCTCCAAAGCTTTTTGGCTGTGTAGGTAAAATGTACATTTTGAGCAGCAACAGAGAAAGTTTGGTGTTGGAAAGTGAGAAGTGGATACCAGAGGGGTGAAGAAGGCTGGGAATGAGATGAAAGCTCTTTGGACATGGTGAACCTAGGGGCCAAGACAGAAGAAAGGAGTTTTAGGAAATCCCTTTATCTGTACACATTCTGCTCTTCCCCTTGGCCCTCTTCCCCTATCCCCATCCTCTGGGACACAGCACCTTTTTCAGTTTAACCTGAGACCCTTAACCTTCTGCTTGCAACCCACTTCTACCATAAATTCTCCTCCTCCAACCTTTCTCCCCACACAAATATCTTCGCCCTCTCCTGCTAGAAAGTGCTTGAGAGGAGGAAAGGGCAGGGCTGGCCATCGCTCCACTCTTGCAGGGAGGGCAGAGAAAGGGCAGGATCAGGACGGGCAGAATCCCCAGAGGGCAGGGATTCTGCTCCACTCATGCCAGGAGTGGAGCAGGAGGGGAGGTGAGGGCTGTGATTTTTTGCTATTATGAGACACGACATCTCAGAGCTGTTGTCATCCCAACTCCCACTGTCCCTTCCCTGGCTTCCCAAACAGCCTGCCTGAACCAGCACAGCTTTGCTTATGCGGTGGCCTCTTAGAGCAAAGGCTCTGCTTTGGGGCTGGTGGAGCAGACTGCCAGGAAGGGGACCAGCCTGGTGACAGAGGGCTAGAAGATGTCACTGGAATAAAGTATGGCAAGGCAGAGGCTGGAGGTGCAGAGCCAGCAGGACCTCCTAAAAGGCACTGCAAAGCAGAGGCAGGGGCAGGATAGACGAGCTCTTCACCATTTCTCGAGAAAATCAGGCCAGCTGCCATCTCAGCCAGCCTGTCCTCGGCCCGGGGTCAGCTCTGGACAGCCTGGTTCTCTATAGATTCATAACACTCTGGCTTTGAGGGAAACGCTGCTTCTGCAAAGCACCCCACGGTGCTGGGTGGGCCCAATGCCAAGCACAGGTTGTCAGGTAAATTCCAACCACTGGGCTCAAGAAGTAACATATCCTGAAAGAATGCCAAACCAGAGGCATCCCCACAATGGGGACTATGCAGCACAGGAGATAAATGGACAACATACCGAAACAGAATAAATCCAGCTGGACTACAAGGAACTTATTGGAAAACAGCTATTTACTGCTCTGATTGAGCCTGGCCAAACAGTGCTGTGAAGCAAACCCTGCCTGAGAAAAGGATACATAAACAGACAGAGCTTGCTGTGAGAAATGAAAAGGCAAGAAAGGGTAGAAAGAAGATAGGTAACTTCCAGAAGCTCTTCCAAGATTTTTGGGTGTCTAGAGAGAAAACATCAAGTGCCATATTCCAGAGCTGAGGGCTAGGGATCAACTGCCATCTTATCACAGAGTAGCTGGCACCAGCCATGCTGTCACATTAGCTTTTAACTGCTCCTTCCAGCTCCACAATTGATTTGTTTTATGAGATCGTGTGACATGTCTAAACTATATGTGACTCAGTCTCCTTAGCTCCAAAATACAGCAGTTGTTTATCTTTTTCATTGGGACTTTGAATTTCTGTCACTCTGTAGCCTGTGAGACCAGCTTTACCTTCATGAATACACGTGGCAGCTTAAGCCCTAAGTGCTACGCTCTGATGAAGGTTCAGACTTCTGTTCATGCTGCTGTTGCCAAAACGGGAGGAGAGGGCAGAAAAAATGAGACAAAGCAGATGCTCTCAAAGTGAGCCAGTCTGGGAGATGCTTCCACTGCTTGCGGCACCTGAGTGACCAACTTCATGAAGGGAGAACATAAGTAGTGGAAGAGAAGGAAACCAAAGGAGAAGAGGAGAAAAGACTTAAGACGGATGTTGAAAGACAAAAGAACCATAAAGAGATGAGGAGATGGAACACAGGATAAGGAAAAAGAGAAAAAAAGAAGTAACAGAGAAGGGGGAGTTATCTACTGAACTGAGAGTGTGGCCATCCCACTCCATGTCAGGGCATTTACCACGAGCATCTGTGAAGTGTGTGCGGGTCATTTTTAATATGGATGGTAGTCCCCTTAAAGGGATACACGTCTTAAAAGGTCGGAGCACAAGACAAAAATAATTCACAGTTTCAGTACTAGTTCTCTGCATGCCCCTGAGCTAATCACGTAAATTTTGTGCCTCAACCTTTGTCTCAAATGGAGAAAATCCCATTATCCTCACAAGGGATTTGTGAGCCCCAAATTCAACTTTTTGTTTCCCAGGAACCTGGAGGCCAGTTCTTGGCTTTAAACTTGTTTCAGAACAGCAAAAATGAGTTGACCTGTACCAAAAATCAAGAGACCTACTTTTTCCAGACTTAATACAGTCATACCATTAGATGGCCTGAAAATTAAACAGATTAGCCCTAGGTAGTGCTAACAGATGGCATGGCAGGGCACACACATGGCAGAGCAGCAAGGCACCACTTGGTCATCTCCCTGCTCTGCTGTTAAACTTGCGGTGCTCCAAAGTTGTATTCAGCAGTGGGCATTGGCCCCAGTCTGCTCCACTGGCAAAGTCATCTTTGCCTGGGAATACGACAAAGACTGAAGCCCTGCACTTTTCATGCAAAATAACACATCTCAAAAGCCACTCTGGGACTCCTTGTTATGGTTCCCGCTAAAGGGACTGTAAAGCGAAATCAATTAATACCAGAAGCAGCAAAGAAACTCAAAGAGACAAGGACCAATTAAAAATGCCAGTCAGAAGGGGGCAGGGAAGGAAAGAACAACTTAAGGCATCATTAAAGGGTTGCAAGCACACAAAGAAAGGAGCACAAGGCCCCTTCAAAAGAGGATTGCAGACAATTTTCCAAAACATCTGTTGAGAAGACACCGTCTGTATGTTGCTGGGGCAGCCCTGGAAGAAACAGTGCTGAAGGAAGGGAGCACCTTCTCTCTAGCCAGGATGGGCCGGCAGCACAAGAAACAAATATTCAAAGCAAGCTTTGCCGCTTGTCGATTTCCCTCTGCAAACCCTCCCCTCCTCTCTCCCTGTACCCCACCAGAATAATGGAGCACAACGAGCCCTGCCAGGGGCAGATTCATTAACAGCTTTCAGGGGAAGCACGATGACAGGTTTTCACCTGACTCTGAAGCAGCAATACTGTGGGCATGTGGAACATAGGCAGTCCCTAGGAGTGAAGTGCAGCGATTTTCCCTTCGGAGGAGGTTTTGCGCGTTGCCGGCAGCAGAGCAAGCGCACTGCCCTCTCGTGGTGCTTCGGAATGACACGGCAGGTAAAAATCCTGGCTAATCAAAGAACGCAGAAATGGAGCTCATCACACTGTGTCTGTGCTGGGGCCCGAGCAGTCACACCCAGGACCGCGAGCAAAACGCCAGTGCGGGTGAATAGTAACACAATCCCTGCCATTCCCACGAGCAGTGGCTCGGGGCTCTAGAAAAACTGCTTTCAAAAAGATCTAGTTCCTCCCGCTCAGACAACTCATCAGACATGCACCCAAGCACACACAGCTTCCGTTTCACGCAGAGATCCCACAGGGACCGGGACAAACGACACGAATTTGGGCAGCAACACGAGGTGGAAATATCTGACGACACAGTGTTTACCCCAGGTAGCAAGTGAGGCTCTTCTCACTGCCTACCTGCCATAAAACCTTGTGCTGCAGTGTGGCACAGCATTAAAGGCATCTCTAATCAATTCTGATTAAAGCTCAGGATCACATGCAAAATCCAAGCCCTAGAATTTCACACATACTGTGGAGAAACCTTTTATTTTTTTTAAGGCCAGCACCTTCCTCATCTGAGATGGTGAAGATCCAGGGAGTTAATATAAACCAGCAGCAAACAGGGAACAAAGACCTTGCGTATAAATAGCTCATCAGTACATAAAAAGACAGCTATGCAAAAGCAAAAGGAAGCAGACTTGTACATCTTATTAAATGTCATTCAGCAAAAGTAGTTTTAGGATACTGTGGTGGTTCCTAGAACTACTTTTCCTCCTCAAGATCAACACTGGATGAATGGGTGCACATATGCTTTGCTTATGCTCTGTTATTTTAAGCTACTGGCATGGTATTAAATCCCAAATTAACATGGCCTTAGAGACTCCATTTCACCTCCATACAGAAACCTGTATTCTGACTCTCACAATCAGCAAATGGAAATGCTCATTGGCCCCTAAAGCGAAAGCCTCACAAACCTTTACAGCCTGCATGATGTCCAGTTCTGCTGCTGTGAAAACACACCTGCCTGCTCAGCACCAACCCTTCCAGCCTCTGCCCCGCTGTGGGCCAGCAGACCTGCCTACCAGAGAGCAAAGGTAACATTAATTCCAGTTCTGTCATCAGTGAAGGTAAAAAGCCAAGTCTCAAAAGCAGGAAAAGTTTTCTTTGGTTATCTGCGACTTGGCTATTAATTCTCCAGAAAACAACAAAAAAAGATGAACTCTGCCCCCACATTTCCTCCTTTTCCTGCATATGCCTAACTCTTTCCTAGGTAGACGCTACTTCCCCCACCACTCCCTGCTCAGCCCAAATGTGCCTCCAAGCAAGCTTTAGGGATAGGAAGAGTGAGCCCACTTAACTCTACACAAGGCTGTATAGTTGCATTGGTTGTCCCTTCACCCCTTCATACACGTTCTTCACTCATAACTCTCTCATTAATGTACTGATATAGTTATTGTTTCAATGTCAAATATCCACGTGCCAGTAAAACAGTCATCAGCCAAAAAACTATGTAACTCAGATTGGAAAAACCTCAAAAAGACAAACATGAAATAACAGGCGGTACATGTGCATGTTTAAAAAGGAAAATCTTAAACTAACATTTTAAAGGACCTTCTAAAGAAGTTATAAATTTTTTGTACCTCTTATAAAAGGGGCCGAGACAAGAGAAAGAGAGCAAGAATCTTAAAATGGATGGAGGAATGCAATTGCCCAAATTCCCTCAGGGCATACAGGAACACCCCTGCACCCCCATACACACTGTGTGAGGGGCCTCCACATGATCTTGAGCTTACCAGATAGAAAATCCCACACCAGCTCTCATATGCCGGAGACTTCAAGGGTAAGGATTCTCTACATTTTGAGGGAATTCTGCTGGGAAGAGATGCAAAGCCTCACGTACCTCAAGGGTGCAAACAATCGGCAGCAGGTTAGAAAAAAAAATCCATACAGCCTCTGAGCCTCAACAGGTTTGCAGCCAGAGGAGGGAGAAGAGAAAGCTGTAATGACTTTTATTACAGTTATTCTCCTCCTTTACTGAAGGCTATAAAAAGAACACCAAAGGGAGGATGAGGATGGTGGCAAAGATTGCCAAAGCTTACAGCAGTTTTAAAAGGTGCCTGAATCAGGCTCAGGGCTCTAGCACCTCTCAGCAATAGCTTAAAAATCTATAGAGTGCAATAAAGTGTAGAAAATAGAGCAAATCCTCTTCTGGATGCACAATCTGATGTTTTATTACGCATTGTCCCTCCACTTATATTTGCATACACGTGTGCTGTATTAACAAATATGTCTGCATACACAAAGGTTTAACAGACACACATATACATAATACTGAAATTATTTCAAAGCTTTGGTGAGAAACACTGTAGACAGCAAGAATGCTCTGAAGTTAAGTCAGGTAGAGCTTATTTCAGTATCTCCCACCAGAGAAAAATAGTTCAGATGACTCCCTACAGGAAACAAGCAGAACGGAATATCTACAGGTTTTGTCAGGAGTTTATCCTAAGCACAACTCAGATTTATGGACCAAGTCTCCTGGTGACCTACAAGACACCGATTAGCCACTAACGACCCAGACACATGCAAGATCTACGGGGTGGAGTTCCTCTTCTGCAACCTTCAACAGCCTTTTGCTCACGGCACAGAGGAAGGACGTGATGCTGGAGTGAGGGCAGTGCCTTGCCCTAAAAGGCTCTGTGGCTTTGCCCCTTGTGAAGGTTGGAGGACATGGACTGGAAAACACCTCAAGTAAAAATGTCCCTTCATATTTAATAGTCAAAAAGGGAAGTGTGGAACAGATGTAGCTTCAAGGAGAAGATTAAATGAATTTGTCTGCCTGGCAGAGGTTACACAGAAGGCTAAACTGATTTTTTTTTTGTGTGTCCTACTGGTTCATAGGCATGAAAGTAAATGTCTTGGTTTAGGGGCAGTAAGTGGCTGTAATCCTTTACTGAAAGTGGTTCCATTACGTGGGCTCAACATTTCATTTAATTTAAAACTGTCACATTCGGGTATGGGTCTTTATGCCTCTTCCCTTGTTCATCTGATGAGCTATCCCAGTGAAAAACTGCGTGCAGAGATGGCAAAACACCCATTCAGAGATCCACGTGCATGAGCAGCCCTGCCTTGACACAGCAAAGCCACTTCCCCAGCTCTCACACCACTGCCCCATTGCACATCACATGAGCTGTGGCCCTCTCTAGCAAACTGGGCTGGGAAACTGATTCAGAAGGAAAATAAGCATTTTTCCCCCCGTGTGGGTCCTTCTGAAGTAGAATCAGCTCCCTGATCCAAGTCCCTGTACAGGCACCCAAGGTTTGGTCTGGCAGCAGCGAGGAGATGGCAGAGAGGAAGGAAAAGTGGCAGGAAACAGCACACTACAGACAGAAACATGCACATCACAGGACTTCAAGTGACAGCATCATGAACTGCACGGTGTCTCTGTTGCACATGAAGTAGACTTCATAGCCTACTTCCAAAACTTTATGCTATCGTATATTCTCTATATGCTCCACGATAAAAAAGGTCTTTTTAGAACAATACAAAGGGCTTTCTAAAGTGCTGCTAGGACTGTGTTACTCATTTTTTCAGCACAAGCACCAGGTGCCTTAGTTACAACCACCCCAACCACAGAGGGCTCGGAGGGAGCCGTTAAAACTGGAGGGAAAAGAAAATTTTAAAAAGGGACATAAAAATAGCTCTCCTATCTAAAAATATCTTAACTCTCATCTCAGACCTTCTGAAAGCTGTAGGAGAGAGTTTTTCCCACAGGGAAAAGAGGGTGACATCCCACACACAACTCCCATCTCAAGCTTTGCGTGGCTGCAAGTTACCTGACTTGCACCACATCCTATCATTTTGTCCAAAGGATCAAGCACAAAATGATGACCATTCTAGGCCATGTTAACTACCTGGCAGAAAAAAAAAATTACATCATGGTAGGAGAGGAAACATTACTCTGCCAGGCTGATTATTTTTTATTTAGTGTCAGTATTTAATTTTTTTAAGATGCTGGAATACACTCAGAAAAAAATAAATTACTGAACAGAAGCCAGCTAACATACGTATTTAATTGGTATCACATGACTTCTCAGTTTAATATCACCTCTACATCTGTGAGGGGACATTCATGTGCATCTAATCTACAACTGCTGCCAAGAAACGTTGAAAGAGTAATTTTCTCTGTTTATGTAGGTCCTATGCTGTGTTATCTTTTCCAGCTCCAAAACAAGCAGAGGGAGCATCTGTTAACTGAAAAAAAACCAAAAACCAAACCAATTCTCAGGGCAGAGGAGGCATGATCCAACATTGTGCAGGTGTCTCAAATAATGCATTAAAGCCAGGTTAATTTTACACCTATTGGAAGCAAAGAATTAGGGAAAAAGATTTTAAGTGACACTCATATAATGTGTTTCCATCCCACGTATACTTCATGGCATAATGGCAAAGGATGGGAATGTTATTTATATCCCTCAAGAAAGTTGACAAATATGAGAAAATATTTTAAAAAGCAAAATAAAAAGCAAAGTAAAATCTTAGTTTTCATGCCAAAAATCTGGCTCCACTTATTAGCTCATTCAGAGTTGGTTATACAGGTGTTTCAAAGTTCCCTTTACATCCAAGAGCCAGAATTTCACTAAGACTCGTAAAGCTGCTCTTTAGAGCTTTCCTCTCTGGCTGTCCAGTCATAATCCAAAATTCAGTCTCAAGTGTTGCATTTTTACCATCGCTGTGTATTTCTTTCATGTAGGTAAGAAATCAGACTGAAGAACATGCTAGCAGCTTACCACTGGGATTGAACTCACTCTTATTTCTGTTCTTTTAAGACTGTGTTGCTTGTGGAGGGAAAAAGAACCCAGCGCTGCTGCCTCTGTTGGTTTATTCTCCTTTGAACAGTCGATAAACACAGCTCTACTTCCTTGTTCTCTCAAAGCCTTAGATACCAATGTAATTCCAGTTTGGTTTCTGCTGTGTCCATACATAAGCATTACTATCTGTCTGTTCCTTGGACTTTCTGAAGTACCTGTGACAGTAGAAGAGCAACAACTTCGATGGAAAAGGCAGGTTTTTGTTAGAAACACCAAGATGCAGTCAGGCACACGACCCCTTCTCCAAGGGAGAGACGTGACCTCTTCCTAAAGACATCATCTCTTCTTGAGAGACTTGATGCAATTATATCCTGAAACCATCATGCCTAAAATAACACTGTCAGGAGTGTTTGGGTGCTGTTCATAGATTACACTCAGATCATGCTCACACAGAACTGCCTATGGTTAAGCACTCGCTTCTGCCTTTATATTCACAGCTAGATTTTTCCAGCTTCCCATAGGTGAAACATGAAAGCAGCACAACTTGGATCTCTTCTTGGTGTACCACTGGAAGCTTTCACAGAGGACGCTTCCCACTGTCGCGCTTCACGCGCTGCCTCTGCACGACGGACTGCGTTTGTCTCTCACGGGTTCACAACTGGGCTCTATCTGCTGCAATACCCTCAACAACTGCAGCTTTCTGCCAAGTCCTGGCAGGCTTTGAGACCACGGAGCTCCCCCTTGCACGCAGGACAAGGCTCGTCACACCACCCACCCATTTCATAGGCAGAGCTACAACTTCAGCTTGAAGTTAGTGCAGTCCTGGAAACTACAGAGTGTTAAAGTTCTTCAGTCTTTGAGTTCCCTCAGCAGAAAAAAAGAGCATTTTCACCAAACACTGTTTCTATTCAACAAAATAAGAATGGATTTTTTTAAATGTTATTTTCACAAGTCTGCCATTATGAAGAATATATTGAACAAATTTAGAGTAATTTTTTTAGATATTTAAATATTTAGCAAATTAAGCTCTCCAGCTCCAGTTCTGACCAACATCCTAGAGAGCTGTGTTTACGTACTTGACAGCAGAATTCAGTCCCTACAATTCAGAGGCAGGCCTAGACCAAAATACAGGGTTGAAATACAAGGTTTGATTCTAAGGCATGCTCTCAGAGACGTGTTTCTTCAGTAATAACTCAAATGTCGGAAAATGAAACTGAACCACTTGATAAATATTTAAAATTATTTAGTGCTAGAGATTTAATCAACTAGCTCTACTCAGAAAATAACTACAGTTTATGGACTTTCCCATATATATTCACTCAGCAGACGGGAATTCTGCTTCAGGTTGAACTTCTTTTCATTCTACTCATCCTTCCCAAGTTATGTTCATCTACACTTCTGCATTATTTACAGGACCTTCATTTACATAGTATTTAAGCACCTTGTGATAACATCAATCAGGGAAGCAGCATTTATCCCAATTCTACAGAAAACAGCTGAGGTGCTGCAGTGATATGGATTGCAAGCAGCCACATCAGCAGGTATCAGTGATGAAATCTGGAACTCGAGACTAAAATCAAGCCTGCACACTGCCTCTCCTTCCAGCTCATTTCTAGGAAGGTAATCCTTTTTTATGATCCTGGCTCCCTGGTATCCTGATTGTCAGCAAGGTATGCTATCAGCATGGTTTAAAATGCAGTGGATCTGATAGCAACGATATCTGTTCAGCTTATCAAGTGGTAGTGATTGACACCCATTACCTCAGGGCTGAACAGAAGCTGAAGTTCCTCATCCTTGAAAATTAAATAAAATTATGAAATCAGCAGCTGGACCCTATATTTCCACTACACCACTATCTCCATTCAACAAAGGTCAACGTCTATCCCACTGTAAAAGAAGGAACAGGGACCCCACTTTCAGAATGCCCAGATTGCTGCTCTGGTTTGCTGGAGTGATGGAAGAGAAATGAAGGAGTCAGAGACTGACTGCCCGGTGCTAAACCAGTGGGTTGGCAGACCAATCAACCCTTCCCAATCCCACCATAAGGAATGTGCCAGGGACACCAGGAGTTGCACTAGGAGTGGCTTTCTAGGGTGAAAGAGATACAACAACCCCAGAGCAGCTTCTAGGACCAAATCATTTTTCCCTGCTGTTTTCCTGGTTGAAGTTTGCGTGCTGCACTCTTCCAATTCACCGGTGATTTTGGTAGGAGTGAAGCTGGTCGCTGGCACAGCACTGCCTGCTTTCAGCAGTGGCAAACACAAGGACCACAGATGGCTGGGATAGCTCCAGCAGGGACGTGGCAGTGCCTGGTACCTCTCGCAGAGAGCGTTAATGAGCGTGACAGGGAGCGGGGCTGCAGCACAGCAAAATGAGATTTTGTCCGGAGAAATCCCCCAAGGTCCACAGGTGTCAGTGCTGAAGGAAGTAGCCCAGAGGCATGAACCCAATCCTTTCTGCTGCCAGATGTTGCCTAAACAGAGATGTAATATGCAGCATGCAGGTTTTGGAGTTTTTTTAATGAATAGAACCAATTAATCAAGCAACCCTCTCCTAGGTGCTTCCTGTGCTCACCTCCAGTGCTTGCTGTGCTGCCCTTTTTGGCACGGATAAGACCCCCTCTGAACATTGCATGATACTAGCAGGGAGGTGATGGCCATGCTAGCAGCTCAGCTGGGAGAGAGGAGAACCAGCAGAGAAGCAGGAACTGCTCCAGCACGCAAGCCATGGCAGAACAGAGGGCTATCTCTCGTCAGAAATCATATTCATTTCCTTACCACTTTTTAAGCAGAGACTTGCATGAAGCAGGGTAATTGCTGTTTTACGCCACTTTCAGTACTGTCAGATAAAAAGAGATAATAAACGCATTTTCCTCCTCTCCTCTTTATTCCCTGACTCACTCTTCCTTGCTGTCTCCTGCACTCTGACACTCCATCCTTTGCAACCAATTTTCACTCCCTTCGCTGATTATTTTTAGCTTGTGCCACTGAATCTGTCCTTCCTTCTCTTTTTTGCACTGTCCTTTACCCTCTATCTCACTCTACATAGTCACTGGCTTCTTTTCTGTCCTCTGCCGTCCTTCCCTCCTCTTATCTCTGCTTTACCCCTACACTGCACAGAAGTACAAGTCTTTTCCTCTCTCACGCTTCTACTGGCCCTTCTAGAAGATGCTCTTAAAAATGGAAGATGCACGTAATTATCTGAACAAATGAAGAAAACAAGCTAGGACCCTTTTGGCAGGTGCACCTCATGGGCAGGAGTCACCTCCTCTCATCCAGTACCATGCTGAACACTGCCGAGTGACCCAGATGTGGGAGACACTTCAAGGCCTGCCGCTCTCCCGCTATTTCGTGTACATCTGTAATACCATAAGACATCAGCTAATCCACCTGACTAGAAAGCAGTGTCTTTACGGTGTTCTGGTAAACCTCTCCTTTGAAGCAAAAAAGCAAGAATTTCATTTCTGTTTCAGAACATTCCTTGCTTTGCATTATTAATAGCATTTGGCATGCTATAGCCCTTAGGTAACTAATCCTTACAACCACTTCTCGCCTCCAGCCTGTCACATAGGGAAGTGTTATCATTTCAATTTTAGCATTACAGACACCCAGAGATAGCAACTGAGCTGGTAAAAACCACTGGAAGAGGAAAGTCGGAGCCAGGGAAGAAGCCAGAAATGCCTACTTCCCAAAACCATTATTCCATCCTACTCTCTGGGGAAGAAGGTGGCACTAATAGCGTCTCATTAGCATATGTGTAGGAAAGCTCAGTGGGAGGTATGGTTTGCTATACTCCCTTGGGGAAAGGCAAGAAGGTGACCTAGAAGAGGGATTTAAAGGCTCTGACAGGCCTGATATATGGCAATCTAGCAACAGCCTAATTGGAGGAGAAGGCTTAAGGGTAAATCCATCCCAGGGATCGGGAGAAGCTGAAACTCCCCATTAAACTCAGAAACAGAAACACTGGAACATCACGCAGAGGTGGCAGAGGCAGCAGGGCACAGACTTGCTCAGCTCCCGGTGTTTGGGAGCTCCTCGGTGCCGGCACAGCGCCTCAGGGAGGCACTTCTGCTGCCCCAGGTGCAAGGCCACGCTTCCAATGGGTCTTTCACTGCACTGTACCACGTGGAATGAATAGAATTCCCATGCTGCTCAGGGAATCCAGCACTGTACCCCACCATACAGTGCACACATCATCCTGGATTCAGGATTGTGCTGTATTATCTTGACCACCTCAGAACAAAATCTCACAAATAGGTACAAAAATAAATCTGAAACAAAATCTGCGCAGCCCCTCTCAGCTCTTCAGAGCATCTGGTTGTTTATACATGCTATTACAGCTCGCTGGAATGTATGTAAAAAAAATTATGTTTTAAAGTGGGAGCCTTTTAACTCAACATTACTCAGAGATTATTAAAAAACTTCTGTTGAAACATCTTTTTAAATAGATAATTAGATTTCTGACAAAAAGATGTGGAAAGCATTCTCTTTCCTCAAGGAAAAAAAAAGGTTTTGTTGGAGAAATAAGTGCTGAAGACTTTTCAGCATCTCTCTGAAGTTTGGGAGGTTTTGGGAGTCTGTAATTATAAAAGAGCAAGACACAAAAGGGTTTTGCCTGAACACTATAAAAGAATTGCTGGGAAACACCAACAAGTTCTTTTTTTTTTTTTTGGTCAGGACTTTTAATGAAAAAACATTCTCCAATCACTCCTATTATTCATAGTTGGAGCAGTTATAACTTGATTCATTTAAACAAGCAGCTCCAGTTCATGCTTTCTCTCGTACGTGATGTTATACTACCCACTTGTTTTATTCATGCAAACAAGTTCTGTTCTACTACGCGAACACAGAAATGAATAAACCGAATTCTGCCTTGCACATCAAAGCAACTATGAGCTAATCTATTTCTGATAACTTTCTTTCATATCTTCCTGCAAAAAGCACCCACCTTGTATTTCTGAACAAAGGTTTGATTTAAAGGATTTTGCAATTGGATTGTATTTTAAGTAAATTCAATAGGAAAACCAAAGCAGGTAGGGAACACTGCTGCTCTTTCCACGGATACTCTTCTGTCTACAGATTCCCTCTTTACAGCTCTTTCATCCCCTATCTCATTGCTAACAACCTGTGTGGAACTGAGGAACAAAACCCTGGTATCAGATTTTTTATGAATAATAAAGGTTTGTTTAAAAAAGGTAATCTTAGAGGTGCATTTCATACAAAATCAGCTTAAATGTGGAATTTAGAAAGCCGGGGCAGGAGAATTTTTCTATTGAAGTGTATTTATTAATAATTGTTTTCTTCTCCTTGCTAATGTAGTGCTTCTGGAAATTGCCAGATTGCAAGCTCTAGAGGCGCAAGTCCTATTTATTCACAAAATAGGTCAAAAATAGTCATTGAAGCAAACACTTTCCCACACACACATCTCAGCCAAGAATGCACTGGAGTTTGTGCAGATTCAGTGGTGCCAGTTTTCTGTGCTCAGCTGCTAGCAAAGATGTGCTCTGCCGAACTGTGCTGTGGACATCTCCCTCCTGTGAACTATATCAGCATGTCAAATCTTTAAAGAGGCATCACACTGTAAAGGCTTTTCATCAATTTTTGACCTGATGATTTACCTTGAGGCTCTGCTTCCCCTATGAACATAAAGGTACCGGTCTTTCACCCTTCACAATTCTAAAGCTGTCAGCAGTTTCTGAGTTGTTGGGGTTTTTGTACAAAAGAGGTGTACATAGAAAAAAAAGAGGATTTCCTTCTGCTCTTTCTGGTGCACGCACCTTTAAAAAGCAGAACAAAAAGTATGGTCATCTAGGAACCCAAGTTTCTCCATAAGAATTCTTAAGCATTATTAGCATCCTCTGCAGTTGACAACAGAGATGACCTTCATTAGAAGATATTCACTTCCATCAGTCCTCAAAACAATTCTGGCTCAACACAAAACTACCACCCTGCTCATCCAGCATTCCACACTCACCTGCTCTGTCTCTTTTATAAACATGTACTGACATTCAACAACTAAACTTGGCTTGGCTGTGAAATCACAGCAAGAAACATTAAAGTATAGAAGGAAAGAAGGCAGTTCTGTGTTTAAAAAGCCTGAAAAAAAAAATACTGGCAATAAAGAAATTAAAAGGGAAGTGATAACATACCAGAAACTGTCCTGTCCTTCAAAGAGTACACATGTCAAAATGGGAAGCACTTTCTCTACCAAGATCACGTCAGTAACAAACACCCTCACCTGTACCATGGCAAAAATGCAAAGCCTTTCTGCCTTCTGTGAGGCAACCTGGGCCTCAGCAACCTTGCAGGGAGTGAGGCAGGGGTTACAGAGCAGCACAAGACCACACTGTGCTGCTCTCCTCCCCTCCTTGATGAGCTGTCAGTTTTCGAAGGTTGGTGAAGAGCCAGAAGGATCTCTCACGTTATTATAAAGGCCCAGAAACAGTTTACAATGAATAGGCTTGAATGAGGCACATAATTTTATCTTTTAAAGTAATTCCGTGAACATGTCTTTTTCAACAGCACTAACCAGAGCACCTGCCAAAAACTTTCAGACAGATGAGAGGCTTTCTAGTTGCAAACAAGTAAAAAGATGGATGGTGCCCTTCGTGACATGACACTTTTATTCCTTAAGTAGTTCCTCCAGTACTGCTGACTCATAATTTAAAAGGCTCAAAAAGTACAGCCATTCCAGGATCCTGTATCCAAGCACTCATGAGCCAAATCGATATGCATGGCATATGCATGCCCTTGCCTGTTTCCACCAGCCACACCGTATTTTAAGAGATTTGAAAACAACATGGGGACAGGGGGGAATAAATCTGATTTTCATGAAACATTTTTTATATACCCATACATGGTGGGTGCCTCATACCTGCCACTCAGGTGGTACAGTTTTATTACCAGTTCTTTTTCCCAGCTTGCTAAAAAACATTGTGTGAAGTCACTCTTCCCTCCTGAAATCTGCTGAGGAGAGGGCTCAAGCTGCATCATTATATAAAAATTCACCTCAAGCCTGCTCTTTACACTTCAGGAAAAGGCTCAGCAACCCTCTTCAGAACCCAGTTTCTGGGGTTTATCTCAAGCAAAGTTATCCCAAGCCCACTCCCTCTCTAAAACTCTCCCCCCTACACAGGCCAGTAGAATCCAGATAACCTCTCCTAGCAGCCTAAATACTTGCAAAACGTACAGGACGACGATGAAAAACATTGCCAAGTAACTGTTGTTGTGTAGTTCAGCGTGGGTGAAAATTTGCTGTACTGAAGTCCCCGGTTTATTTACACAGCAAAAAGAGCTCCCGGGGTGGCAGCTTGCAAGCACAGTTAAAATGAACAAGAACTCATCTCAGCTGTGACCAGGAGGGAGCTTACCTGCCAGACTGAGACCAGCACAGGCTCCTGATTGATTCAGCTCTTGGCCTCCCTTCTCAGGCTGCTACGAGGTGCCAACTGCACAGGTAGCTGTGTGAAACAGTTGTGAAGCTCACGGAAGGAGCGGGGAGAGCACCTGTCTCTCCACACTGAGGCACTTGCTCTTCCTGTCTGAGCACGGGGTAAAACTCAGATGTGTTCTCACCAACAGCACTTCTATGTCGATCTGAAGGCACCCATTTGAGGGCACTACAACTTGAGTAGACAGAAATTGTGTAAGGTGTCAACACACATGTGATGAAAGTCAGAGATACCATCCATGTCTCAGAATATCCCCTTGCATCGACTTCCCCAGTTCTCAGTGCAGAAAACAGTGTTTATAGTTAGCATTAATAACAACCAAATGTTTATATTCACCTCTTGCATACACAGGACTTACAGGCAACATGATTTGCCCTCAGTCCCATGCAGATGCAAGTGTGTGTGCTACAGATATAAGGGAGACAGTAAGCAAAGGTAACTGCAGAGAGACAGATTCTATCAGGAATGAAAACACAAGGCTGGAGTCCTTGGAGCAGGAGGAGCATTTATTATCCACACTTCAACTTGGGCAATCACACCACGTGGAAGGAAAAGGTCGGTGCCTTTGAGTTCTTGCTTGAAACGACAAAATAACAGCAACACAGTCCTGTGATGAGCAGAGCACTGAGGACCAAACACCAAGAATGCTCTTGGTGTGACTGTCATCTCTCAAACTAGAGGGGATTGAGGACTCAAGAGGATCTGCTACAGCAGAAGCGCAAGAAGAGAGGCAGCCTTACTCTGCATGGAATAGCTTAGGTAAGCTCAGTGGGGAAAACAAACCCCACGTCTGGAAGACGAGCTATGAACTGTGAGGAGAAAAACCCAAGTTAATATTCTTAGATATCAGCATGGTTCTGCTCTCACTGCCCTGTGAGAAACCGTATGAAAATACTTGCAGGATGAAAAGGGAGGACTGAAGAATAAAAAACCAAGAAGTTCTCCTGTAGAATATTTATGGCATGGGAAAAGGTAGACAACTGCAATATAAGGAGATCACTGGGAACCGGAGAAGGGTTTATCCAGACATTTTAAGGCCCCTGTCACTGTGAGAGAGGCAACATCAGCCTGTGCCCAGAACCCCTGAGATTGTAGCTAAAAATTTCCGCCTGAATAGACCAGAAATGCCTCAGAGCCAGACTGTTTTTTAAGAACACTCAACCCCCACACACACTTCCAAACTTGAACTGATATGTGTGGATAAGGAGCTATACTTCTAAATTTATCTCTAGCCACTTAACTAATTCCAAATAAAACACCTTTGATATTTTGTGCAAGCAGTCTGTTTAAATCAAGTGTCCTGAAGGAACCCCTGACTACAGATGAATCCCTTGGGCACTCCCTGGCTACGAGTTGTTGGTTTTTATGCTATGCATTCTTCATGGAATGTTAATGTAAAACAAGATCTGTCTTCATTTAACAAAGGGTTAACAAAAATTCCAATAATTGAATTAGCAGCAATCAGCTAAGGAACTCCCCAGCGCCAAGTCTAGCAGACATCAATTCCTTTTCTCCTCCACGATAATGGATCAGGCAGGAAAACGTCCAACTGCCCCCTGCAGGGCTGTGGCAGGCACAAATGTGTGTGTGCACTGCCCCATCTCTCCCCTTCCATCCACAGCTTGACTCCAGCTCCATGGGGCAGATAGGACACTACATAAAATGGGCCAACTCCCTTCTGGTTTTCCTGCTTTCTCCAGGGCTGAATCTGGCCTAATAGGACAACAGCAGCAAATGGTTAGAGAGTGAGACTTAAAAGTGTTTTAAAAGATCCAAATACATACTTGTGCCAAAAAATTAGAAGTTACATGTGAGGTCAGGAGAGCACCCAGAACATCTTTCAAAATCCTCCCAACCTCTCTGACAAATGCTTTCTTTCCAGCATTACCAACAGGTGAAACTGCTGGGACAGGCTCTCTCCAATGGCCACTGTTCTTTCTAACCAAGAAGGACATTGCTTCCCCTCTCCATGGGTTAAAATGCCAGTTAAGACCCTTGAGGTGGCAATAACCACAAGGTTAGATCAGCCACAGGAACTTCTCCTACACCCTTTGGATGATGGATAATCTGTCTTGTTCTGATCCTCATTAAAGGCATGCCATAAATCGGGAAACGGAGCTTTCAACAGAGTCACATCCCTGGAGAGACATCCCTGACAGGAACAGAGCCCAGCACCCTAGTGAATAACATCACCAAGATGTTCTTGGTCAACAATTAAGGGAATTGTGCTGCATCCTGAGCAATCACGCTGCCAGTCAAACACATCAGCCAATTTAGGACAGAGCGGGATGCAGTCCCAGAGGAGAAGGGCAGCTGCTTCTGTCCCTGGAGAAGGAAACACGTGGGGTTTTTTCCAACCAGAAATCCATGGCTCACTGCTGCTGAGGGCTTCCCAAAGACAAACTGCATCAGCACATTCGCCCATCAGTTTGGTTCTGCTACTGCCCAAAATAGTCTTGTTTATTCGTGAGCAGCCACAGCTGGAACCAGGGGTATTTGCAAAGCTTGTGCCATTATGTCATAATCCTGGCAGTGAAAAGCATCCACAGTGATTATGAAAATAATTTAGGTTTGTGAAGTACATTTATAAAGCACAGTACATGCTATTTGGTTTGCACTTGGGAGTGTATGTTCGTTACTGAAAATGTGAAGGTGAAAAATTCTTGGTTGAATTCAGCATTTACAAGTTGATTTAAATTTTACATCATATGTTTATACTACAGGGATTTTGAAATTTGCAAGAATGAACAGCAATAATCAATACTAGCTGACAACATCCACCTTGCCACATACTTAAAGCATGTTGAGAAAGTGAAGCCTTAAATTTGTCCCTGAGGGAGTGTGAGGTGACACACGACATAGTAACAGCAAACTAACTCAATCTTTGTCATCAATATTTTTAATGTAAACTGAAAAACACAAGTTTTTTTCAATATTAACTGCATCAAAACAGTAGTGCAAGCACATAAAGAGTGAATTATCTGTGCATTACTATTAATAAATAAATTCTATGCACTGTTAATAAATATGCTAATAGCATTCAGCTCATAATGCTGATATTCCTCAGATACTAGAACTGTGTGACAGCTGTGTCTGAATTTTATTCTGTGATTCAGCTAGAATAATAACTAACTAGTTATTTTCTTCTCTTTTGTAAGAAGAATGTAACAAAAGATATCCCTGTGATAAAACTAGCACAAGGTTAAGGAAATGACATCAAAAGATTACAAAAGTAATTCCATAATGCAGATAGCCCTCTCACTGCTAGGTTTTGCAGCAAGCCCATTTCGAAAGCTCTCTACAGTTAACACACCTCTAAAACTGAGGTTCATGAACTCAGACAAATTTTCCTAACCAAGAAATAATTTGAACAAAATTAAAATTCAAATCCTGGCTTGCTGTACCACCTGCTCTGTTGTGACACTGCGGTAGTGGAGTTTCTGCAGCTCTAAAGATAGAGATGTGCAGTCAGAGTCTGAGAGCTGCCAAAGCAGCACAGGAAGGACCCGAGCAGCCCCAGGCAGGAGCATGGACAGAGCGACTGCTGCCCACAGGATCCTGAGGCTGACAGCAAGGGGATGGGGCTGGCATTACACTGTGTGCAACATTACAAGAGATGTTTTGGAACAAGATCTAATCAAATTATTGAAGGACAAACCTGCCACAGGAGCTCGGCTGTCAAAAAAACACAAGTCAAATTCTGCTGATTTTGGCTGGGATTGAGTTAATTTTCTCCATAGTAGCTATTATGGTGCATTGTTTTGGATTTGTGCTGGAAACAGCATTGATAACACAGGGATGTTTTAGTTACTGCAGTGCTTAAACAGCTCCTTTTTTTACTCCTCACACCACCTCACCAGTGAGTGGGCTGGGAGTGCACAAGAAGCTGGGAGGGAACACAGCCAGAAGAGCTCACCCCAAGTGACCAAATGAGTCCTGTTCCCTCCCAGAGACACATCAGGGGCTCATGTTGGGCAAATGCCTTGACAGCACCTCCTGAAAAATACCCCAAGCCCACATGCTCCAAGTTCATCCACATAACATTAGTTCACAGGAACTGCCCTATCACTGTTTCTACTAGCAAATTGCTGACCCTGTCTCCCTCAGGAGAGACTTCCTTCAGCCGAAAAATACTCTTATCTGATGGATAAATACCCAATACCCAAATGACAGCAGGATGATAAAGCCAATGAAAGCACAGGAACTGGGCTGTCAGGAAGCAGTACTAGAATTTAATAACCATATTGTCTCTTATAGGAAGCATCCAGAATGACTTTTTAAGGGAAGGATTTCAGAGTCTGGCTGCTGTGACTTCTGCATGGTAACTTCTAAATCCTATTAAGGGTTTTGTTTGTTTCTTTAATTGCTATGGATTAGAAGTCAATAATAGAAAAAAAACTGAGTACTTGTTCATTCTAGAGCTTGGAGAAAAGACAACAGATGAATATGATTTCTTTGTAAATGTATAAATTTGAAAATTCAACTCATTGCAAGTATATGCTATTTTGTATAATTACAGTCCTCAATCTTCTTGCAAAAGACAAGCTGTTTTTCCTATGTTTGGTCTACAGGGAGTTCTGAAAATAAGCAGTCATCTTTTTTTAAAAATTCTGGATTATCTCAGATTTCTCCAACATGCTCTCAAAAAAATGAAACTCAAGAACACCATTTTTTGTACAATGGCATGACTTGATGATGACACTGTCAAACATTTTGCTGGGCACATAAAACATCTGTGCAAACTCAAGCCAGTAAAGTCTATGTTGCCTGAACAAACAAGACTTTGCCTGCAGTACAGTCATGTTCCATTTGTAACTAGACTGGAGTGTTGTATTGCTCAGTTTGAAACAGGCCTCTGCTAGTAATCGTGGTGATCTAAAAGGGGCTGATTCAGGACTGAAAATGGGGAAAGGGGACAACAGTAAATTGCATGGCCCAATAGGAAGTACTAAGTTGGTCCTGCTTAGTCCTGGCTAAGAGCTGATACCAGGCAGGCTGCTACCTGCAGTAGCAGTCACGTGCGCCAGCAGCAAATGCCATCACCAAATGTCGCTCCCAAGCTCCCCATAATCCCAGCTATGGGCCACCACAACACTGCAGATTCTTCGAATCATAGAACACTTTGGGCTGGAAGGCTGAAATTAATCTTTCAAGGACATCAAATCCAATCCCCCTTCCACTACATCAGGTTGC
>VZTA01025331.1:30923-51103 GCA_013398855.1 Mohoua ochrocephala | reverse complement strand
CAGGGGCACCCTCAGCAAGTTCACTGACAGCAGCAGGCTGCGTGGGGCAGGGACACACTGCAGGGAAGGGATGGCATCCACAGAGACCTGGACAGGCTTGAGAGCTGGACTAGTATGAAACTCATGAAGTTCAACAAGACCAAGCACAAAGTCCTGTACCTGGGTCAGGGCAACCCCCAGTATCAATACAGGCTGACTGAGAGCAGCCCTGCCAAGAAAGACTTGAGGATCCTGGGGGATGAGAAGTTGGATACGTGCACTTGCAGCCCGGAAAGCCAGTCATAATCTCTGCATCAAAAGCAGCATGGCCAGCAGGTCAAGGGAGGTGATTCTGCCCCTCTAGTCTGCTCTGGTGAGACCCCACCAGGAATGCTGCATCCAGCTCTGGGGTCCCCAACATAGGAAGGATGTGAACTTGCTCAAGTAATTCCAGAGGAGAACCACAAAGATGACTGGAGGGCTGGAACACCTCTCCTATAAAGACAGGTGAGGGGAGTTGAGGTTGTTCAGCCTGGAGAAGGCTCCAGGGAGACCTTACAGCACCTTCCAGTACCTGAATGGGGCCTAAAAGAAAGGAGAGGGACTGTCTACAAGCACATGTAGTGATAGGACAAGGGAAAATGGCCTTAAGCTGACACAGGGCAGGTTTAGATTAGATATTAGGAAGAAACTCATTATTATGTAAGCACAGAGACACTGGAACAGGCTGCCCAGAGAAGCTGCAGATGCCCCATCCCTAGAAGGGTTCAAAGCCAGGTTGGATGGGGCTTTGAGCAACCTGGTCTAGTGGAAGGTGTCCCTGCCTATGCCAGAGGGGTTAGAACTAGATGATCTTTAAGGTCCTTTCTAACCCAAGCCATTCTGTGATTCTGTGGTCTTAACAGAAAATGAAATATTTTAAAAAAACCACTGTCTTACCTTGGCATCTGATTGTAGCAGTGTGTCTGTTCCTAGAAGCATTAGCTTGCTCTGACACTTGGTAGAAAACAAATAAAACACAAAGAAAGTTTGTTTACTCTTCTCTTTTGTAAGAACAACACACAATTCTTACAAATTTAAACATAATTTTTAAAATATAGGAATAAAAGAATTTTAACTTGGATCCTTAACCACATCCCTTATGCCCTAACCCAGAAGAGCAAATCAAGAAATATTTTGAAATCATAGCACAGTAAAGTAGAACTTAATTAACCAGGAAGTAGAAAAGTAGCAGCTAAAGAAAGATTTATCATTTGCGTTAAAAGGCAAGTTATGAGGGAAAAGTTCATATGGGGAAAGGCATTGAACAGCTAAAGAACATGAGAAACTGGGAAGAGTCATGGATAAGGCTGAACAGGGAAGCTACTGAGAAGGTAACACACTTTCTGCTACTCTTCTGGATCTCCAAGCAGAGCAATCACATTATAATACACATCTTTAGTTTTAAGTCATTTAGGGCAGTATATTGTGCAGTTCAGAAGCGGTCTGATTTTTGGGAGTACACTACATCAGCTCCTATGACTGCAATGGGGTGTATACGCAGTCTGAAATTCAGGCCACCACAAACATCCAAAGCATAAACAGGAGACACTTGCTAAACTCTCTTTTTTTCCTGTCACCAATTTAACCTGCCCCATGACAAGGCAAGATGTATTCTACCAAGCAGTAGAACTACTAAGCAGTACTTTGGAAACCTTGCTGTTAATGCTTGGATATCAGAACACTACATAGGATTTCTCCCACAAAAACTGCTCATGATGACACACAATCGTTGGAACATTACATGTGACCATATAACCTACGAGCTAATGAAAAGACTTTAGTTTAAACCTTTTGCTGAAACATCAGTGCATTCAGGATGCAAAATCAAAGTAATTAAAATCCTACTGTTTTTATCAACTTCCAAAAATAACACATCACTTCCTGTATTATTTTGGGCATGCTGGGAATGAGATACAAGATATCAAATATTTTCAGTTAAATTCAAAATAGTAAATATTCAAATTTACCTTCTAATTTGAAAATTTGAAAGAAAGTTCAGGTCCTCCGAAGTGGTTCCAAACAAAAGTTCAGAAACTTAGACATAGAATTGCCTGCCACTTGCTACACGTGAACTTATCCGAATACTCAACAAGAAATAAAGTCACGTTAGTCTTTTTAAACCAAATTCTGTAAAATTATTGCACTGTGAGTTGTCTGTACTTTGTTCTACTTCAAGTTTGGAAGTACTTTTACTTCAGTTTCTGATATTTTAATATTTTGAACCTACAACTCAGAACTCAAGCAAATAGCATGTAAGTACCATAGAAAATTGAGTGAAGCGATTAAGACTTTGAAATTATAATTTAGAACACGAATTTTCATCAGACTCAGCAGAATCTTAAAGGAATAACAGTATTCCCTCAGGAGTGGTGGAAGTTTATCTTCTCAGGGAATCCTGTAAATAAAAGTAACCAGCCCTAAAGCGTTATTGTTAGCATACTGCACCATGTATCAGGAGAGAAATTTTAACCATGACAATGTAGCTGTCAGTTTACATAAGCCTATGCAAACATCATTGTCCTCCTCTGCCTCTCCCTCTTCCTAATCTCTCTCTCCTTTGAGATCCAAAGTACATGTGAACTGGAATCTCATCTTTTGTGAGACTGAAGAGAGAAGGGTCTCAGTGTGCTGGTACTACCACAACAGAAGTAAATTGTTTAACTTTTCATAATTTTAACATATACTCCCATGCTAACTAAATCATAACATCAGCACATTGACACTACAAGGCATTCTTCACCCCTGCCAGCACTGCCACCTTTGACCTTTGTGAAGATATTTTTTCCTTTTTTTGTTGTTTTTCGTTTGTTTGGGGTTTTTGGTTTTTTGTTTGTTCTTTTGGGGTTTTTTTTGGTTGGTTGGTCAGTTTGGTTTTATTGAAGTGGTTTCTTTGGAGGGAGTAGGGCAAGCATGTGGTGAACAAAATAATTCTGAAAAAGGTTTATAATAAATCTGGTCTATCACTTATATTTGCATACCTCTTCCATCTGCTTCCAAATACTCTCACATTCCTCCAAGAGTTCTTCTACAGGACCATCTGTGTTAGGGATTTCTGATAAACATTCAACCTATTAACAAGAAAATTGAACAGTTTTCATGTAGATCTACAATAACTGATATCGGTTACCAAACCATACCTGCCACTTCAGATCAACTACGTAACAGAATAAACTCCTTTAATCCAAAGCTTTTGGCTAACTCCCTTGTAGTTCTAGAAAGCACCCAGTCATTAAGTAAAATCAGCTAACTACATGACTAAAATTAGAAGACACTAATATTAAAACTGAATGACAAGTCCTATATTTTCATAACTGCTTTGATTATCTGCAATGGTTTTTTTATTTTCCAACAATTTAAAAACAGAAACAATAAGAGAATCTCACATCTACAAAGCCACACTCTACCTCCATATATCCGTAAGCTTTTTAAGCAGTTACTTCTGCTCTGTCAATAAATGTACTAATCTATTTCTCCTTCGTTTGAATTCAGAATATTTATGATTAACAAATTAAGCATCCTCAAAGTTACTAGAAAAACAAACAAAAGAACCTGAAAGATATACAGACAACAAAGGAAAGAGAGCACCTGGACAGCCAAAAGAAAAATCA
Source organism: Mohoua ochrocephala (assembly GCA_013398855.1). NCBI lineage: Eukaryota > Metazoa > Chordata > Aves > Passeriformes > Acanthizidae > Mohoua > Mohoua ochrocephala. Next base: position 47,474 of record VZTA01025331.1, on the reverse strand, counting down.
ACCCAAGTTAAATTAAAAACTTTAAGAAACTGTTGGGTCAGAAAGAAACACATACAAATTCAGAAATTTAATCCTAGTTATCTCAATTAAGAGATATCTGAATGACATCAGCAATCAACAGGAGAAAAAGAAGAAGGGCCAAAAATTTTTTTTCAAGGGAAAACAACCAACAGGCCAGATGTACCAGATGCAGGAAGCCCTTAAAAATACCTTAGTGGATCACTAAGCCCACCAAACACATAGAGATCAAATAGAAACATTAAAAATAGATAAAGATGTAAAGAAGAATTACACCTCTCTACCTTCTTAATGATGCACAAATTACTAACTCAATCTTTTGTTCTTTTTCAGAACAAAACCACAGCATCAGAGAAAATTATGTCAAAAACCCAATTTAAAAAGAGTGAAATATTCGACTAGTACTTCCAAAGTTCAAGTACCTCATAGTAAAGTGGATGAGGAAAGAAAATCAGAATATCTCACTGAATGCTGGAATTACACTAGAGAACTCATAGGTAGCCAATACTTCTACTAAGTCTTCCTGGCAAATTTGTTGCATCCATAATTAAAAAAGGAGCACTACAAAATCTAGGTTACCATCATTTTTTAAGAACTAACGAGCATAGTTTTTGCAAAGGAAAATCGTTATCTTCTTAAGAGTCTTGGGATGTCTCCATAATATAAACCAGAACCAGTTCACATAATTTATTAAGACTTCTGAAATGCCTCCAGCAAACACTGCCCAGAAGAAACTAGGAAAGAAACTAAGCAGTCTCAGTTTTTTCTCAGACAAAAAACTGTTAAAGAGGCAAACAAAGAGGGTCTGGGGGAACAGTGGGGAGGGTGAAGAAAAAAAGGAGGGGGAGAACAAGAACCCTGTGCTAGGAAAATTTGAAAGGGGTCTTGGAGTGGGATAAAAAACTATTCCCCCTGAGTCCCCTGCAACAATACAGTTCATCACCATGAAAGCATTGTATGAAATTAAACTCTGGAGAGAAAGCCAGAAAAATCTCCATCACACAAAACTGATTAAATGATTCTATTGTTGTTGACTTTAAATTCCCAGATCGATTTCACACAACATTTTGAAATGTACATATTGTGAGACATGACAGGGCTCTCACAAGCCAAACTGACTTGCAGTCCTTAATGCAGTGCTCTTAACTACCTTACACAGTACACACACTGAAGTGTCACTTTCACATGTTATTTTCTTTGAGCTTTCTTGTAGTTTTCCCTATTTCAGTATGGTTAAATTACATTTCTATTTTCATGCCATACATGAAAACTGAAGGCTTTTTTGGCATTAATACTATGTCTTCCAGTTTTAACAAGTTATTCCTTTTTACCTTGTTTTAGGACTACATAATTAGGTAAAAAATACAGGCAGGCCCAAGTGTAGGCTCTACACTAACCAAAGCTTTATGAAAAAATCACAGAATGGGTCAGGTTGGAAGGGACCACAATGGGTCATCTTGTCCAACCTCCCTGCTCAAACAGGGTCATCCCAGAGCAAATGGCACAGGACTGTGTCCAGATGGTGCTTGAATATCTCCAGTGAGGGAGACTCCATAGCCTCTCTGGTCAGTCTGTTCCAGAGCTCAGTCACCCACACATTAAAGAAGTTCTTCCTCATGTTCAGGTGGAACTTCTTGTGCATCAGTTTCTGCCCATTACTTCTCGTCCTATTACTCAGAACCACCGAAAAGAGCCTGAATCCATTCTCTTGGCACTGTCCTTTCATATACCTATAGACATTAAGAAGGCGAAACGCGTCATGAGACCAAGCACAAAATGAACAATTGCGGGAAGACGGGAAGGGAGAGGAAACTGACGGCGGGTCTGTGAGAGAGACACGAAAGCACCGTAGGAAGCAAAACAGAGGCAGAGTACAAACAACATCGCGAAAGCGGTGAGACAGGGAACTCCCGCGCTCCCAACACGAACCCCTGCATCACAACAGCGGCGGGAGGACGTGAGGCGGGACATTCCCGCTCACAAGCGAGGGACGAACGTCGCCCCTTCCCAGCCGGGAAGTCAGCGCCCTCCCTGCAAAGCAGCCCCGCGGCCCTAGCGGCCGAGAGTCCCTCCCGGCCCCGGGGTGTCTGAGTGCCGGGACCCCCCCGAGCGCCAGAACCCGCCCGGGACTCTCCCGCCGCCCGTTCCCGCCCGTTACTACCATGGCCGCTTCCCGCCGTCCGCTCCGCAGCGCCCACGTCACTCGCGGAGAGCCCGGCGCGGCGCGGCCGGTGACGTCGGCACCATGGCGTCCACCGAGCCCGAGCGCAAGCGAAAGCAGCAGGAGGTGGCGGCGGGCGGCGGGGACCCGGCGGCAGCGGACGAGGAGGATGAGGAGGAGCGCTGGGTTGGGCCGCTCCCGGGGGAGGCCGCGCGGGCAAAGAAGAGGAGAGGTAAGGGGAGGAGCGGAGCGCTGCCCCGAGTGGGGTCCGGGGCGGTGGGATCGTGTCCAGGCCCCGCCGGGCGGGAGCGGCCACGGGGTGAGGGCAGCTGGCGGAAGCCCGTATCCTGAATCGCTATCTCGTGTGTAAAATGACCGCGCTGGGAGGGAACCCCTCGAGTGCGGAATTACAGGGCGAGGGTGTCAAGTACTGAGAAAGTTGTGGCCGTTCAGCCTGGAGAAGAGACGGTTACATGGAGACCTCGTAGCAGCCTTGCGGTATCTAAAGGAGCTTACAAGGAAGCCGGAGAGGGACTCTTCGACAGGCACTGTAGTTATAGCACAAGGAGTAGTGGGTGCAAACAGAGAGGGGAAATTGAGGTTAGCTATAGGGAAAAAATTCTTTACTGCGAGAGTGGTGAGGTACTGGCACAGGTTGCCCAGCGATTTTCTGGGTGCCCCAACCCTGGCAGTGTTCAAAGCCACGTTGAATAAGGCTTTGAGCAACTTGGTCTAGTAGGAGGGGCTTGGGACTGGATGGTATTTAATGCTTATTCTAGCCCCTTAGCCTTCTATGATTCTATGACTTTTGCTTCCTCTGGAGAACGCTTTCAGGCTAAGAGCCCTGCTGTGCAGGCTGAAGCTGTGCTGTTTACGGCTGTGGAGTTAATCCATCTTACAGATCACTGCCCTAAGATGGAAGAGCAGGAGAAGCCTCTAAGCTGTATTTTGGCACGTGGTATTGCTGTGTGCAGCAGCTCTCAGCTCTCTGGGTATCACTGTAAAATAAATATGAGTTTGACAACGTTCAGCAGATGTAAACCTGCAGGTTCAGTAAAAAATGCTGTTGTACAGCTGTTAATGAGTAGGGTCCAAAAAGTCAGAGACAAAACTCAAAATCAGATTATTTTTGGGTCAGCCAGTTAAACAAAGGTGGGTACCAGCACTTAGAATACAGACTACAAGACCCGTGTGGGACCACAAATTTTGTAAAAACAACAGGAGTACCTGTGGTTTTAGAATGAAATGAGGTTCAGATGGCCTCCTGTTTTCTGGCAGTAACTTAAAAACTGTTAATTGACTTTGGGTTTTTTTTAAACATTAAGACAACTAAGGTGACAGTTGCTTTAAAAGGGGAGAGCAATATGAGTTAAAGCAGCATTTGAGTGGCTTTAGTCCACAGAAAATGTGTAAGTCTAAGTGCAAAGCCAGAGCTAAAAGCCCTTTAATTATGTTTGCACAAAATCCTGCATATTTTTGACTAAAATATGAGTAAACAATACATGGATAAGTAAAAGAGAACAGAAACCAGATGTAACTTTATGGGGGAAAAACATTCCAGATTTTTCTTTTTATTCTGTGTAGTTCTTGAATTTGAACACGTTTATCTTGAAAATCTACCATCGGCTTCGATGTACGAACGCAGTTACATGCACAGAGATGTTATTACACACGTAGCGTGTACTAAGTAAGTATTTTTGTTTTCCATTGTTTTTCTTCGTCAGGGATGTATTTTGTGTATGCTAACAAGTTTTCATTGTAGAAGTTTTATAATGAGAAGTTACAGTGTCCTGAGGTGGTGTTTTAAGGGTGGTGGGGGGTTTTGTAAAAGCTAAGTGCCTTACCTAGAAGCAAGATAAAAATTGCTTGTGTAGACTAAAAGAGGGTCTTAAAATCCTTGTTAAAATGTGCAGTAAATACAGGAATGAGATCGACTGACTGCCTCTGAAAAACTGCCATTCAGCAGAGCTGCAGAGATCACACACACACAATTAAAATAGGAGTTACATGTACATATTCAAAAAGGATAGTGTTATATGTTTCTTCATTTTAGGCTGTGACTTTTCATAAATTTATCCAGAATGCACTTAAATACCTGTTTTGTTTTTCCAGGAGTTACAGTACCCATTCAGACAAACTGTCACAGTAATTTCTTGAGATTTCATTCTCTGCACAGTGTTAAGTACGGTGCAAATTAGTGACCAGTGGGAAAGCGCATAATGTGTGTATCTCTTTGCTTGTTTTTATTTTTCTTTTGTAATTGTAGGACAGATTTTATCATAACAGCCAGTCACGATGGACATGTAAAATTCTGGAAAAAAATAGAAGAAGGGATTGAGTTTGTTAAACACTTCCGAAGTCACTTGGGTGAGAAGTTGCTCTTTCTTCTCTAAAGGACTTCACTTTTTCCTCCTCCTTGCTCTTTGTTGTTTGAAGAGAGTGCAAATAGAGAGATTCTGGGATTCCTTTAGTGCAGTCAAAGATTAAATTATGTCTACCTATCTTCCATTTATTCCTCTGTCCTGTTACATTTTGCACCCAAGCTCCAGCAGGGATAGGATGAGAATGAAGCGTGTGGGACTCTGCTTGCACGGATCTCCTACACCCTTTGGATTCCCTTGTGCCCTGCCTGTGGGGAGAATATCTGGGACATAATTGAACAAAGTGCATAACATGGTTCATGAAATCCAGAGAAGTTTAAAAATATGTTGCTTTAAATAAGGGTACCTCACGCCCTTATCTTTTTTTTTTTTCCCCTTGCAGTATGGAAAAAAAAGTGATTATTTTCATTTGGAGTTATTGTAGCTGTGGAGTAAATTCTGCATTATTGTTGTAATTATTATTAAGCTGAATTGCAATTAAGAAAAACTTCTTTGTTTTTAACCCAATGTTCTGAATTAATAAGTACACAAAGCTCTTCAACACTACTAAGGATTAAATAGACTGGACAGAAAATGAGGTTCTCAATGGTATTAGATATTATGATGTGGCTGAAGGAAAAAAATCCAGTTTGATATGCAGAATGCTACAGCAAGAAAAATATTTAATAATAGGTAGTAAAAGTACTGTTTCCTTTTAGAGTTACAAGACATTCTAAAGTAGGTTGTTGATCTTAGCTATCACTTTTTTATTATATACAGAAGCAAAATGTGAGAACAAAACCTACCATGCGAAGATCAGCATCGTGAGAAATTTGTGGGAGGCTCAGTTGCAGAGTAATTTTGGGTATCGTGGGAGTAATAGTCTGTAGAGTTCTGCTGCTTTTACCCTGTTGAGAGATGCAAGCTGAGGAGCACATAGTGTTTACCCCATCATAATGTTCTCCGTTTTGTAAAATCAACGTTTTAAACTTAACTAATTGCCATTATAATCTTTTACTTATGTTTATGATAAATTGTTCGTTATCACATACCTGAGTTTAAACACCGATAGGGTATGAAGTGTTGTTTTGTGAAATTTTTTTTTTAAAATAATATTTTATTGACGTCAGGTAGAGTTTTGACTGGAAAAGGTGACAAAACAGTTGGGAAACAGGTTTAAACCTCTGTAGGTTCTCCCTATGTAATACTGAAATGAGGGATCTCCTTTCCCGTTTCTTAATAGTATCTCAACTTAATTCACAGGTGTTATTGAGAGTATTGCTGTTAGTTCAGAGGGGGCATTATTCTGTTCAGTTGGAGATGACAAAGCAATGAAAGTGTTTGATGTAGTCAACTTTGACATGATCAACATGCTGAAACTTGGGTAAGTTACTTCTTGAAAGTGTGTTTGTTTGAGATTATAAGTAGGAGTTGTTTTGCTAAGAGGTAAATCAATAATTTGGGGTTCTTGAGTTATTCCCCTTCCCCCATGCCCCAGTCAGATGAAGCTGAGTAAACTGCATTGTCTGAAATGAAGGCAATGGCTAGAGACTGCCTGACTAATAGGAAAAATGACGACTGCAGCAGTGTAAGAGGGGAGTAGGAAAGGCGCTTCCTCAGTGTTAAATGTTATGCACAAAGATGTGATGTTTCTTCAAATACTTAGGCATAATTTCTTTCTGTTGTTTGGCACTGAATTAGAAAATTAAAATCCACTAATAGTTCCATTAGAGAAGAGATTTGTGTGTATTGTCTTATTTGTTTTCATAGGGATGCAATTTCCTTCTTCCTCTAGAAGCAATGTTGTTGTTTTCTTTTGTCTTGTAGCGTTTCTGTGTTACGCAGTATGTACCTAAAGGATCTGGGGGAAATAGGAATGGATGTTACTGGAATTATAACAATACCAGAGATAAACAAGCCCCACACTGTTAAAAGGGTGGATTTGAAGGGCTGGAGGATCAATGAATGCTGCATCATGAACAGTAGAAGTACTGATTTCTCCATAAGCCTTTTAGAATTGGGAAACATTTTCTTCGTAGTCTACTATGTACTGGTTAATTTTGAGACTGAATGGAATTATAAAGTCAGGGAAGAAAGCTTTTACATAGGAACATCTAATAAAAGCTTGTGCTATCTGCTTTGCTAGTTATAGTTTTAGTGTCATCCTCCAGATAATGTACTTCGCCTATAGGAATTTTTTCCCTATTGACCGTCTGTTCTGGAAAAGCTCCATTTAGGCTTAATCTTTCGGTTTGCCTGTTATTTTTGACTTAGCAGCCCTGTACTGTTACTAAATAATCAGTAAAATCATAGAAGGAAGAAAATGATATTCAAAAAAACACCCCTGATCTGCAAAGCTTTCCAGTTCTAACTAATCTATGCAGTGTGGCTCTTTGCAAATCCCCATGCTTTATGCTTCCATCAGTGATCTGGAGAAGGTTGGCTGTTTCTGCAGAGATTTCATATTTATTTATTTGATCCTCTTCTTTCTAATGAACTTGAGGTGAAGTGTTTGTTTCCCTTTACTGACAGACATTGAAAATCCAAATTTTTATTGTCTGTCGTAATGTCAGAATGTCATCAGTCCTTCAGCATTTGTTAGTTTGATTTGAGAAAGGATACTAGACATGAGTTTCCTGTGGAGACTGTATAATTTTTTTGATGTTTGCTGTTTTGTTTGAGTTCTGGTTTTCAGAATCTTTGCTTACAGACTTAAAAACAGACACAACTTATATTATCGACTGTATCTCTGGCTTGTTTTGTTTGTAGAGTACTCTTTTGCAAGTAGCAAATGAGTTCCTTCTTAAGTGCATTCACAACCCTTATTGAGTATAGGGGGATTGTCTTAATTTTGTTTATATCCCTTCTTGGGGTTTTCATTGTTTTGTGGGGTTTTTTTCTGGCAAGATCTAGTCGAACTTTTCCATAAATATATGGCAGAGGTGCAGTTGTCTTCATTTCTACTGAGTCTTTACTCACTTAGAAGAGAAATGGTATTGACTCATATAAGTTGAGTACTCTTCATTAATGCCACTTGGGCTTTTTATTTGGATTTCCATCCTATTCCTCCTTTTTACCCGTTTTCTACTTTGACTGTCACAGCCTCTTTATAAAACAGTATGGAAGCAACAGAAATTGGTAGTCATCCAGTGAATGGTATTGCTTGGTAAAGCTTGTCTATAATATGCTGAATATTAGCAAGATATGTATTAGCAAAACTAGTAAATAAAGTTTTTAATTTGCTTCTGATGTTTGATTTAAAGTTTACCGCATAACTTGACTCTTACCTAGTTAAAACCATTCCTTATTTTTAAATGTTTTTTCTTTGTGCTCTTTGTTGCAGCTACCACCCTGGCCAATGTGAATGGGTATATTGCCCTGGAGATGCCATATCTTCTGTTGCAACATCTGAGAAAAGCACAGGAAAAATATTCATATATGATGGACGAGGAAATAACCAGCCACTTCATGTTTTTGATAAACTCCATATGTCCCCGCTTACTCAGATACGCTTGAACCCTGTCTACAAAGTAGTTGTGTCTTCTGACAAGTCTGGAATGATTGAGTACTGGACTGGTACTCCTCATGAATATAAATTTCCCAAGAATGTGAACTGGGAGTATAAAACAGATACTGATCTATATGAATTTGCTAAATGCAAGGCTTACCCATCCAGTATAAGTTTTTCACCTGATGGCAAGAAAATGGCCACTCTTGGGTCTGACAGAAAAGTTAGAATTTTTCGTTTTCTGACAGGAAAGCTCATGAGAGTCTTTGACGAATCTCTGAGTGTGAGTTTTGTCTTGTTTCTCTTTCTTTGAAATGTTTTCTCTGCTTGAATTTGTTTGCCAGCACATTCACCTAAGCTGTCATTTGTTTCTAAAGGCAAGCTTTCTTCCTACATTTTTCTTGCAAAAAAAGGCCTTCTGTGTTCTCTTGCTTGTCTCTTAGATTGCTTTGCCCCAAAATGAATACTTACTGATTTATGTTACCTACATAGTGAAACAGAGTTGTTAATTTTCATTTGTATTTTCATGCTGCTAGATTACTAGAAGGCAATTATGGAAAATGCCCATTTCAAGTAACATCATAATAATGAATTAAATTTGTCATCTTCTAAGGAATTTGTTAGACAACTGCGCACTTTCATTTGCCTAAGCCTAGTCTTACAACATGCCTATTGTGTCATTAAAATAAAGAGAGTATTACTTGTATTTATTTAAATCCTTCAGTTAAGTTTGAGTGGAGTAATCTCACTTAAATTCGGTATTTTCTGATCGTATGAATCAGTGTTTTACTGGATAAAAAGTTTAAAATATGTTAATACAGTAGTGCTGGGGGTTTTTTTTGTAGATGTTTACTGAACTTCAGCAGATGAGACAGCAGCTGCCTGACATGGAGTTTGGCCGGCGTATGGCAGTTGAGCGTGAGCTGGAGAAAGTGGATGCAGTAAGATTAATTAACATAATTTTCGATGAAACCGGACACTTCGTTCTCTATGGAACAATGTTGGGCATTAAGGTCATAAACGTAGAGACGAACAGGTAGGTTCCAGTGACACATACTGAGATCGGTTTCTTGTTTAAAGTCTTTATTCAGTCAGTTTTATAGCATATGTTAAACTTCGTATGACTGTGGAGGTGTCTAATCCTTTTGTGTTGTTATTTGAGAGCCTTACATTAGACTGTAGGGAAGGTACTCCCCTTCTTTGTAAAGAGTTATTGCAGATTAAAGCTTAGTCAAATGAGGAGAAAACATGGCAAGGGTGTATGTATTAAAAATGTGTAATTAATCAATTAGTCTCTGGCTAACTGGATGGGATAATGTTAAGTAAAAGTGGATGTTTTAGTTGGGATTTTATTACATAAGGAGGCTGACTGGTAAATTAAGGTAGCAAGTTTGAGTAGAGAAGCATAAAAATGATTAGTAAGTAATGACTTTGAGAGGATTTTGGAATTTTGCTCTGAGTCTAGCAGTCAGAAAGGAGACATTCTCTGACCGTGAGCAGCTGGCAGTTATACCTCTTTACATCTTGTGCTTCAGGTGTATTCGTATCTTGGGAAAACAAGAGAACATCAGAATGATGCAACTGGCTTTGTTCCAAGGAGTAGCAAAGAAACACCGTGCTGCGATCACTATAGAGATGAAGGCATCTGAAAATCCTGTTCTTCAGAATATTCAGGCAGATCCAACAGTAATCTGCACAGCTTTCAAAAAAAATAGATTTTACATGGTGTGTGTCGTTTCTGTTTAAATAGCTCCATTCCTGTATTGATGTTTTCTCTACATTATTTTTTATTTTTCTCCTTGCACCTTTCTAGTGCTTTTTGTCTTGAGTGGTTGCAAACACAGCTTTTACAAAGGAGTCCCTTTATATTGCAAGTATGTTCTAGAATTTTTATCTTGAACTATCTATACATTAGCAAGAAACAGCTGTAATTTTTGCATAAATTTTTATTCCCCTAAGAAGAGTATATCCTTTTGTTCTAGTTGAAAAAAAAATTAAGTAAGAACATTTAAGAAAACTGACCAGATCTTGTAAAGAAACAATAATTAACTGTATGCATTAAAAATGTAATAGAAAAAAATTTCAGACCAGCATCGGGACTTGAAAACGCTAAGGACATTATAGGCAACCAAGAAAGACAGGAGTCATCTTCCTGGACACAGTTTGGTTTTTAGGTGAGGTGGAACCAAGCAGACAAGCAGTTTCAGAGTTAGTAGCTGATTTGAGAGGTCATAGCCACAGAGGTTAGAGATTGGCCTGTCTGTTATGCCTTAAATTTGCTGGGTTTCTATAGTTTTATATTAATGCAATATTGGAATAAGAGGATTCTTTTAACCATGTAGCCCAACTAAACCTTTTTGGCCTAAAACCTGCCAATTTTGTCTGAGTATAGAAGAATCACCTGGTATTCTCCACCTCTTTTTAAAGAAAAGGTGTTGAACTAGTGCGGACTCCTGTTGTAAAGGGGAAAGTTTAAAGATAACAGATAATAAAAAATTACTTGGATTTGCATGTAATTTTACTGGAATTTGTGACTGTGGAAATGTTGGTAACACAACACGGAAATGCAAGGATAGACTGCCTATGAATTGTCTTTGTACATTTCAAATTGAATCGAGTGTTCAGCAGGTTGAATAATGACATTGATATGTCGGGTGTGTATTTTAAGAGGAAAAAAGCAGTTAACCTTCTGTTCTTTTGTGCTTCAGTTTACTAAACGTGAACCAGAAGACACAAAGAGTGCAGATTCTGACAGAGATGTATTTAATGAGAAACCTTCTAAAGAAGAGGTCATGGCAGCCACTCAGGCAGAAGGTCCCAAAAGAGTGTCAGACAGTGCCATCATCCACACAAGCATGGGAGATATTCATATCAAGCTTTTTCCTGTTGAGTATGTATTTGCGCTTTTTTTCTGTTGTTTCAGTTTTGTTGCTTGCTTCTGTCCCTTGTGGTTGCAGTATCCAAGGCTTATCTCATGCTAGAAATAACTATTTTCTTCCCCTTTTTGTACTGTCTTTATTTCCTGACAGTTTCTTAACACATTGGGTTAGGAATGTGACTCTTGACAAACACAAATAAAGGAAGGTAAAAATAGGACTAAATAACAGTCTGGAGCACAGGAGTTTTTGAAATTGTATTTGGGTTTATTTAGTTATTGGTTCAGGGAGGCTATTCCTTTCTTAACTTTTGGTCTTGGACAGGTCATGATAATCTTCTGTGTGAGCTCTGTATTGTAAGGCAATGCTGTTTGCATCAATCTTGAAAAAGAATGATGATGTTGGCAGCTGCAGTAGATTTGGCAGCAGGTCTGTGCAAGCCAGAAGAATAGTAGTTGCAACTTCCAAACGTGGCCAGGGTACTACACTTTTTTATTGCAGCTCCTTTAAAAGCAATATAACATTTATACCAGCATATTAATACTAGTGTTGTGTATATCCAAAACCAGTCATAGACTTGAAAAGTTTTATGCATGACAATTGCTAAAATCATTGAGTCATCGTCTCTCCTTTGTGATGCAAAAATTGCAAATATTCTGTCATTTAACAGCAAATTTATATCATATATTGCTATGCATAGAAATCTAAATCATGCAGATGTACTCCATGCTTCTCCAAAAACAAATTCATGTTTGGTCCTAAGCACAGGTAAGGCAACCTCAATTCTACCCTGTAGGGCTACCAGACTTTTACTGCAGTCTTCACCAGTGTCTCCTGGCATCAGGCTCTAGTTTCTGGAATTCATAATTAGGACATATAAGTTGCAGTAATAGTACAGCTCTTGCCAGGGAGTGACAGGCCAAGCTACATTATTTCTTTTTTTTTTTTTTCCCCCATTGTCATGCTAGTGTATCATATCTGCATGCACAGTATTGCAAGGTGCTTCACTGCAATGTTTTGTATGCAATTTAAAATTAAATACAGTGTTACCAGGGTTGGTTATTGTTAGGTTTGTCCTTTCTTGTTGCAGTATTTTTTCCCAGCTGAGCTTTAACTTAAAATCTCTTTAATGTGATTAAAACTTTAAAGAAGAGCATATAGGATATGGCTCTGTACGCTCTTGAGTTCTTTGATCATTTTATTGTGAAATAAAGTTGTGAATGACTGTGTACTGCTCAGCAAGAACTGGGACTATAATCTTGTCTGTTCCATTAGTTATGCTACTGGTGCTCTTTTTCACAAGATAGCTTAGAGTGTCACTAAAACCCAAGCTAATGTTCCTTTTCACAGTTAGAGTAGAGTAACTCTACAGCTGTAGACTCAACTGGGCCATTTTCTCCTTATTGGGAAAATGTGTGTCTGTGTAAACCTGTCAGTGTAGATCTTCTCTGGCTACTAATTGTTTTTATAATAGCAGAAGAGCCATTGTAAAAAAATTTCACTTTGATAGTAACTCTCAGAAGTAAAAAATCAAATCACAAAGGTGAAGTGGTTGGCCCTTTTTATTCATCAACAGTAAGTTTCCATCTCTTCACCAGACATTGTTGGTGAGTAGTTTCAGAGAAGGATAACGGATCCTACTGACTGCAAGTTCCATAGTAATAAAACATTTTATTTTTACATTTTTACTTCTTGCATGCAACACTCGACACCTTTGCATGTCTATCTTAAAAGAAGTGTAGAGGCAAAAGAGTCAGCAACTTTCTGCTTAGGGAGCAAATATGGTTTATCTACAGAATGAGTAGTGCAGGTAGAAAGCTGGGGAACCTGTAGTCAGTGGTGCCTTGAACTGAGCCTTGAGGAGACAGATTTGGTTTCTGGCTCGCATGGTTTAACCCCATCCGGCAACTAAGAACCACTTGCTCACATCCCCCTTGGTGGAATGGGAGAGCACTGGAAGAGTAAGAGTGAGAACACTTGTGAGTTGAGGTACAGACAGTTTAATAGGGAAGGCAAAAGCCATGCACCCAAGCAAAGCAACACAAGGAAGATGGACAGGCAGATGTTCTACTATCTCCAAAAAAACAGGGCTCCATCATGTGTGGTGGGTACTTGGGGAGGCAAATCACCATTACTGTGCACGTTCCCTGCCTTTTGCCTCAGCTTTTATGTGCTGAACACGACGCCATATGTGGAATGGAGCATCCCTGGGCTCAGCTGGGTTCAGCTGTCTCAGCTAGGTCCCCTCTCAAGTCCTCCTACAGCCCCAGCCTTCTCACTGCTGGGGTGGGATGAGGGACAGAAAAGGCCTCAACAGCGCGTAAGCCCTGCTCAGCAGCAGCTAAAACATCCCTGTGTAATCAACACTGCTGCTGCCTCTCTGTGTAATCATGCAGCTTTGTACGTCTCAAGCTTTTTGCTTTCAGCTCTGGGTTTGAAGAGGTGGAGACTGGTTTTTTCCTTATTTGGTGAAATCCCTTCCTACAGAGTGCTGAAACACTGCACAGCACAACAGGGTCTTAGTCCCAGCTGAAATCTTTATGGCCTTGTCACCAGACAAATATTGTAGCCTCTGTTTTCTGTTGAATGATTTTAGGTGCCCCAAAACAGTGGAAAACTTCTGTGTGCACAGCAGGAATGGTTACTACAATGGACACATAATTCACCGTATCATCAAGGTAACTTGCAGCATGTTAATTTTGTGTTAATTTGGGTAATGTATTCTGTTCAGTCCTCTGTTAACGCTTCCGTTTCCCTTTTGCACACAGGATTGTTGGAGTGGCTTTAGAGTTCCCTCTAAAGCCTGAACAACTCTGATGTTCTAAGCAGCTTTAGTACATGCTAAAGTTGTAGTAGTTGTTCTGCAATTGGTAAGGTGGCAGAAAACTGAAAATTGAAAGATGAATTCAGCTATTCTGCTTGAATTAAAACTTTGCTTCACGTCAGAAGGCCTTTCTTGTAAGGCTCCTTATTTCTGTCGCACCAGAATCAAGTGATAGAGCCTAAGAATTTGCAGAAGGTAGAGATAGTCAGGTTTCTGTCCTTCACTAGCAGGAGGTGTGAGTAACCTTGCTTTTCCACAAGTACTTGATAGACACTTAAAAAAGCCTTAAATGCTTTCTCTCTTACACACAACATTTTAACACATTTTGTTGAAAGGTTTGTAGTAAGTTTGAAAAAATGGCACCTGGCACTTCTGGTTATTTATTCTGTGCAATCATGTGATAACATATAATTTCTGTGCTCTGTGCAGGGTTTCATGATTCAAACTGGTGACCCAACTGGTACAGGAATGGGAGGTGAAAGTATTTGGGGAGGAGAATTTGAAGACGAGTTTCATTCAACTTTACGACATGACAGACCATACACACTCAGCATGGCTAATGCAGGACCAAATACCAATGGATCCCAGTTTTTTATAACAGTAGTGCCAACCGTAAGTACTATTAAAAGCTCAATTTAAGGCTTGAGAGGCTACCTGGATAGAAAAAAACAAGTTTTTTCTCCTGGAAAAAGGAACACACTAGTACTTATTTTGCAAATAAATGATGCACAAAATGTGTACTGTATAGGCTTCACTGAAACTGTCTCTTAAGAGACAGAAATACTTTTGTATCACTTGTGATCAAGAGGCCTTTTGCCTTTAAATGGAGTGAGGGTGGTATAAAATTCCTAGGCATGTTTTCAGTTCTATATTACTAGAGTATTTTATATTTATAATAGTGGTTTAAACTTGGTGGAAACATAGGTATTGCTCAGATTGGGGTTTGGGTATGGTGCCAGGATGTCTCCCTAGTATTGCCTAATTGTAGCTATACAAAGAAGCCAGTGTTCAGGTTTGAAAATTTCATTTGATCTGTGTATAAGTTCAGAGCCAACAATGGAGATGTTGGTATGTGAATCTAAGAGATAAAAACCAAATCCTTAAAGGTAACACTTACAAAAACTGCATTCTTATAGCACTTCAAAGTCATGTGTCCTTTTTAAAAAAGAATACCCATCTACCATAGTTCTGAGGTTTATTAAGTTGTATCAGGCCTATATTCAAATTGGGCATACTATATGAATATTGAATTAGGTAGTGTCCTGTCCTGGCACTTAAAATTCCTCTGTGAAAATACCATGAAGTAGACTGAAAATGACATTTCTGTGTGAACCAAGAATACACTTTAAAATAAACTATACAATGCTGCTGCACTGGTAGAATGTGACCTCTCTAGTACTTTAAGAAAGCAGTTGAAAATGCATATGAATGTGTGTTAGCTGCATTCTAGTATTTACTTGCATGCTAATATTTACATAGTGTTACGTTCCATAGTCTGGACACATGAAATGTGTCCATGTACACATACTCTCTTTTTGTTTTGGTACCTAACCTACATGCTGCTTTCTATTTTAATATGCTTTCTTCTCCTTCTGTGCTCTCAAACAGCCATGGCTCGACAACAAGCACAGTGTGTTTGGACGGGTGACTAAAGGAATGGAAGTTGTTCAGAGAATCTCAAATGTCAAAGTCAATCCCAAAACCGACAAACCCTATGAGGATATCAGCATCATTAATATAACAGTGAAGTAAGGCGGGCACTGAAGGTTCCAGCTTAAGCAGAAAAAAGCTGAGCATGTGGGACCCAGAAAGGGACCTAGGAAGAACAGACATTTTTGATAGTTCCTAGATACAGTAAGTACCAGGACAGAGCGATCACCAGTTCTACTATTTTTGATGTACCTAAAGTGCCCTAATTATGTATTTCTGGTTACTTTGTATTTTAAAGTAAAAACATCAGCATGTTTCTTAGAAAGTCTACTGTCTTTCTTGCATCTCTTCTATGCAAAATTAAAGACAAAAACCCCCGCCATGTCCCACGATAATGTTTGTAACTTTTTCATGTTTAGTTGCATCTTTCACATTTAATTAATCCGTTTCACACTACTGAAATCTTTGACAAAGGAAAAGGTCAGAAATACTAAGTTGAGTAAACTCAATCCTTTGTACATATATCAAAAATTAGATTAAGTTATGATACTGTTTGCTATCAAAAGCAAACAATGTAATCTACCTCTGTTCTTTAAAAATAATTGTGTAGATGTTTTCTCTGTCCAAGAGCAATGATCAGCTCTTAAAATGCCAGTGCAATCTGTTTGGTATTTCCAGTGACTTTTTTCTTTCAATGTTTGCTTTCTCTTTATTTTAGCCTAGTGAGTCTTTTTTTCTGGCTTCATTTTTAGCCAAAGTCCTACAAACATTACTGCTTCTACTGAAATACTTGATTTATTTTAAACTGTGATAGTCATCTGAACTAAGCTTTGTGTCAGCTGTTCCTGACAGAGTTACAGAACAGAATCATAGCATCATTAAGGCTGAAAAAACCTGGTAAGGTCAGTAAGTCCAACCATTAACCCAGCACCACCACCATCTTCACCATTAAACCATGTCCCCAGGTACCACATCTGTATGTTTTTTGAACACTTCCAGGCATGGTGACTCCACCACTTCTCTAGGCACTCTATTCCAATACCTGACCCCATTTCAGTGAAGAAATTTTTCCTAAGGTCCAATGGTAATCTGAGGCCATTTCTTCTTGTCCTGTCATCAGCTGGCTGAGAGAAGAGACCAACCCCCACCTGGCT
>VZTA01025331.1:15906-30576 GCA_013398855.1 Mohoua ochrocephala | reverse complement strand
TGTAACTCCATTCACCACCAGTCTCAGGACCCAGCCATCCAGACAGTTTTTAACCCATGAACTGTGCACCCAGCCAAGCCACGAGCAGCCGGTTTCTCCAGGGGAATGCTGTGGGAGACAGTGTCAAAGGCTTTAGTAAAGTCCAAGTAGACAACATCCACAGGCTTTTCTCATCCACTAAGTGTGGCACACTGCCATGGAAAGAGATCGGGTTGGTCAAGCAGGACCTGCATTTCACAAAACCACGCTGGCTGGGCCCCAAAAGCCTGATTGTTTTGCACATGATGGCACTCAGGATCAATTGCTCCATGACCTTCCCTGGCACCAAGGTTAGGCTGACCTGTAGTTTCCTAGATCCATCTTCTGACCCTTCTTGTAGATAGGTGCTACAGTTGCCAACTTGTAGTCACCTCCCCCGTCAGCCAGGACTGTTGGGTAAATGATTTAAACTGTTCTTCTTGGTGTCTTAAAATGAAGGCATTCAGTATTCAGCCTTTTCTTTAACCTTTTGTCACTGTTTCACCTTGCATGCAATAAAGGATGGAGATTCTCATTGGCCCTCAGTTTGTTGCTGATGTATTTGCAAAAACATTTCTTCTTGTCTTTTTCACCAGTAGTCAAGACCAAGTTCTAGCTGGGCTTTGGCCCATCTGATTTTCTCCCTGCATAACCTCACAGCATCCTTGCAGTCCTGCTGAGTTGCCTACCCCTTCTTCCAGAGGTTATAAAATGTCTCTCCACACATTCCAACCAAAGCTCTCTGTTGAGCCAGGCTGACCTCCTTGCCCTCATTTTTCAGCACCTGGGGAGACACTACTCCTGCACCTCTGGGATTTCTTTCTGTCTTCCTGGACTCCACTGCCCTGAAGGACTACCTCCTAAAGGACTCTCTCAACTAGTTTCCTAAACAGGCCCTAGTCTGCCCTCTGAAAGTCCAAGGTGGCAGAGCTGGTGACACCAGTCCTTACTTCTCCAAGAAGCAAAACCTCCTTTTGTGATCACTTAGCCCAACACAGCCTCCAAACATCACATCACTCACCCATCTTTCTCTGTTCACAAACAGCAGGTTCTCACTGAAAGCTCTGACATCTCCTCAAGCAGTTGTGAATCTGGCTTGAAAGGCTCCTATTACTATGCCGCATAGTTAAATCTCTATAAAAAGTAACATTGATCATGGCTGTTTATGTTCACATAACACCACTGCACTCAAAAGATTTGGGAGTTTACAATTCTGGTAACTTCATTTATGAATTGAGATATGATGCACGATAATCAAATTCATTCCCTCAAAAGTTGCTGCCACCACAAGGAAGTTTATCTTTAGTGAGATAAAGGATCAGTAAGAAAAATTCTACATGAAGTTAAATGTAGCACACCTCTATTCTGAGATGACCTTAAAAAAACCCCGAAAACAAGAGGACAAGATCATTAAAATTAGTTCTCAAGGTTTTACATACTTTTATTGAAAAGAAATTATTTTCTGGGCAATGCAAATTGCAGCAGCTCACAAATTGTTTCTACTACAAGAGCCCTTTCTTCAAAGGAATCTTTATGTAACATCCACATCTACTCAACACTCTCAGAACCAGACCCTCATAATCCACAATAATTTTGAAGGTAGAATACAGAAACAATGATAAAACATGACTTTTCAGTTAGCCTAGACATACTATTTTTGAGATGAGGTTCTTTAAAGAAAGCCACAACACAGTCACTGGACGTTGCATTTTCAAAATTACGTCAAAATCCTTTGAAAAGTTATTCAGTCTTTCCAAACAGTTAGCAATGCTTTAGTGAGTTCTAGTTGAGGAAGTATTCCTATTACATACTGCATAAGTCAATACACTAAAAACTAAAGTTCAGTAAAATTGATGAAACAAGCTTAAATTTATAACTGAAACAGTTTATATGTTGTATTAATGTATAATGTGAATAAACCTCTTAGTGTACTCTTTACACTGAAGAGTTCACAGATGAATGCAACACTTTCACATTTACTTCAAGTCATCTTAAATAAATTCAATTTAAAAACACTTTCATGGTAGCATTCCATGTGTCACAAGCATTCACTTGTACCCAAAAATATGCATAAGTGAGAATTGTTCCTCTGCCCTCCAATTTAATGTTACATAAAATACAAACTGGTCACCTTGAACATTTTGAAGTAGAACTATACTGAGCAGCATATGTAACTGAAGCCTAAGCCAGCTAAAATAAAACTAAATCGGGATTTTTCTAAAGAATGCATGTCGTGTGTTAAAAATATTACAGGAAAATGTATCTATCGTACTTAGCAGAACTTGTTCGTATTTCAAAAAGAGCTGTGAAGGGACAGTCAGCCCTAACTAGGTCAGGGGTTGCTCTGCAGAGCAGGCTAAGCAGATGCTCAAGTCACAGCCACCAACTGTGTATTGTGCAAGAAGTTACAGGCGGGGAAGGATGAACAATTTTAAGTTTGGTACGTGCAAAAACCCCACCTTTCACTCCGTTGTGGAACGATTTCCAAATTTATCAGGTTGTCTAAAGAAAGAGTAAATACCCTGTCTCAGTACCTATATACATGTGTAGGCATTGAAGACCACTTCACAAACATTGAACTACTTTAAAGCTTAGTGTTCCTTCAGGTATTACTGAAGTCTTCAGACTTGCTGAATCTGAAGCTGCATTTAACATAATTTACCTGAAATTTAAATTACAAGAATACTACAAATGTCATTATGAGGAAGTAGTTACATTAACTGCTTCCTCTAGAAGAAAAGTGCAAATGTACTAAATTATTTGTTTATACATTCTTGGCTTTACCTAAGGTATGTAGTAGGAAAACAACATAAAATTCCTAATAATACAGTGAAAGCAAAGCCACAGATAAGGGGATACACTTTGAGGCTCAGAGCTCTCACAGGTAAACACTTTTCAGCGTGGCAAAAATATCTCCACATCTGTGAAACAACACTGTTCACTTGCACTATCTAGTTCTTCCGATTCACCTCTACTCCAGTAAGAAAAGCGGTGATACAGAGCTTCTTTGATCTACTGCTCACACTCATCGTAGGTCCTCCACCAACATGAAGAGGATCCACGGCATGGCTTCTCCAATCGGCAGTGGCCATGAAGTGACTTAAAGAGAAGGGCAGAAGATTCTGGTGTGCATACCAGACACATAAAATTGTTCATAGAGTTGCAAGTCCAGTAGAAAAAGAGTTCACTAAGTCATTGCAACCTTCTCTATAAACATTATATATCTCTATAAAAAGCACTACACCCACATTTCATGGGTTTGTGAACGAGTAATCTTCACAAATAGAGGCATTGTTGACAGTTCCATGTAGAAGATAAAGTAAAAATTTAAAATCTAATTATAGAAGGTTTATATCACATTTTACCATCTACCCTTCTAAAGTAAGACTTACAATTAGTGTACACTGGTTTTACATTGTGTTATTGAGTATTTTAAGGCCACTACCTTAATCTGGAAGCATGACTTCTACATAGCTGGACTGACATTACACCACACTACTTCTTTAAGAAGTTTTTTTTTTAAATTTAATTTGACTTCTTGAGGAGTAAACTTCATCTCTAAAGGCAGATTTTGTCCCCAAGTATGCACAAAACGCTTTCACCTCAGTATCACTATAGTACGTCCATAAATAATTCAGCATGAAAAACCCAACGAACCCCTGCCCCTGAAATATAAAACAAGTTGCTAAACAATGACACAGCCCCTTCACTCTGCAATGCTTTTCTCCATTCTGAGTTTTCTTTGTGCAGTTATGCTGCCTTCCTATAACAAACAAGGAGGTTAATAAATAAGGGAAGCATTTTCTTTACATGGTGTAGCTGCATGTAAGTTTCAATGCCACCTTTAGATTTACGGATTCTTTAGATATTAAAGAGTAGCACCATTTATTTCTAACTAACAGAGCTGACTATTCTAATAAACTTGAGATGGATTTTGAAATAGTTTAATGGGAAAGTATTTCTAAACTACTCAGAATTTTTATAACACCAATTAACTACTGTCACCTCATTATAATTATTATATGAAATCCAATGCATATTTTATCAGGGTAAAATTTTAAATTGTAACAATATCACCAAAAGGAATTTCAAGGCATCCTTGTAACACTTCCATTCCCACTACATGTAAATGTATCAAGTTTCAAAAACACTATAATGACACAAGTATACTGAACCAATTATCCAATCTAGGACAAAGGTTTATATTTTTCTGTAACCACCAACTTAAATAAAGTCCCCTCTTCAGAGAGCAGACCTGGCGACAACACCCTAAATCGTGCAAACAAAACAAAACCATAAACTACAACATGAAATTGCAGTTGATGTAAAGTTAAGCCACATCCAGGACACCAGCAGCCACTAGCTGTCTTGAAAGCCAGTCCAATCCTTCATAAAGTCCTGTACCACTTCGGGCATCACAGCCTTGAATATACCAGCTACGGCCACAGCAGAGTTTGTGGAGACTCAACAGCTCTGTGATTTCTTCCACTGAGAGAGCACCTGCTACATCCTGCAAGAGAATCAGATACAAAGACTCAATTATTCTTCTGTCTTATGTTTCAAGCCATTTTATTGGCTTAGACTGAAGGTACAGATCACATAAAAGCTCTTCAAACACAAATCAAACAGCTAAGCATTTACTGCTTGTTACCATAAAAACCCCTTGGTTGTTCAGTCTACCAAACACTCTTAGCACCAACATTTATTTCACCAGCACTACACATAAGGAAAACATCTACATTTTATGCTTTCCACATTAGCACTCCCTACCCACAACAGAGGGTTCAGAAGGTTGGAATTTGACAGACAAGCTGAGGAAAAGAAAGTAAAACCAAATCACAAGTACCTGTTTATTAGCAAAGATCAAGAGCAAGGCATCCCGCAATTCCTTCTCTGTTAATAATTTGGCAAGTTCACTGTACGCTTCACTGACCCTGTCTCTGTGACTGCTATCAACAACAAACACCACCGCTATGAAAGAAGAAGAGAAATGTTTTATACACATTCAAACATAAACTCTGAAAAATTAGCTTTCAACTTACGCAATTCCTTTATTCTAGAAGCTTCTTATGTGACGTTTCTCAGCAGTATGCAACTTCAATCTTAAATCCAGGACAACTGAGAAATTCCTTACATTTATATTTTAAACAGAAATCTAGAATTCATTCTAGAATAGGGAAAAAATCTCCAATTTTTTTTTTCCTAGAGTAATATAAAGGCCATGACATTTTAACTACTTAGGTCTAAAAGCAGATTTACTATGTGTGGATTAAGTATCTCAGTTTAAACCATTTCTTGATCCATTTATACTCCATTAACTCCCATATGACTGTTTCAGTTTCCCTTAATGGGCTGTAATATTCACAGGTTCAGCCAAATCAGCACAGCTTGCTTCAACTACAGACTACACAAACCAGAGAAGATGGCCATGGACCCAACATAGCAGCATTAGATTTTACTATCCACTAGAGAGAGTAACTAAGATGCCAGAAAGACTGGAGAGTCAAGGGGGCAGAGCTAGAGGACAGAACTAAAAATCAAGGGGTTTGCAATGAAAACACCCCAACACCCAAACTAAATAAAACCTACTGCAGTTATATACCAGGGTAACTGCTTAGCTTTCTCTCCAACACACAACTTCTCAAGGCAGGCCTGATTCCACACTACTTTACACAGTACGTTTTAAGAGGATAACAGAAATCCCAAAAAACAATTTTTAGAAGTTTGAAAAGATGAGTAATTTAGAATGTTAAAGTTTGCATTTAAGGCTGAAATAATGCACAAAGCAGAGCACATGAGCTGGTGTTTGTAATTCTTAAGTATTTCAGATAATTGTGAATGAATCAATCAAGAGGAACTTCTTTCTGAACTGGAAAAAACCTATGGAAGACTTACAAAAGGACAACATGAATTTTTAAGTTGGCACTACATATATCAATGTTTTCAGAATCAGTAATCTAGTCTATAATCAGATATTACACTGCAATAGCAAGTCAGAAGTTACAGAACTTTATAAAATTTTTCAAATTGCTACCTAAAGGCTCCTAAAAGCTGACTATTTTCAAGTGCTATTTATATTTCATACCTGGCAAGTACTGCTTCTCACTATGCAGACTTTGGAACGCTGTACCTTGTCTGTTGTCAGCTAGAACCAATTTAACATAGGTTCTAATTTTGTTTGGCTCCATGAACTGTCTGATGGATTTACGGAGAATGCACCTTTATCATGCAGTAGACACTATGACCAACTGGATTAAAATTTATTAGCTCATTAATCTAGCAGCTGTACTTTGCATTAGATGAACAACTTTCTACTGTCATAAATTATTTCTATTAATAATCTTTCTGGCTCTGAAACACAAGCTAGAAGACAAAATGCAGTTTAAGAGTTGTATCAGTATTACCTTGCGTATTGAGATAATAATGTTTCCATAAAGGCCTCAATTTGTGTTTTCCTCCTACATCCCAAATAGTAAACTTTAAATTCTTGTATTCTACTGTTTCAACGTTAAAACCTGGAATAAAAATATTTAAGTTTTACAGTCCTGCTCTGCATGAACAGAAAATAACCAAAATCAGTAGATAAACTTTGGGAAAAGTCAATTTAAATTGTAGCTACTAACCTATTGTTGGAATTGGCTGCATGAATTCATCTTGCTTTAACTTAAACAAAATAGTTGTTTTGCCAGCTCCATCTAATCCTAAAGTAACAACCCGAATTTCCATTTTTGGTCCAATATGTACCCTGTTGTCCTGGAAGAAACAGCATACACAAAACAACAGCAAATCTAGGAAATTCAATCTAGAAAACCCTTATATTTAAAACACGTATTTTAATCACCATTTCTAAAATCATTAAATGGATGGTCTCCAAAAGTACAAGGCACAATCATCAATCGCTGCCAGCAATAATAGAAACAAAAATATCCAATAATCTCTGTAGTGAACCTAGAACTTCTACCTGAGTCTTCTACATGTCTTTTAGAAGTCAGCCAGTTTCATTATAGTATGTCTGTATTTGATAAAATTTCAAATTCTTTCATCATTCTTGGCTGAAACCATGTGAGGAATCGTTTGTAGCAATTAATTAGAATTCTCTGTGATTACTGCTTCATTCGTGGAATAATGAGGGTTTGCAAAAGAGGTTTCCCTGGCCCTACCAGCTCTGGTCTCTTCTGAATAGGAAAGAGACAGGCAGAAGTGAAAATGTTGCATTAACATGGAAATTCAAATATACGGAAGTTACAAAATAAATTATTTTGAAGAAATTTAATTTCTTAAGTCAACAAGAACTGACATAGAATCCCCATGGAAGCATTCATTTCCTTACAGTAAATGCTTCAACAGCTACAGTTAAATCCTCATTTTTGTCTCAGCAGCAATAGATCCTCTTCCTCTTTCACCCATTCAAAACCAAAAAAAACCCCATACATCAAAGTACTTCTTGTTCCTTGAGTTTCAAACTTATTTACTTGCCTATGAGGAAACTATCATAAATAATAAATACCATATAGATACACAACAAATAGAAGTACCATCATCAAACTTTGAATAATTTCATCCCTTTCAAAGAAAGTGGTACTGAAATTATATTGAAGCAATAAAACCCAAACCTACTTAGAAGATTGAACCGTGTCTAAGCTAAGCTATAAGTGAATACAAAGCAACTACAAAATAAATGACTGTTTAATGAACTGAAAGAATTTTTTTTTTTCAATTATAAACTGAAGGTTATAATAGTAGTATTACATTTAAAATAGGTGAGCAATTGTCAGGAAATAATCAGATATGTTTCCAAAGAAAGGTGCTTCTAGAACTCACAAATGCTATCCAGGGTATTAAAGAGAAAACATCTCATGTTCCAACAAAGTTACTGATGTGGTCAATGTCAGATGAACAGTTCTCACCCTAATTATAACAGCACAGCGAGCACAGTGGTGTGTTGCTCAAATACCACATTGCACTCATCATGTGATAAGACACTGTGGCTCCAATGATACTGAATTGCTTCAACTTGTTGCAACAAACACAGCATCATAATGTACATATATTATTCCTGTTTTATTTTAAATTAGATTTGGGACATCATGAAGTGGATATCTGTACTTTCACGAGATTAAGAATACCTTTGTAAAAGTGACAGGTATGCTAGCATCCAGCTGTACGTGATCTGCAAGTTCTGTAAACTGCTGCTGCTGTTTCTGTAATGTCTCTAGCAATCTTGTAATTTCCTGTTTGGCCAACACTACTCTGCAATCATCCTACACAGACAAAGAAAACAAAAGCATGCCTTTCCTTCAGTAATTTACTTTAAAAATCCCCAAATAAAATATAGATATGATTGCTAGAAAGAAGGCATTTTCAATAGAAATACTCTACTTCAAGAGACTAATATTTACAAACTAAATTTATTTAAAACTGCAATACAAATATGAATATCTTAACATTTTTCCTTAACACTAATAGAAACTAAATAGTTCTGCAGGTTAAAGATAAAAAACAACAAACCAACAAACTTTCTTTACGAGCCATATAAATGATAAAGTAATATAAATTATGAGAAACAATAACAATGTAACATATAAAGAATATTTATATTTTTCCTATATTATTCCAACAGATGGAATAGAACAAGTACTTCACAGTATACAGCAACACACTTAAGAGGAAAATATTAGTATCCACCCATTCATGATCAGAACACTTGTATAGCTAAATCTAAGCAACAAAACACAAGCTCTAAACAAATCTGGGGAAAAAAAAGTACAAATAACACATTCATGAAGTAGCTTCTCACACTCTGTTTACTATTTGCTACACATACTGTTACTTTTTTTCTATCATTAAACTGAATGAATAGGGGATCAGTCACATACTCTCATACAGCCACTTTCTTCATACATTTAAGATATTAAATTACCCATGTTTCAAGTGCCACTGAAAGAGATTTAATCCCAAAACATTTTGTCCTACCAGCCATGTATGACTACCACCTTCAAACATCTATACTTGTAATTGCAACTGTAAAATCCTTCCGATAAATTCTGTAGGGTTTTTTTTGCTTCAGTCTTGTCTTGCCTTCCCACTAACCTCACAAATACCAGAAATTACTCCAGAAAAGTCATGCCACACGGTTTCCAGGAACTGGAGGACTCTATACTTTTGTACTGATTATCTTTGTCTAACACTCCCTTGTAATGAATACTTAAATCTCATGTTATATCATGATTGTTTTAATCTTACAAGAAAATAATGCAGAGTACCATTTAACCTCTTCTTTTGTAGTCTAAACTTAATTTGTAGTTCCATGTATTTTGCCATATGCTGCAGCTCACTTGCCAACCTACCTGTTGCAAAGTCTTTTCACAGTGAAGGCAAGCCGTTGAAACCTGTGACAGGAGAATGGTCATGTCTTCTTGCTGTTGCCTTAGCCAAATCAACTTCTCTCTCACATGAGCATCAACAACACTAAGAGCCATTTCCTCCTGACGACAAAGGGTTTCGTGAAGATCAGAAAAATAGGCTCGGACACACGAACGAGCATTCTCTGCAGTTCCCGGTACCTAGAGCGTGGCAGCAAGGAGATCCAGGAGACAGAGGACACCAGTTGATTCCAGAATCACATTTTAAATTTTATTCCAGATTCTTCTTCTTCTTTATTTTTGCATCCGCTTGGCTATGTCACAGCTCAAGTCTCAGCTAGGGCTGATAAGACTTTCTCTATAACACCATTCAAGAAGTTACTCCTATAATCAAGAAGCTCATTTGCATATATAGACACCTTACTAAAAATGACCAGGGAAAAAAGCCTCAGGAGTATCATACCACCTGAGAACATACACAGTCTGTACACT
This sequence comes from Mohoua ochrocephala, assembly GCA_013398855.1. Lineage (NCBI taxonomy): Eukaryota > Metazoa > Chordata > Aves > Passeriformes > Acanthizidae > Mohoua > Mohoua ochrocephala. The sequence goes on along the minus strand of VZTA01025331.1, from coordinate 20,704 downwards.
AGTAGTTATACAACTTTTCCCACTGCCTCCGTATTTTCACGTAGCCTAAAAACACTGTAACACGAGTTCCCACCTACCAGCTGACCTAAGCCTCCATACTGACTTGCTAGATAAAAGATCTTTAAGCCTTGTCCTATAAAACCTATGCAAAATTTTCAAAGAAATTCCTCATCCTAGTTATTACAAAAAAGCAAATAATCTGCGCATGTGGGGGAAATAAAAATTTTTAAAAGGCATACATGTTCAGTATGGGCCATTCCAACTCCATCTTCAACTATTTGTTCTCCTCCTTCTATATGCTGAACAATTCCAACTAGTTTTCTGGAATAATCTGAGATTTCTTCTGTGAAAGTTCTTATACAGTGAGCCATGTCCAAAATGGATGCACGAATCTGGTTCGCTTCTGGTTCCAAGACGGAGTGCTATTAATTAAAGGCAACATACTAAATATCAATCATAACTATCTTCCTTAATAATCTTTTCTATTTTACTACATATTTAATATATATATGTGCAAGTATACGGGCATATATTTACACATATATATAGGACAGCTAAATAAGAACTTAAAACCATATTGCAATTTAAAAATATAATCAGGACTTACAGATTATGCTGAAACTAATTCAGACATCTAGCAATTACACAAGTAAACAAAACCGTGCCTGTTTATCCTCATTTATTATAAAAAAAAGAAGGATGGTTAGATTGCACCAGTGATGTGATATGTACATAGCGCCTGCACTATGAAAATAGCTTTAAAAACGGATGGCTCAATATTATGAGAAGTTCAGGAAAGTAGCAGATAAAGGGACTGTCCTTCGTATATATACACACATTAGAACTCACTGAGTTCTTAGAAATTTTTTTCTTTATTTTACCATGGCAACTATCTGACATGAAGGGAAAATGCAAGAATGGGATGAAGACACATCAAGAGTCTACCCTCCTTTCTTGACAACCTTTTGTACTTTAATTGGATAAATAATTATGCAAGCCACCCCATGGCATGAGTAGAAATTAATTACTAGCAGTACCTTATGACCTTGATGCTTCCCATACTCTTTGCAGACACAACACATGAGAGGACTCGCCTGACAGCCCTCTTCTAAACAAACAAACTCAATGGCATGCACTTGGTGTTGGGAGCACATCGTCTTCTCGTGAGGCTTATCAGCAAGAGGCACGCGCCTGTGCTTCGCTAGAGTCTTAGTAGAATGAGTGAGCTGGGAACAGTCTGCACACAGGTGAGTGGCACAAACAGTGCAATACACGGATGCGACATGGGCTTCGTCCTCATCGCAACGAATGATACTCTAACAACAAAAAACAGGCAAAACTGAAGTAGTTAACACTTAATCCCAATAGCGGAGGAAAAATCAGAAGACTTGTCAACAATGTAAGCTTTCCTTAATAGTTATACACTAATAAATATTTGGACTACTTTGAAACTTGATTTTAAATTTTCAATACATTTTAAAAAAGCAAAAGTTTCAAGCGTTCAATGACTTTATAAATCCAAGCTTCAGTGCAAGTTGTAAAGTTTTGAAGGAGAAAATAAATCCGGCTCCAGGAATTTCCTCCAAAGCAGTCGTTACAGAACAGAGAACTGGTTACAGAAAAACAAACTACCAATGGTCAAATAAACACTTAGGAAAGTTATCTACATCTAGAATGGTACTGCAAGATATTTTGTACACCAGCTGTTAATACTGAAATGATAAAAGCAGCTAGTTTTGGTAATGAAGTACTACATGATGTAGTAATGTACTAATGACTATAAAAGGCAACTACTGACAAGAAGAGCTGAAGTCTTTAGGATGAATTCCTAAGGAGTTTTAGAAAACAGTGTCTATACCACTACAACTAAAGTATCAAAATGAGTAACCTTTCTTAAAAATCCTAAAGGCATTTAAAAAAGGGGGAAATAGTATGCACACTTATTAATACCTGTTTATTTTCTGCTTTAGTCAAGTACAGATTAGCATTTAGTTATGAAGCAATTAATTGAAACCTTAATACTAGATACTAGAAGAAAAGAATAGTATTACTGGTGAAATTACATTTGGCAAAGAACTGATTTTCAATTCTTTTCCTTTTTAGAGATACCTTCTAGCAAACATAACAAATTTTTTTTGTCTTTTGTTTAAAACTTAATACCTCTCCAGACAGACCAATGCCTTCTTCAGCTGTCCCATACTGCCCAGCAGGTCCATTCTGCAGCCGTTCCAAGAGTTCCAACAAAGCAAAGTTCTTTTTCAATCCCCAGACACCAGAATCCCCTATTTTTGACAAAGAGTTAAACAAAGGGGAGGAGAGGAAGACAAATCTCAACATATCATTTTGAGAAACTCCACAAACTACAATTGAGATTCTGACAAACATTAAGAGCACATCAACTACATTAATATTAACAAAGTGAGATACAACTAACATTTTTTCTGCAAGTTCACTCCATCCTCTTCCTTCCTTTGATCATTGAGCTATTTAATATTTATGCACATTTCCCCTACTTAAAAGATGCTAAGATTATTAAAAATTTAGAGAAACTCAATAAAAATACTTGTAAAATAATTGGCAATAGCTAACAACTAAAGAATACAAGGAACACACAAACACTGTGTACCGTAATAATTATTATTTTCAGAGTTACAGTGAACATTTCTACTGTACTAATGGAAGCCATGAAGAATTCCCTACTAACAAACCTTATTCCCTGAACCACAAGACGCAACACCTATCGCAGATCTCATTCCAGCAAAACCCCAAGGTACTAAACTCTTTGATAAAAAGGAAGATCGCTCATACTCCACAGAGCAAAGCAGAAATCCATATCTACTCCTGTATGATCCTGATTTTGTAAAAGTTAACATGAAGCAATGTGATGAGAAGCAAAATCAGAACTGCATCCGAATAACTGCTGCTAAACAGTATCTGTATAGGCCACGTGGCATATGAGAATCTTAGTGGTTGCTTCTTCAAGGAATTATCATCCCTTGACTTTTTTTAGCATAGCTGTCATAAATTTAATGACATTTTCTCTGTTGCAAGGAAAAGGTGGCTCAAGAGTTCAAGCATCATCTCTGAGCACTGGACTATTACTTCTTCGCCATAATAAAATCACAAAATTGTTGAGGTTGGGAGGGTCCTCTTGACATCATTTTGCCAAAGTCACCTAGAGCTGGTTGCCCAGGACCACACCTAGGCATCTTTTGAAGATCTCCAAGGAGGGAGATGCTACCACCCCTCTGGGCAACCTATGGCACGGCTTAGTTACTCTTACAGCCAAAATTAGCTCGAGTACTCCTAGCAAGATCACTGGTTTTTTCATAACACAGAGCAAAGAAGAGTCACCTCTTATTACAAGTTGAAGAAATACCGAGCATTATATCCACTTTTAGAATATAGTTTACATCCAAACAGTTGGTAAACGGACTCTGGATTTGCTAAATATGTATCTAGACAGACTAACTCTCAGAAAACAAAGCACTGAAAAATGGCCACATGGTTCCCTTCTAGGGCGTTTAGCACTTTCCCACAGCAAACTGACTTCTACAGCATACAAAATACTCACATTAACAACACACCAATATAATGACTGCTGATACTAACACAGACCTCCTATTTTCAAATTAGCCACTAATCCAGATAGCCATTAATAGCCCAGTATAAATGGATGTACACGCACCAAAAGGGTAAACCTACTTAAGGAACAGATTATAGTTCCTAGTCTTTAAGCAAACATTGTCTTAGCCTTTAGGCAAACACTGGGTAAGGCTGAGAGAGGAAGAAGCTATTCAATCACTACAGAGCTTCTTATAAAAGCCTTTTCTTTCACAGGTTTTTATACTTATTTAAAAAACCCTAGACTAAGAAGTACTCTTCTCAGTTTACAACTTTGTATCTGATTTTGATCACGTTCTGTTCCATGTCTAGCAGTGAAGAGAAAGTCAAAAGAGAACTAATTTACTGAATTGTAACCAACTAGATCAGAAAAGATAAGTCTGTAGCTATTCTGAATTTCTTTTACGGGTCATAACTCTATGCTGTCATGAGAAACAAAGTAACACGGCTCTCACATTCTATTTATGTATCATGACAGTTGCTAATACAAGCACTAGCAATTGTGTAACATGTCCATCTTGGTCACAGATAAAAAACAAGCGAAGCTTACATGCTAACTTTTAATCTTCTAAAACAGAATTTATAACCAGCAAGCATCCTATAAAACATAGAATCACGGAATACTCTTGAGTTGGAAGGGACTCACAAGGATCACTGAATCCAACTCCTAGCCCTGCACAGGCCATTCCCAATAACTACAGTGTGCCCCAGAGCATCCTCCAAACACTTCTTGAACCCTGGCAGACCTGGTGCTGTGACCACTTCCCTGGGGAGCCTCTTCCAGGGCCCAACCACTCTCTGGGTGAAGAAACTTTTCCTGATACCCAACCTAAACCTCCCCTGACACAACTTCAGGCCATTCCCTCAGTCCTGTCACTGCTCACCAGAGATAAGAGATCAGCGTTTGCCCCTCCTCTTCCCCTCCTGAGGAAGTTGTAACTGCAATGAGCTCTCCCCTAAAGGCTCCTCCAGGCTGAACAGACCAAGTGACCTCAGCTACTTCTCATATGGCTCCCCCTCAAGGCCCTTCACCATCTTCATGCCCCTCACTGGACACTGTCCAGTACTGTCCTTACATTGTGGCACCCAAAGCTGCCCCCAGCACTCGAGGTGAGGCCGCCCCAGTGCGGAGCAGAGCGGGACAATCCCCTCCCTTGCCCGGCTGGCGATGCTG
>VZTA01025328.1:12787-35245 GCA_013398855.1 Mohoua ochrocephala | reverse complement strand
CTCTTCTCTTCCCCCATTTTGTAACTCTGACTTCATGCCGTGAGGGAAGAGATAGTGTTGGCTTTAATGGTCCCTGATCTCTAGAGGTTTCTTGGGGGTACAGCGCAGGCATTGCTTGCTGAGCCCACGGTGAAGGTATCTAAACCTTGACCCTCTACCCTTTGCAGTGTGTGACAGGTTCTCCTGTGCCAGGAGTTCCTTTGGCTGTTGTGGGTGCTGCTGCCCCTGTTGGGATTTGGAAGGTTTCCTCCTCTGTCCCTAACAGGATTAGGTTGGTCCCCACAGGGGAGTGAAGAGGAAATTGCCCAGGGGTGATTTAACACATTGTGGATACTCTGGTGTGGGGCTTGGTCTCTGTAGAGTAAAATAAGCTGGTTTTGATGGAAATGAACTTCAAGGAAGAGAGGGAGTGGGATTAGAATTTCTGGAATGTTGGCCTGAGAACAATAAAGGAAGAGTTAGGGGCTGACAGTTTTACTCCATGAGATGTAGAAGAACACAAAGGGAAAGACAGTTTGAGCTGGAAGAGGTATTTCTGGGCAGATATAGGGACAGATTTAACATAGTTAAATACTATCCTGTGTCTATTGTCCTTTCCCTACTTGTTTTGAACAACCAGAGATAACTTAATAGAGAATGGTGGAAAATGGGTGTCTCTCAGCAGGGGCTGGGTTGCTCCCTGGAAGGTACACGTGTATTATTTGCTGTTTAAAGAAGGGTGGCACGGTGTTTTGCAATCTGCTATCAGAGGATAATATTTGTCCTGGTTTTTTTAAGAGTTGCAGGAAGAAAATGTTAAATGTCACTTTCTCCTGTAAGTAATTGGCAGTAAGTAGATGTAAGATTCCTGAACCACTGCTCTCAGAATAATCTTAAAATAGCCACTTTCTTGTTTTCCTGGTCTATATATGAAACAGGTGTATTAACATATTAATGATCAGATGTTATATTTAGCTCTGCATTTTAAGAATCTTTAGCAACGTGGAAAAGGATGATTTGACAGGCTTAATTCAACACTGGGCAACAAATAAAGCTTATAATGAAATTAACATAAATCATTAGCATTAATCATTCAGCATTATTGATAGCCATATAAAGAAATGTATCACAGCCCTGGAAGTAAAGAAGAGAAGAGCAATGTTTCTTGCCAGCTGTCCTGATGAGCTATGAGCCCATATGGTAGTGGTACTGGCTTTCCTTTCTAATTTTCCTCCTCTGCTTGAGCTGTCAGGAGCCCCTTTCTCCCCTTTTCTTTTTCCACAGACTGCAGAGATAGCTCCTATCTCATTTTTTTGAAAATGCCAGCTTTTTAGAAGAGGTCAGACTCCATCAACATCTGACTGTCACTAGCCATGTGACCAACATGAGCAAACTAGCTCGGTGACAATTAACATGCAGTCTACATTCATCGTTTTCAATTTGGTAACCTTCACTTCTACTTACACTTTCATCAGCTCCAAGACCTAGGAAGAGTTTTCCTCATTGGGAAAAAAAATATTCTTAAAGTAGCCTTTGGAAATCCTTTATTGGGAAATGTGTGTATTTAAAATTTGATATGGAGAAAAATAAATGCCGTTGTTCAGTCACTGCTCCCCGGATGGCTTTTTTCTGCTTGCATGCTGCCCTCCCTCCACGCCCTCCAGTCCTGTGTGTGTCCCCCTGTCCTTTTCCCCTCAAGAAGGTGAAAAAATCGAGGTTAAAATAATAAATACTGCTACTACTGCTTGTGCTTGAAGCATTTGAGAATTTGAAATTACTCATTCTCATTTACCTGAAGCTCAGTGAAACATTAGGTAAATGTGGGTTCTGGGATGAAGGAGCAGGACAGGCAACATATCCCTAGAGCTATAATCTCATAGGCACAGCATACTTTCTTCAGAGTTCTGGCATTTTTTCAAGTGTTAGACAAATCTTCGTGATCAGCAGGGCTCAGGCTCAGTGCTGTGAGAACATGAGCCAAGTAGGTGCACTGGGGAGGTTTCACAGAGTTAGAATCTTTGGATGGCAGTGATGAACATTGCCTCCTTTCCCATTGTTTCACATCTTTACCTGCTCCCTTTCATTTCTTTGTATGGTATGAGCAATTGAAATAATTCTGGCTCTTGTGAGCATCTCCATTTTCCTAGTTAGGAGGATGTATGAAATGGCTTCAAATCAAGGAAAACGTGCATATAAAAGCAATGTTTACATTTCTCTGTATTTTTTCACACTTGCCTCTTTGTATTTACCTTTACAAAGTCCAAGCACATGGATAGTAAGGCTTTCTTGTTCTTAATTCAAGATCACACAGTATGTAGGGGATGTGGTTAAGCACTGTCAGAGCCTTGCACGATAGTACAGTACTTCCAGCTCTCCTTAAAATGCCTTTCTTTTTAAGTGTCTTGGTAAAAGGATCTGGTGTACTTAAATGTGTACTAAATTTAAGTTACTGGACTTTCTTGTTGAATAATTAAATATCATTTTTCAAAGAAGAAGTTTCTGCCTTCTCTTGCCATAAAGTTGTCTTCATTTTCAAGTCAGTTACCTTCAGAAGAGCACAAAGAAAACAGGTGTCGAAGGAAACGCATATGAACGCGGAGAAGAACCCCACAGTTGGTCACTCTTGGGCAATCGTGTGTTCACCTCTTAAATTTGCATGGGGCCTTAATCTCCAATCTAGAAATACATACCATTCCCTTATGCTCAAAGTCAGTGTTGCAAGGGAGCATAACAGCCAGGACTGGTATCCTATAGCACAGCGAATAGATCCCTTAATTTCATGGTTTAAAAAATACTTGAGTTGACCTCAGTATAATTCCTATATTTTAGTCATTTAGGTGTCATGGCTCAGTAATCATTCATTAACTATAGTGCTTTTCAAATGAAGAACTGAGATGAAAATTTTTCTTAATGATGACAAGTGATGTAATTTAGTTTTATTCTTATATTATAGTGGTGCCCGCTAGCGCCGCTGTAGTTAAGGGTCTGTCAGTGGATCCATTATAAACCCCTATTTTCAGAGGGTTTATAACTCAAAAATTGATTTTAGACTTAAAACTGCCACCCAAGGTCTAAGTCCTGGAGCTTGTTTTTATATACAAATTGGCATTTTGGGGAGAAGAGGAGGAAAGGTTAATGGTTACTCAACTATAAGAATAAGATTGAGGGTTTTCTCTTTTAGATTTGTATTTGTGCTTCTATCATACTAAAAAACACTTCATTCATCTCAACCGCCAAGAAAAAAGGCCGCTATCAAGTACTTTATGACCAAAGAAGGGCTGCAGATCTTATTAAGCACAGTGTAAGAATTGAATTGGGCTGAGGCTTGTAAAAGCAGGTCCATGGCTTTGAAAATCCCATGACATTTGATCAGAGGTCGAAATCTCTTTGAGTCTTCGGGAGTGGTTATTTAGGAGGCCGGGGCAGCCGTGAATCAAGGCCTCCCCCTTCCCCGCAGATGTGCTGTTTTGCCTCGTGCCATCAAGAAGCTGCAACAAAACTGGTACTAATATTAGAAAGGCAATTTCCAGAGGAGCGTAAGGTACTTATCGGGCCCTAAATAGCATCTCTGGAATTGAGAATAGAAAAGTAAATATAGCAGTGGCTTGCTTAAAAGCTCCATGGGAGGGAAGGAGAATGAGTTGGTTCCTAGCTGGAACAAAATGAGGACTGTTCTGGTGGAAATGGGAGCTCCAGCAAGGAAACCTCTGTGACTTGGCATGTGGGGGTTGGCTGATGAAAGAAGAGAAAGAGTGGGGGTCAGGAATTGCTCAGGACTCCTCAGGAAAAGGGGGATCTATGCATTGAGAGCATGCCAGGCCAAGTGCCGCTCAGCTCCTTCTGATTTGTCTCTAGAACCACACTTCTGAGCTGAGAAGAAACAGGGACGATCAGCTTTATAGCTGTCTGTTTATTGGAAATGGCAGTGATGCCTTACCGGAATTATGCTATTAAAACGAAAAATAAATTTAAAATAATGCCAAAGAAATGGTGGAGTTATCATATGTTTGCTTTGGCTTACCTGATGGTCAAATCTTATTCTGTGAGTCTTTACCTATTACCTCATAAGCATTAAAATTTAATAGGTGGAACCAGAACCAGGAAATATGAAGGTCTTGTATTTTTATGCAAGATTTGCATTGGATTCTGGAGTATAATGGAATTTATAGTATAGGCTCACTGCAGATGTGTGTGTATTTTCTTACCATGTAGGAAACAAAAGAACTAAACTAAAAAACCAAATAGTTGATTTCAATTCTTCTCGAACAGAATTACTTATGCTGTATGTATTGGAATTATTTATGATCAATGGTCCTGGTTTTAGTTTCCAGTCCAGCTCAGCTGTCAGAGATGTTGCTCTCAATTATAGATGGAAATATGAGAATTGGCAGCTGTTAGGTATGCATCTCTCTCTCCAAAGCGAAAAAGAAGCGTGATAGATTTTGAGGATGTAAAGTTTCAGACCAGTTTTGTGTTTTAAAGAGACAATGTGGTGGGCTGTCTAAAACAATGTCCCTCAGCCAGACCTATCTGTTTAAATACCCACAGTTATCCTATGGAGACAGTTGATCCATTTGATCTTTAGCAGCAATAATTTTTTACTCTTTTCTCGTAATGACAGAATGAAAGATCTTCAAGGTAGTCACATAAATGTTAAAATTTTTTTTTTCAATAGTTAAAAACCCTCCCACTAGATCCAAAGGTATCAATACACAAGACAAAAACATGTGTTTTAATCTCATTCTCATCTCTAAGAGACATTGGAGAAATTCTTTGTTTCTCCTGGCAGCTTCTGGCATCTCATTACCCATTTCAATGTACTGTGCTGCGGAGAGGATACATTTCTGTGTAGATGTATAGAAACTGGGTTTTTCAGGAGCTCTGTTTGGTGCTGTATCATGTATAAATGCAGACTTGTGTATGAGTCTTGTGTTAGAGAAAGGAGAAGAATAAAACATCGTCTCCTATTCCTGATTCATGGCCAACTTTGCCTCCTTGGCTACCCCTGCTGGGCTGTCTGCAGATCTGGGGAATGCTTGGACTGGAGAAGAGGGGTAATATGTGGACCAGTTCAGGACTGGTGGATAAAAGCAGATGTAGTCGTGTAGTGATAGATGCTAATGTAAATTTAGGTTTGCCTTTTATTTTCTTTAAATTTCAGTTATTTATAAACCATGAAATTTAATGGAACACTTGCTGCAAGTGTGGGTTATGGCTTTGTGAGCAGGTGTGTGCTGAAGCAGTGTATTATACATTTAGACTACTCGTTTTACTGTGTGTTTTTAAAAATATGTATTTTAAATTACTGTATTTCTTGCACTGAAAAATTCCATTGGAAATGTTTTGTGTTTTCCAGAATGGGATTAACACTACAAGGATTGTAATGTCATGTTGTACCTACCAGAACTAAATTTAAGGTGCAGAATGGTATCTCCTTTCTCAGATGGAATTATAAAGGTTAAAATAAAGCACAGCTTTTAATTCACCATAGCTTGCCAACTTTCAATACTGGCATGGAATTTTGATGGAATAAAATTATTAACTTCCAATTATTTTTTTGTTATTGACAAAAAATTATTTTATCATATAAAGCTGTTTAAAACTGTTTTATAACAAAGAATTTTTTTTTTACTATCTGTCACTGTGTTTTCAACTAGCCCCATTATTTTAAAAAAAGATATTTTGTAAAAGATCCATTCCAAAGGCTGACATCATTGTATCTTACCTTTCTTTTAGGATAGTTGTGGTAATACCTGAAAAATGTGCAAAGTTATGGAAGTAGTACAACAACAGTAATTTTTGGATAAGTTCTGCTAACTTTTGGATAAGTTCTGCATTCAGGAATAAAGCTAGTTTTGCCAAAGAGTGTGCAACTAAACAGCCACCCAAAGATGCTACCTGATGATTGTTTTTATCATAAAGGTAATAATGTTGTTTTTCTTTTCTGGGAACACAGATGTTCAACTTTTTTATTATTTTTAAACCAGCCCTAGTATGCAGGCAATGCAGCTGACTGATATACAGACGTGTGTAGATATTTGTCACCTTGAGTCTCCTGTAAGAGCAAGCACAGATCTGCTCACTGAAATCTTTAGTACACCTGTAAGCAGAGATTTGCTTTTTCAGATGCGTGTGTAGGATCTTTGAGCACCTGCTGGGTAAGATGGGGCTCAGTCCTGATGGCAGCAAAGCTTCTGACCACTGAGCACCACCTGAGCTTGTCCCTTCGTTGTTGTATTTAGGGATTTCACAAACACTCAATTTGTTGATGAAACACCTGGTAGGTTGTGGAACTATCCCCCCAGACAGGGATAACACCATGACACTGAGGCACATACCAGTTTGTGAGAGTGGTACACTTAAATATTTGGCATATTTGAATGAATCTTGATCACTGATTCATGTCTTGCTATCGAGTTAAAACTAGAGTGGAAGATCAGGGCAGGATGACACCATAGCAGTTGCACCTTTTCTTTGGGTTTTGGCCTACTTTAAGGACACATGTATTTCCCTAAGGACCTGGTTTTTTTGGTAGGTGATGTGATTAATTATGTCATGTAATCAGATGCATTTTCTGTTTAGAGACTGTGGAGAAGGTTGTATTGAGGAAAACGAGGTGTCTTAATTTGTCTGTTCTTATTTCCAGCCATTTGCATATGTGCAAGCAGCAGGAATTGTGCTGGCGGGGCGGGTGACCTGCGGTACCGGTGGTGATTATAGATGATGCTTCTCTTCTTGCATACTTAGGTTTGATCAATTCTCTTCTGTGCTCTTCTACTGAAAAAAGGGTATTGACTTCCTCATGATCTGACTTCAGTGCCCACCAAATCTATTTGCTGAGGGATAGGTACCTGCCAAGGAGCACGTTTCACTGGTTTTCTGCAAGCAGCATTAGTGGCTTCCCAGTCCCTCCTTCTGTTTTCGGTGCTGCTCCTGTATGATGTTGGTGCGATTTGAGACCAGTCCATCTGAGAGCATCACTGCTTTGAAACCAGCAAAAACAATGTTTAAAAATGCTGCCATCCGCTTGTTTGATCTAGTGAGGTATTGGCGTAATAATTTCTATATTAAGGTCTTAATTTGCTCCTTCCTACAACTCAAAAAAAAATTGTTGACAAAACAAATGCGTTTTAGGGCTTGTAGCGAACTCACTGTTTTCCTTGAGCATTTAGGAAGTGTAGAGAGAAAGGACTAGCACTAGTGATTGGAGGAAGGTGTTATCCTTGATTGGTTTTCCAGTTTGCACTATGTGAAATTGATGTTGACAAATTCTTTGAAAAACTTCTTAAGGTGCTTCGTGTTGCAGACAGATTCTGCTTTTGTCTTGCTAATCTAAAACCAGCATAAAGAACAGGCAAGGCTTACCAACCTGTGTCCCACCTGTTGTGTGGTGTTTAAGCAGACACAAAATGTGCCTTTACAGTCACCAGGAGCATGTGCATCCATTAAAGGCACTGGGAATGAATCATGGAGTCGCGAGTCATGGAAATTGAGTGCTTAGGCTTATCTTAAATGCAAAAGTTTTATCACTGCATGTGTATTCTGGTGGGAATAACAACAGTATCTGCTCAGTGAATGCATTTGCGCTCTGGACCTTTCCTAATTATCGAACTGAATCAGCAATTTAAGATTTAATAATAAAGATGTCCAAATATTCAGATACCTGCTACCTGCTTCTACACATGGGTAACACCAAAAAACATGTGCTTTTCAGTGGCAAAATCACTGGAGAAGAAAAGCCTTTTTTTATTTTTCTTAAGGTTTAAAACCTCCAGGGCAGTTAGAAAACCATGTTTTTCATTGAACTGTGTCTTTTTGAAATTCACAAGCCTGACATGTCATTGGCATGACGTGTCTCAGTCCGTTACACAGAAATGCCACATTACACTGTGTGACGTGACAGGCTGACAAAAAGGGACACGACGCACCAGCCCAATGGGATGTCAAGCCTGAGAAATTTAAGCCATGCTGTTGCTGAAAAAAACCACAGAGCAGTGAGGGGGGCACACTCCATACCCAACAGCTATCCAGTGCTGTTGGATTTTACACTTTCTAAAAGGTTTTCTTGGTTCAGTCAGGCTTCCCTCTTGTGCTTGATAATAAACCACGCAAATACGAGTTTCTGCTTTTGTATGTTTTATCTCGTGGCACAGTCTTGAGTTCCTCCAGAATCCGTGGCAAACCTTTGCAGATATCCTATAGACTTGGAGTGGTTGTGACATGGGGAGCTGAGCTCCAGAAGTGCTTTGCTCTACATTTGGGATTGCTGCACGCATAAACAAGGATTGTTCAAAGATCACGGTGATAACGTGACGTGCTGTAAGTCACAGTTCAAAATCTGTGAAGGGTTTTAAAAATTTTTTTAGTCATGTTTATGCTTCTGAAGAAAGTCTAGTTAGAAGAAAGCCTGTCCCAGGGTAGGGCAAATTGAAGGGTGGGAGAGCTTAAATGAATTAAAAGATCATTAATAGACAAGTTTTTTTTTTCCTGGAAAATGCTTTCCCTTGATACTTGTTTTCTTTAAGTAGCAGCAAAAGTATTTCAACAATCTCTAAAGGGTTTAAGAACAATATACTTAATTACTATGAGTAATTTTAGAGCTAATTAATGTGATAAATCTCTATAGTGAAATATTCCTAGCTGCTGATCAACATGAAATAGATTGAAGTCAGTGCAGATGTATCTTCCAGTTAATTTTGCATTTGTTGTGGAGTGGTGAAAATGAGCATACAGGCATATGTACACATCTTAGTTCAGAATTTGAATGTTTGGAGTTACATCATGTATATATGCTTTTAATGCAGTCATTTACGTGCAGACTTTGGCATGGATTTTTTTTAATAGGTTGCAATAATGGGTTGATTTACAATAGACAAATTAAATTTAGTATTCTTAAAAACCTGGCATGGTTGTTCATCTATTAAAAATAATAATTGACTTATAGGGAAAGAGTGCAAGAACTAAATTGCTGCATACATTTTTGTTAGTTTCTTTGTATTTTATGCATTGTAAAAATTTTATATAGAGATGATCTAAAGTTTGTTTCTTCTCAGTTTCTAAACATATGGAATGAACTTTGACTACAAGAGCATAAATCAGCTAAAATACACTTTTGTAATGTTAGTGGGAGTGCTTCTGTAATTCCTGGTGGTAAACAATATCCTTCTCTCATCAATATGCTCGGAAAGAAGTTGGTCTGTAAGTGCAAATTCTGCTTGGCAGAAATATTTTCCATCTTTTTGCAAATAGACTTCCCCAAAATATGATTGGTTTCTGTTTATGCACAGCCTTTCCATTGACTTAGGTGTGCTTTGAATTGTGTCCAAGAATATATTCTTTTTTTCAATGAGAAGTCTGGTTCTGCTTTAAGCCAGCAGTACTGTGGAGAATCTTCTTCTCTTCCCGAAACGTTCATACCCAGCTCCTAAGACATGGAGGCAGTGTGTGAATAATTGTCCATGGCAGGTCCCTCTGACCTTCCACACCTTTATTTCCCTGCGTGAGGGCAGGCAAAGCACATCTGAGGTTGTGTCCTGTGGATGTCTGATTGGGTCTGGTGCTGAGGTCTCAAACTCCCACCTTTAAGCCATCTTGTACCAATGGCTGCAGTGAGAATAATGAAGTTTGACATCAAAGAAAGGATTTGGGCACCAAACACTTCCCCTTTTTGCCCAGGGAGCAGGGGAGAAACTCGAGCAGGGAAGCAGAGGCCAGGAGGGGCTACCAAGAGATATCATTGCCAAGCACGAGCAATGGGTGTTTGGTACCTGCACTGCCTCTTTACCACTGCATTAAAAATTACAGACTGCAGGCTGGAGTTACGTGTTCTGTGAAGCTGAGGGCCAGAGTTTTAGGGGAGGAGTAATCTTTACACAACTGCATGTATGCATGGATTTTGACATGTGGAGCTGTAATGTATAAACCAGTGTGCAGTTTCTGCACAGACAGGTGTACAAAGGTAGTTGTGGAATTGTAAGGTCTGGCTAACCAGCACTACCTAAATTGTTTAGCTTGTGTCTCTTTGCTGCAAAGCCATCTAGGTTCTGTGGCTGAACCTGATACCACCAAACTTAAGGTCAGGAGCTCAGACTTTCTGGAATTGCTTCTGCATAACATGGCTATTAAGACTTGCCTGTGCAGCTGCTACTGTGGGACCTCTGGGCAGAAGGCTTCAAAATTAAGTTCAAAGCCATTAAAATTATTTTTTAAGACTTTATGCATGCAGCCTTGTGTGGTAGTGCACCTGTGTTACATATTCATTGAGAAATGAGAGAACTATACAGGCATCCTGTATTTTTCAAATGGAAGTAATGACTGATGTCTCCGTATTTCTGAAGCTGGACTTTCAAACATGTGACTGTTCCTATCCAGATCCAGTTCTGCCATTCTCAACTCCTCAGTGTAGCTCAGCCTCTGAGCATAATGAACCTATTAGTATTTTATGAATTGAACTCTTTTTCTCTTGGGGGAGGGAGGGCCTCCTGAGTATGTTAAGCAAAGCAGAATTCATATGAATCATATGGCTGAATTACAGTACATCTACTTATGCCCTTGAACTTTATGATCTGCTGCAAAAGACATGAACATTTGAAAAGGTATGATCTGGGATCAGCACTCAATATGTCAAACATTAATTAAAGCTTATGAAATGTAAGTTTGTTATGGAAACAAAGAGAAATGCAGAACAGAGTCTGCTGGAACCCAAGTCCCTGAGATATTCAGGAATCCTGCTTTGAGAATCGTATAATCACCTTCCAAAATACATTTGCTAAAAGTTCTCTGGTGTTTCTAATTTCTGAATTCTGTTTGGAGAATGTAGACTCCCTTTACCTTTAAATTTAATGTTGATACATATTCCTGAAGCACAAGAAGGATTTGAAACTATGAAGCCTAACGCTACTGCTTTGGATTTTTAGCTTTAATGAATAAGACCTCTTTCGTGGCTGATGGTGTAGGTTAGCTTGATATGTTTTGTTTTGTTTTTTTTCTTAAAGGTGTGGGTGTTAGTTGTTTCTCCCCCAACCCCCTGTTTCTGTTTTTTTGGTTTTATTTTGTTTGTTTGGTTTTTGGTTTTTTTTTTTTTTTTTTTTTTTTTAATGTATGTGTGTGTTGTGGGTTTTTTTTTTTTGAATCGTGTTCCTGTTATGGCCAAGTAAAAATCACAACAGCTGCTTTGGCAGAGGCTGTGCTGTTTTGAGGACTTTGCTTTTCAACCATATCCTTTTTGTTATCATATTTTGAGGCATAAGATATACTTGGGGTTTTTTGTCTGTGACTTTTAGAATCTTAACATTTTAAACAATACGTGTTCTTGAGTCTGGGGACGGATTTTTTTTTTTTTTCAGAGCCTTTAGCCTCAGCTTTTGTTTACACAACATTAGTCATGTGATTTGCAGATTCAAATGGTAATAAACATTCCTTTTGCTAGCCAAAGAAACTAAGAATTTGCACCCTCATTCACGTAACAGCGTGGCACACGAACTGAGTGGCTCCAAATTCTGCTTGAGTAGGAGCCTGGTAAAGCACAGGAACTTTAAAAGTGCACGTATGTTTTCTTAAATCTGCACAACACGATACGCTGTGAAGACAGCATTCAGCTGCATTTGCTCCGAGAGCACACTGATAGACAGATGGGCTTAGAGAACAGAAGTGACAAATGTCATAAATTTCTCTTAAAGAAAAGTGCTATCATTTCTGCTACTTGCTTACATATGTTTTCAAGCATGACTGTCTTAAGTGTTGCTAAGTTACATCGCACTGATAATTCAGTTGCACCTTGGAGCTTTCAAGGAAGGGTTAAATTCTGCACGGATTCTGCTACTCTGAGTTTTTCTACTGATTCGCACTCGGCTGATGCAGTCAAAGTAAGATTGTTCAAGTGACCCTTCTCACTGGACAGATAATTATACGGAAAGAATACAGGTTGTCATGGCTTGTTTGGTCTGTTTTTTATTAGATTTCAATTGGAGCAGATTGCTGGGACTGTTGTCTGTTTTCGAAAGGTTTTTCTGAGCACAAGTATAAACAGGCCGTTTTTTAGATTGTTCTCACTTGCTATGAACTTTTTCTAGCTCAGGAAGTTGATCTCTTCTCTCCTGACTGTGTTCCTAGAGAGCATTGCAAAATACACCAATAGAATGTCGTCTATTCAGTTGTATTTGCCCTGGTTTCCTTTGTTAGAATCCCCTCCTTTATTAGAGGAGACCTTGTTCCAATGAAGGAAAACAAGGAAACACCTCCCTTGTTTTATCCTCTTCCGTTTCATAACCTCAAACATTAACAATTGAATTTCTCCTGAGCTCATAAACCTGACCGAGAGCTGCCTCCTGCAGTGTAGGAGGGGAGCAAACAATGGAGCTGTCCTAAGATGAGTTTTCCTTTGGGAAAAATCAGGTGGAAGGTTACTCAGGCTGGCTGAACTTGCTCAAGGCTTCTGCTGGCTCCCACTCCTGAATGAAGGCTTGGGATTATGCAGCTGCACGTGTGTGTACTCACGCTGGTTGTGTTTGAAGGAGGGTTCCCATCTTGAACTGTCTGGATGTTTGTTCACCCCTGAGCCTGTAAACTTGTGCTTGATGTGATGGGTCTTCCTATTCAGACTGAGGAGTGCATTAACTTTTCAAACTGAAAAATATTTTCTCCATCTGACTAGGAGTGTTTGCTGTGTTTTTAGAGTTGGTTTGATGGGAACTGTAGATAAGTGCCCACCTAAACCAAGTGACACCCAGGGAATGTTCTGTACCCAGGCAGCTGAGCTGTGACAAGTGAAAATGGGAATTATTTCCCTTTCCTTTTCCTGAGGCATACACAGGTAAAACAACCAGACCAGATGCTTCTTGTGATCATTCCCCCTTTGTTTCTTCAGTGAGCAGTGCCTAAAGGGTGTATTGTCTCTTGAATGTGTACAACTTCCAAAGGACATAATGTGGGATACTTTAATTTGACTAGGCTCTCAAATTTATGATTAAATACTAATGTTAGTAGGAGGCATGGGGAAGAAATGTTACATAGTCTGTACTTATTGCAATTCCTTTTCAAATGTAAAGTGCATGATTATGACATTGATTTGTCACATAGTAGAGAATTGGCAGAAAGAGCATTTGTTAGTAGGTTTTGGAATTAATTTTTTGAACAATTTTCAAACTAAAGTGTGGTCAGATAATTTCTCCTAACCTTTGAAGCATTGCCAAGCATAAATGTTGTATTACTTGGGGCAAGGAAGAGTTTTAAGAAGGAATCCAGGGGCTTTCCATAGCTATTTACTGATGACGAAGGATAACTGAGAGATGGAAAACTGTAAATGTGCAAAAAATGTGCTAAAATACAATACACATGGGCACCCTCTTTCTCTTCAATTTGCTCTTATGATATCATATGCCATGTATGGCATCCTGTGGGATAATTGACAGCGCTCATGTGCCAGGAATAACCAAATTACCTGGTCCTGCATGGCTGTGATGTAGGTAGTGCAAGATGCTTACAGTCCTTGCAAGGGAAATATGTTAAATGTAGACTGTTTCTCATTTTGGGCATGGTGTTCACTGGGGTTTTTTCTCAGTAAAAGGCAGTATTGGCCAGAAGGTAACAGCGGCGGACCTGACCTTGGTGTAAGTTAATTGTAACTTCTGCTAAGGTGCTATCTGCATGGGTAGCTCTGAGCTTTTCTAGCCAGTGTAAAACTTATATTTTCTTTTTTTTTCTTTTTTTTGGTTGGGCTTTTTTTTGTTGTTGTTGTGCAAGTGTGGAAGGCAAAAAGCTCAGGCGATGACATTACTGTCACCTGCTTAAAACAGTATGAAGTTCTTCAAGAATCGGCATAATCTCCAGGGCTCACTGTTTTCCATGAAAGCATTTATTTCAGTCAAAATACTTCACGTTCTTCTCTACACAGACATTTCAAGAAAAGTTAAAAACATGCCATTTTAAAGGGAAACCTTACCTTTCTTTACAGCTATACCTGCTTTTTAGTAGATTGTGCCGTTGTGGAACGAAATCGCAGACTTTATTAGGCACGTATGATTCACGTGGAAGGTAAATAAACTGAGATGCTTCTAATAAAAGTTGTAATTGAAACTGTTTTGGATTGGTGAACAAGACTTTCTGTTCACTTTCTTGATTTTTAATTCATTGTTTTATCTAGCATCTCTCTCAGTAACCTACCCTTTAATTCTGTTTAAATTAAAACCAAGATAACATCTCCCTTTAAAAATTTTCTTTCTGCTTTATTTTCTTTTATTTTATATGTGTGATTTGCCCTCTCAGAGCAAGGGGAAACAATCTTGCCCATCTGCTTGTAAAAGCATGATGAATCTTTTGAATATGCGAA
The DNA here is from genome assembly GCA_013398855.1 of Mohoua ochrocephala. Lineage (NCBI taxonomy): Eukaryota > Metazoa > Chordata > Aves > Passeriformes > Acanthizidae > Mohoua > Mohoua ochrocephala. The sequence continues at coordinate 20,940 of VZTA01025328.1, read as the reverse complement.
TGTAAGATCTGTTGTTCAAGATGTCATGTTTTTCCCTCTGTTGTTAGCTGGGAGACAACACGGAATACCCTGATTTACCTGTGTAATCCCAGTGTGTCTCAGGTGCCAGGACTTGCTGTTGAGATCAGCATGTCTCCTGTCAGAAATGGTTGGAGTGAGACAGGGACGGCACGACCACTGGGCGCAAAAAGCTACAGAGGTCAGGTTTCAAGGACAGCCAGCGTGGCAGTGATGTGGCAGTGACAAGTTGTCAAGCGAGCAAATATGAAAGTGGGGTTGGGAGGGAGGGAGAAGGAAAAAAATCTTGTCATTCCTGATGAAATATTCAGCGTAGCAGGTAGCAATGGGCTGAACGGGTTGCACTCATGAGTTTGGGGATTGCTTGCAGTGGAGAGGCGCCCCGGGATTGTGGATGCTCTCTGCTGCCCTGGTGGCTCTCCACAAGAGATGCCCAGCATAAATTACCTGCTTTAAATTTTTCATTAAGTATTGCACTCCTGTTGATAGGAGTAGCAGCATCAGGCTTGGGTCAGACACCTTTTAGAGCCCTAAAGTGCTGGTAAGTCATCCATATAGATCCTTGGGTTGCTATGGAGTGATGTGTTGTGGAGAAATTTGGAAGGAAAACTGTAATAATGATGCCAGTTCTGAAGGATCGTAAATAATCATCATTAACAACTCTGCTGTGTAATTTTGTTGGTTTGTTTTCAGACACTTTTCATTTTATTTTGAATTTTTCATATTGTATTGAGTTGAAACACTTCTGTTTGTAGTTCTGTGTATTCCATAGTATATGAGATAATAGCATACTTTATTTGTCCCTGAAACAGACCGCAGTAATATGGTGACTTTTATCTCCTGGCATATTTGCAGAGTTCTTGATACCAGTTTTCTTAATGGTAAGAGCTTCTCACTACATGCACATTATTTCTTGGATCAGTAAGACTTTCCCCAGCCTGCATATGTGTGCATGCACACTAATCCTGCATGTATATGCAGAATAAATGTTAATTTAAGCTCGATTAGTGTAATCTCATTAAGAATAAATACTACAAGAAGTGTGTCATGATTCCCAGCGAAGTCCTTGAAGAGTTTGCTGTAGTATGAGGAAAATGGTGTATTCCTCTGCTGCAAGTGTGCCTGCATGTTCTGCTACGTGGGATTTAGCAATTTAGCAATCATAGTTCTTTTTGTTAATGTGCACAATTGTTCTTAAATTAGTAAACACGATCCAGTGCTTTATTGTGGATATACATGGAAAAATACTTTAAATATGTCTTGTGTTTTTAAATTTCTTCAGGGTGTGCTTTTAACTGCCACCAGTTACTTTTTAAGTTTAACTTTTCATTTCTTTACATGAGGGAGCAGCTGTATATTGACAACTAGTGATGCTGAAGGGAGAAATAGAAAGTTCTCTTTACTATCCTACTCTCTTCTTTCTATCTAAAACAATTTAATTATTTTTTAATTCATCTGCAGCTGCTTGGGTTATAGCTGTGGTAGTAGAGGGGATAGAAAGAGTAAAAACAGCCTAAATCCATAGTCAATAAGTCAGTATTTAAAAATGGATAAATATTACTTTTTAGCCTTGCAGAAATAGGCTTTAGTTGCTTGAGAACATACACGGAAGGAAAAAATCCTGAGGCAAAATGGTCTTGGAATGAAAATAGAAAACAAGCTTAAATGAAAACAAAGCTATGAAAATGTGTAATGATTCAATGTGGATTTGTCTCGTGGAAGAGCAATATAGCTAAAGTATAACCTTAATAATTTAAATATAAAAACAGACACAAGGAAAATGACAGGAGTCAGTGTGCAGAGTGAATGAGAGGAGCTTATGTGGGGCCTGTCAGCTGGGATCTCATCCACCTGAGGGCTGGGGAGCATCAGCATCTTTGCCACAGCAATGCTCGAACAACCGCGCTCGCAGCCAAATCACCGCGTCTGTCTTGCTGCGGATTTTTGGCAGCGGATTCTCGGAGTTGCAAGCTGGCTCTCACACTGCCATGTGCTCTCACTCCCTGCTGATGCATACTGCAGGTGATAACACAAAGATATCAAAGACTTTTCAGTCAGTCTCCCTCTCCAGAGCTCCATGGCTTCCAAGTAAAACAAAAAAAAAAAAAGTGCAACAGAGGTTTTTGAGGTGGACTAAAGCAAAAGACTCCAAACAGTGAATGTTGAAATCCAGCAGAGAAGTTGTTCAATATTGATAACCTGGGTATGTGATATGTTCTTTTCTCAGCATCAAGTTGGCATCTGAAGTGCCTGTAAAAGAGAATTTGGACTCTGATTTTTAAAATGCAGATTTCTAGGTTTTTTTACTTGTGAAGTTTCCTTGGAAATGTAAACTCATGCTTCCCATTAATGGAAGACCTTTTCAGTTACCCCATTATGAAATATGAAATTTTTCATTTCTAGAAATAATGAATTGTGAAGGACACTCACCCCCTGCTCCAGAGGACTGCTCTGCCCTTTGTACCCCCTCTATTTCACTGATTGTTTCGGCACCCTGTAGGAAGTTGTACATTTGTGTATGCTCCTTAAAAATTGTGAGAACCACCCGTTTTGACTTGCACATCCACTAATTGACCACCTAATTTTTGGTTTAAGAAGGACTGAAATTGATTTAAAAAAAAAAAAAAATTAACACTCAGGGTCTTTACCCACTCTCATTGTATACTGGGGGATGTGGTGTAGTTTCTGGTCTTGTCTGAGAGTTGATGTGCTTCCAGTTTTGTTAGTTTGGCTCTTGCTGAGGAATAGTCAAGTACCTGCAGTTTTCAGACACTCGCTCCTGATGGGTCTTGCTGTCGCCGATCTTCACCTTGTGAGGACTGTTCTCACAAGCTTCTTTTTCTATGAATAAGTGATAAAGTGCCAGTCAGCCCTGTCTTTAGGGTCACTTTGGAATTCATTTTTCTGAAAGATGGCTGGTAAGGGATATTTTCATTCACGTGGGAATGAAAAGTTGCTGCAGCAATCTCATGTGTATTTCTCCTGTGCCTGATGCAAGCAAAAATACTGAGAGAGACGGAAAACTCTGCTTGTCTGTAGCCTATTTACTTCTTTCTTTTTAGAAATCATGAATGTTTTGCCACCTTGTGAGTTTTACCTGGGAGAACTTACAAATCCTACCTGGTGTCTGTGTACATTACACAGTGACTGCTCTGGCCTTTGTGTGGAGAAGCACAGCAGTGATTGTTTTGCATAATCTCCATAATTTCCTTATTTCAAGGCTCTGGCTTGGTCAAGTATTTAAGTACATGCTCACTTATGGCTGCTTTGTTTCACATCAATGAGTTTGTTTTGTTTTGCCTTTTTTTTTTTAACACAGCTAAGAAGGAAATCAGAGGCCTCTAAAAATCCAAATATAAGTCTGTAGGGAATTTGGCAAAACGATCATTTCACCAAATCCTGTTATTGCTCAGTGAAATCTTGTTTGAGTCATGTCTTACAGCAAAAACACCTTGTAGGTAATGTGTGTTCTGGCTTGCCAAGCTGGTTAAAAAAATCTCTCATTGTCTGCACTGTAACATTCAGTAGTGTGTATTACTAATAGAATAAAATGAAAAATGTATTTCTTTAACACTGTCATCTCTCTCTCTGACATGCATCTTGAGATGATTTGCAAATGCTCAGTTGTGTAAGTGGCTTACAGAGGAAAATCAGTTAGCCTCTAATATTATGCTGATGCATGGCCAGTTGCTTGAACCCATTAATGAACTAATCTCTGATACTCTAGTAAATGGTATTCTTGCTCTTGGATACTGCACATTTTGTTTCAGGTAAAATCAACATTAAAAAGAGGGCAGAATTTTAAATGGATTATGGCCCTTATCCCACCTTTGTCTCACATGTACTTTGAGAGAAATTAGGAAGCTTGCTGTCCGAAGCAAAATGTTGTATCTCTTTTTTTTTTTTTTTTCGTGCTAAGGCAAGATTAGTAAAATCTTCACTTTGCTTTTGGCTGACCACTGAAGCTAAATAGCATCCTCTACACACAGAACAATCCTTTAAAACAGTATACCAGGACGCTTGTATTAAGCACAAGGTAATTTTTCTTTATTTCCCTTTCTATCATCACTGATTATGAAAATAGTTTTGTGTAAGTACAGATTCTCTCTCCCTTATAATCAGCTACCTCCTGCCCGATTCCTTAATTAATGACATAATTCAGTGTTCTGGACATCACAATCACTTCCAGGGTAGTGAAATATGATCAGAGCTGCCTGGAATGTGTGTAGCGAACCCCCCGAGCGAAGGTCGTGCCTCTGTTGTGTTTCTCTATCCACAGAAAAAAATATGCTCTCAATCTGAATGATTTTCATCTCTAGATTAAAGAAAGAACAATTGAAAACCTCTGGAGAGAGAGAGAATCAGTATAAAACTTCCTAGAAACAGCAGAAGCTCTGGTAATCTTCCTCAGACTGTCTCAGAAATCTGTTTCTGAGTGCCTGGTAGGTACTGCCCACTGCAGAGTGTGGCACAGAGGTGGGGAATCAGATCTCCATGTGTCGCTTGTCTCTTTTTTGGGTTTTTTTGTTGTTATTGGTTTGGTCGTTTTTTTGGAATCTGTCAGGCCAGGACTGAGAAGTTCCAGTGTGTTTCACTTTGCAGTGGCAAACTGTTTATCAGCAGTTCTGTCTGCCATGGTTTAACCCCAGCTCAGCACCACCCAACTGCTCGCTCCCTGCTCAGCTGCTGGGATGGGGAGAGGAGTAGAGAACAGTAAAACTGAGAGAACTCATGGGTTGGGATAAAGGCAGTGTAATGGGTAAAGCAAAAACCGTACACACAAGCAAAGCAAGGAATTCAGGCTCTAGTTCCCATGGGCAGCAGGCAGCTGTTCAGCCTTCTCCAGGAAATCTGGGCTCCATCCCACACAGCAGTGACTTGGGAAGGCAAACACAATCCTTCCCATCCTGTCCCCTCTCTCCATCACCTCCTTCCCCCACATTTTCAGCATGGAGGTGGGACTCAATCTTAGAGGTCTTTTCCCACCTAAATGATTTTATATGGTGTGAAATACACCTTGGGTCAGTTGGGGTCAGCTGTCCCAGCTGTGTCCCCTCCCAGCTCCTGGTACACCCCAGTCCACTCGCTGCTTGGGTGCTGTGAGAAGCACAAGAGGCCTCGCCACTGTGTGAGCCCTGCCCAGCAATAACGAAAACATCTCTGTGTTATCAACACTGTCTTCAGCACACATCCAAAACACAGCCCCACAGCAGCCATGAAGAGAATTAACTCTGTCCCAGCCAAAACCAGCACACTTTGCCTTGAAGGCTTTTGGCTTGTCTGCTTAAATGTCAAGGGCAGAAAAGAGAGAGTAGTGAGTGCTTTACTCCACAGATATTGACAACTAACAGCTAGGAGCCCTGGGAGTGAAGGGGAATCCAAATCCTAAAATCACTCACTATTTCAGTGGAGTTTGTCTAAACCACTTATATTTTCTAGAGTGTATCTTTTCTTCTAGTCTGTAGAGATGTTTCCAGTAGAATTCCAGGATCATTTACAGAACTCCCCTAAAAATCCCCAAATCTGCTGTTCTGTAGCTCTACACCTTTCAAGCTCAATCATATGGTGCTGTTGTTCCACTGCTGGTACTGAGTGTGTAAATCCATGTGTTTCCTCAGTGGAAAACCACCCCAGAGCAGTGCAGAGCTCCTGAGGTTTTGCGCTGTGAATGCCAAGGTACTTTGCATACTGTCTTAGTTTCTTTTCCTTGAGACGTGCAAGATGTACAGCTCACGTTTAAACTGCCTCTGGTTTAGGTAAATCTTTTCACTTGCTTCCTGTGTTGAAGAGTTTGTTCTAATGCCTGTTCACAAAGCTACCCCAAAAGACACAAATTTTATTCCAATTTGCCATAATTCCCTAATCTTAATGTTTGCTGTTGATGAAGATGTAAAGGTGAATGATACTTAACACCTCTCAGGTAAATGCAGTGAGTTTGGAGATATGTAGCATTGACTAACTTAAAGTTGTTAGTAAGCCTGGGGAATTCCTTAGAAAATAGCTATTTAGTACTTTGCAAAATGTTTAGCTGCTTTTTTTAAAAAAAAAAAAAAAATTCTCAGAGTTTCTGTGTTGGCTTTTCAACCTGAATATCCCTAATTTAATATAACTGGCGAGAACATAGAGCAAGATTTCATAAAAGTCAATGGAAAGCTTGCAAACATCCTTTTTTTTTTTTTTCTTTAAACTACATTAGGCCATGGTGGGGTGGGGATTATATATCTGAGAGGGAAAAAGAAGTCTTATGGCAAATGGATTCTGTCCATGCTGGAAAAAATATTACCAATATTTTACACACTCAAATAATTTCCATGTCTGTATAAAATGAGGACTTTTTTTCTTCTATCTACTCCTTTTCTTCTGTCTACCTCAAGTCTCTGAACAGGTTTAGTTAATCACTGCTTATATCAATATGTAATTCAGACACGGTGGTTGCAAATTTTGATTCCCATTTCTTTTGAGTTCCTTGACGAGAACTAAGTAGCTGGGGAATGGTTCTTATAAAATTATACATCGAAAGTAGTGCAGGCGCATGGAAATATTAATGAACATGATTGTTTTGACACATAAGAATTAGAGCATGTTTAAATATTATACATAGTGTATGAGCCGCTGGCACAAAATTAGAAACGTGAGATTTTTTTTGTCTAGTAAATGCGGTTCAACTTTGAGTTCTTCTCAGACTTAAAGAAGTCAGTTTACTTAAGTCAGCTTTTGAGGCCTTTTAAAGTCTCTGTATTTCAGATTAAATGCAGCCAAAGAGACTGCACAGAAGAGTGGTTTGGTGAACTCCAAAGCTCTGCAGTGTCTCAATTCTAAAAACCAGGTTAATCCACCCTAATTTACTCTATGTTCCATTTTCATGTTTATAAAATGAAATTTACTGTTGCTTTTTGGCAGTGTTAAAATTTACATTTGGTAAATTCTATACTTTTGACATAATATATACTTTTTGCTCTTTTGACCAGTTTTTTTATGCAAATAACAGTAGAAATACAATGCATTTTTCTGATGTCCTAAAATAAAATGCAGAATTTACAGGGTTATAAAACCACGGGTTAGAAAAGATTTAGAGGATCTTGAGCCAGGGCTATTTTCAGATGTTTGTATTGGGGTGCGTGGGATTTGCAGGATGTTTTATGCTAAGAGCTTTTCAAAGTGTTTGTTTAGTAATACTGTCTGTTGTGGTTTTTTCATGTTTTACAAACTGTCCTTGTTTTAAATGGCTAGATATGATCCCAAAATTTTAATGGCCAAATGTGTCCTAGAAAGTATTAAAATATTCAGCTGTGATTGGAACAGTCAGTGGGCTGATGAGTATATATCTTTTTACATTTGGGCATCAGGATGGAATTCTGTTTCTCAGCTTTATTAATGGAGGCTTTTGGGTTTTTTTTTTAAAGACTAATAGAGTTTGAGATATGGAAATGTGTGCTAAAGGCTTGTTTTTTTAGTAGGAAACTAAATATGTCTTAAAGGATAACTTTGTTTAAATGACTGAAATTATGAATAGTATATACTTGACCTGCTTTTAAAATTACTCATTTCTTTATAATATAATGTAATTCATGCTGTTAGTGTGTCCTGGTTTTGAAAACTGAAAAATCAAATATGTTCATCAGCCAGCTCACACTTCTATCCATAGGCACATCTAAGGAAAAGTGTCTTCTTGGTATCCTGATCATTCTTGGGTTAGACTGAACTCAATGAATTACTGGCTCACTTAGATCTCTGGATTACAGTGGGGTGTGGTTAATAGAGATATCAGTTCCTGGTGGAAGATGGTCAGATAAACAAGGATGAAAATGCAATATAAGAACTTACATTTCTTAAAGAATTTTATGCTTTTCTTTCACTTTTATTTAAGTAAACAAAAATGCTTCATCAAGTATCTATTCCAAAGCTCATTGATTTTAAGCAAAAGAGTTTCCCTTGTGCTCTGTGTCAAAGTACAGACAGTTTTATTCCAGTGGTTATCCTGTGTGCAAGCTCTAGGTCCAAATGCTGCACGACCATTGCAGGACAGCTCTGTCAGGGTTGCACAGAGCTTTTGTGTGGTCTCTGGATGTACCTCTTGGCCAGCTGCCTCTTGAGCCCAGGTATCTGATATTCTGCTCAAGAATTTGGAGAATTTG
>VZTA01025328.1:0-12729 GCA_013398855.1 Mohoua ochrocephala | reverse complement strand
TTACTCAACTTTTAATAACTTGTTCAGCAGTCTTAAGGAATTGTCTTTGGAACCTTTTAAGGGGTCCAAAATTCAGCTTTACTTGGCAGAATTTCACTTAAGTATTGTAGGAAGAAAAACATTTTTAGTACAAGACACGACCACTGAAACTTCCTTACTGAGTCCTGGACATTGACGAGTAGATGTGCCTAGGACCAAAATATCTAAGTGGAACACTTTGGAATATCTTTTAAAATTAATCTTTTAATCTTTCCTTTTCCTCTATAATTGCATGCTTTGTCAGGTGAAGTTTACTAGTAAATTCCACTAGAGGATGATTTACGTGCTTAATTAAGTTTCTGGATTATAACTTAGACTACACTCAATCTGTGTGGCAGGTGCATGTCCTCAGTTTCTGGTCCTCATCCTTAAGTAGTTCCAAAGAGAATTTGGTTGTTCAACTCCATAGCTTTATCTTGTAGGAGGAAAGGCTGAGGAAGGTGAGATGATCTTGGCTTTCATTGTAAGACAGACACTTACCTGCACCCAGAAACAAAGTACTCTAATTCTGTGAGTTATTAATAACTGTAGTTCTTGTGCAAGGATGAATAGTTTTTCGGCTCTCATAGGGTCCTGCTGTTTACTTGAGGTGGATACTTCCCTGATTTTGTGTTTTGACAAGCTGCCCTGGGAAGGGGAGCAGTGAGTAGACGTGCAGTGATCAGCTGAAGCTGAAAGAACCTGTTGAGGGAGACCAACGTGGTTCCTGCAGAAGGTGCAATCTGCAGAGGTGAACTTACCTGTGGCCTGGCTGGGGAGAACTTTCCCTTGTGTGAGGACACAATGGGAGGTTTCATGGAGTTTAATCGACTGAACACACACACAGGTAATGGCTGTGCCTCAGAGCAACAAATCCTAGCAAATGGGGATGGATCTGCTCCTTGATGGCTCCCATGGAGGGAGCTGTACGATCCAGGGCCACGAGGCCAGGAGAGGGGTCTGCGCACAGCAAGGAACTTTGCTGTGGAATTTTTGGAAGCTCTTGGCCTGGTGTGTTTTTCCCATTGCTGAGGTAGCTCTAATCTGTTTGGTACCTGGCATTTCTTTGTTTGACGTCATCACGGTGTTCCTAGAAGGGTATGTTTTTGTCCCTTGGAAAAATAAGACATTTTTATTTTTTTCTATAATTAAAAACTCCAAACCAACAAAACCAACCAAACAAAATGAAAACTAAAATCCCACAAAAAATCTAAACAACCACCCAAGCACAGAAATTCAGCGACTCATTTATGTAGAAGTAATAATTTTTCTTTCTTTTTGATACATTTCTCCCCGTGGCAGATGTCTGTGATACACTGAGGTTTGTGGTGGTTTATTTTGTTACTTACGTTCAAGATAACTGCAGGCACTGATGTTAAGAGTGAAGCTTGTTTGGCTTTTGTTTGCATTCTTCTTATTAAATCTATTGGCTGTTTGTTTTCAGATTGGTTTCAGTTATTTACTGTTTTTCCTAAAAGGATATTTTGATGCTCTTTTTCTCTCTGCTGTTGCTCCTGATGGTTTGGTATTTATTGGAATGCAGGAATCATGGTGAGGATATTGATCTGTGCTGGTCTTTTTTTTTCTTTCTTTCACATGGTCATTTAGATTGAGCCATCTGCTTGCCTAATAGTGGGAATGCTGAAGAAAGACATTTTCTTTTCAGCTTACATGTGAACTGTACTTTCATATAGAGGTTATTCACTTGCAAATAAGAAGATTGAGCTATGATTTGGTGGCATTATGTATAAAATCATGAAAAATAAATTATATTCCCCCAAAATATTTTCTTTGATGTTGGTTCTTTGTCACTGCTCCACTATTGATTCAAACCGTGGCATGTGAAGTGCATCTTTTCTGTAATCACTGCTGCAAGTGGGCAAGAGAAAGGACCCTCTTTATTCTACTAATTTTCTCACAGTTAATAGGAGAAAAATCTTTGGTAAATGCCCTCCATCCAAGGGTCTGAAATACTCAGCAAGATGTCTTTGTAGCATTGTTGATTAGGAGAGGGAGTAGGGCACATGTCCTGGAAAGCTGCCCCGTGCTGAGGACTGCCCAGGGAGCCTGCGCAGCAATGCAAACAGGATCCACACAATCTGACTCCTGGGCCCCACCCACTTTAGAGAACTGAAATTTATTTCACTCAAAATCCAGGTAAAATAAATCCTCAACACTTCAAAGTCTGAAACCAATCAAATATTTTGTTTCCACTCTGATTGAATGATTAAGTGGGAAAATAACAAAGGTAGGGGATGATGCCTTGGACATGGTTTAGCCTGATCTCCATTTCATTCCTGGTAAACTGAACAGGTTCCTCTGAGCATTGGTCATGGAATTGGCCGTGGACTGCCACAGTGAGGGCTCCAACAGGTTCTCCAGAGAGGTGCCCCAGGCAAGTTTGATATTTTTGAAATAAGCAGGGAGGAGTAGACAGGGCAGAGGTGGTTCTGCAGGATATTCCTGACTTCTTTCTCCTCTAGGCTGAAACATGGTAGTTTCCTGGGTTTCTTTGAGAGTCTGGGGATGGGAAGGCTCTGTTGACATCTGTCTGGAGTAACTCCGTTACCATGCTCTAGATTCATAATTGTTCTCTCAGGAGGAAAATTTTCCCCTTTGACTGCAGAGGAAACTTGTGCAATCTGCCAAATGAGATGTGTAAGTTTTGATTTTCAGGAATATCAGTAATGCTGTTAAATGAAATCCTTCAGTAGTTTGACTGCTGAGTAGTATGGGCAAATCTGGTTCACATTTATTTTCCACTAAGCTGTGTCTTTCTTACCTGTTTGCTGTCTCATTCTTCCCTGGTAAAAGCTCTGTAATTTCGAGCCCAGCACTTGGGAAGACTCCTTGGCATGCAGTGTGGTTGTCTTAAAAATCTTGTTCTTTTTAACTTCTTAGCCCTCTTGCATGATGTCTCCAGTGGAAAAGGGTGGGAAAGCATGTCTGAGATTCCACTTCTGCAAATGCTTCTGCTCGTAGTTACTTCTCCAAGCAATCCCTTTGAAATCAACAGGGAACATTCCCGTAGCAAAGTTAAGGAGTCTGAAATGTCTTACACAATGAAGCCTAAGGCTGGGAAACATTACAGAATGCTGTGTGACTTCATTACAAAGGGCATCACCACAAAAAAAAAGAAACTCCATCCTAAGTAACCACTAATGAACTTATGTTCAGAAAGTGGGACAGTAAGTAATTTTGGGAACTATTTGATTTTCTAGTTGTCTTTATTTACAATATCAACGGGGGTTTTGTTAAAATATCAGCTTAAATATTTCAACTTTGAAATAATGCTTGTTTCAAGAAAGATGAAAATCAAATCTGATCTTTGATAGGTTCCATGCAATGTTCTCTGCTCTCGCTTATAATCTTCCATGGCCCCTTCCCACCCGTTGGTGTTACTTCATTCCTTCCCAACCCCGTTAAAAACCACCTGTTCTGGTGGGTGTGCAGCTGTGATATTTACCAGCATTCTTTTGGATTTTTAAAAAATAAATAAGTAGAAAAGAAGTATTTTACAAGTGTACTCTTTTAACCAAATATTGAAGTAAAGAAGAGTACTTTGAAAAGCAGCTCTGAGTCAGGACTTCAGTAAATTACAGTTTAATCAGCAAGGCCAAATTATGTCTGGAAGAGCACTTGTAAACTTTGGTAGAAACTGCTCCCATATATCCGGAGCAGCAGTCCACGTGATGTACTTTTTTTCCTTTGATAACAAGTTTTCAGAGGCCCCAAATTTTGGTTTAAATTTTTCCCTTGATTATAGAGGAGGCATTTCATGCTGCTGGAGAGGAAAACATTTGGCCCAGATTATTCATTACGTGAAATCATAAGTGAAAATACAAAAATCTCTTTCCAAATCCTCAAAAGCTGAATAATGACTCAGTAAAAATGTCCACGTGCAGCAAATGGAACCTGAAACTTATGGCTGAGAACACTTTTTTGATGAAAAAATACGGGTGAAACTGCTGATTTCTAGGTAGCGAAATAATTTTGTGCAACAACCTGCAGTTCATGTTTGAGCCCACACATTTTCATTTTGCAGCTATGAAGCAAACCAGAGAATTCGTAAAGTATAAAGGAAAAAAGTTCTACTCTATTTTTAAATAGTCATTTCTATAACGCCCAGTTGACAGCCCATGGAAATATAAAACTATAAAACTGAGGAGGCAGATATGTATGAATGCCACTACATACAATTTTATAATGAAAATTTTGTCTTATGAAGGTGAAACTTTTAGATCATATTAGAATTCTAAATTTTTTATGCATAGCAATCGAATGACCTCTCCATATTGCCACATAAAGTATAGATTTAAAGTTAAATGACCCAGTCAGTCATTTAGCATTTTCTTAGGCCATCTTTTGCCAGTAACTGCCGTTGTTTACGTATGGTTCTGTTGTTTTTGTGTTTGTATTACTTACATTTTAAGAATTGAAGAAAGAATGACACTTTTAAAAACTGTTTTTAATAGCCTTTGTTTATTTTTAATACGTAGTGTTCCGGGCTCTTGCTCTAATGATTTTTTTTCACACTGCATTGATAATTAAATTCATTCATTTTCCTGCCTGCACGATTCTTTTTAAATAAAAAGTTATGGGTAATAATACCTATTATGTTGAAAGTACAGAGGAGAAAAGGGCAGATCCACAGCTTTTAGTTCAAGGAGAGCCGATGGATTTTGCAAGTTACGGGTTTAAATAGGACTCGAGATTTCTGATTTTTTCTCCACACTGCAGTAACGGTGGATCTCAAGGAATTGTGTTGTTTCTCTCATGCAATAGTGTGTGCTGTGTTTTTTTGCAGTAAAACAGGAACTGTGGGTATGTGGTGTGTGATCCGTTTCAGTATATTTATTTATAGTAATTTTAGAAATGGTGCTAAGTGTTGGTCCTCTTGGATGACTGGAGACTGTTTGCGTGTTGCTACCCCTCACATACACATGGTAGCAATAATCTTCACACCTCTTCCACTCCCCCCTGCCAGAGCGATTTCATGTCAATACATTGGGGAAAATATTGTGAACATGTGAAACGTGGGGAACAGAAGACGTGTATAATGAAAAAATCACCCCATTCTGATCTTATTTATTGGCTTATAAAGCCTCTGCAATTTTTATCTGTTTAATGAGATTTTAGGTTTTGCAATTTTTAATTTATGCAAAAGGAGTTTACTACTTAATTACTAATAGAGAAGACATTCTTAGCCTCATATTTATTTTTTGTCATGTTTACAGAACTCAAGAAGAAAAAACAGTATGTCCGTTTGGTCAAACACATACTTTAATTGTATTTTGAAAAAAATCAGTGCAAATGAGTTAAGAATTTAAAAATTTAAAATACATAATAATCTCATTTTGTGAAATTTACTTTGTGAGCTGGAATATCACCAGTTTTCAAAAGCAATTCACAAAAAGAGTAATTTTGAAATTGTGAGAAATACAGCCATTGAAGGAAAAGTGAGAGAAATCTAGATCCATTTGTAGGTGTTGCTTTTCAGCATCTGAACTCAGGCTCATGAATCCTTTTGGACTCCGATGGGTGGAATTTTTTGATTCTTGTCTACCCCTGGGTACATGATCCTTGACAGGCTGAGCATCTCTTCCTCTGAAATAGCTTTTTTTTTTAAGCCCTCCTCTCCTCCTTTCTGTCTCTTTACCTTTTGCATTTTATTTGTATTTCTTTTCTTGATTAAGCCTCAGTGTAAGTCGGTTCGACTCTAAGGTTAATAGGGATGGTAGAGCCATTGGAGTAGAGTCTCGAAACTCCACCAAGGGTCTCTCCAACATTAAAAGCCCCTTTGGAGGTTTTCCTTTCTACCTGCTTTCTTGCAGGTGTATGGAAGGAATGAATGAACCCACAGCCACAAGTCTTTATCCCACTTTCCTCATCTGTTGGAGGACTACTGATATAATTTTCTCCCAGCACTGTGTTCCCTGAGATTTAGGTGTTGACCATTGATGATGAAAATAAGCTTTGGCTGAAGATTGCTGCTCAACCACCTTATTAAATAAGAATATGCTGTCCTAGTTAGAGAGTAAAGATTTAAATCTTCTATTATTTCAGCTGAAATGAATGAAAATGTTTTGTTCCTGTCATTTTTTTACTTAAAATATATCTGCTGCCTATATTACCTTTAGTAATTCTCACCAAGCGTCTCCTAACTTTTCGTACATGTCTGTAATTAGTGTGGATGGTTCTGCCTTGGGTATCCTCATTTCGCAAACTTGTTAAGAACAAATGAGTGACTTACAGGAGATCTGAGCAATAATCACTGATCCCCAAGTTGAACACCACAAGACCTGTACCAGTGTCGAGTGCCAACACTGATGTATTTGAAAAGGCAAAGACTGAGATGCCATCTGAGACACTTGTCCTGTACTAAGGAACAGGATGTTCTCCCCACTGTCTAAGGTCCATCACAGAGGGAGCCATGAGGGAGCCCAGATGATCTTTTTAACTCATCTGCTTATATGTGCTGGTATTATGATCTCCTGTCTCAATTATTTCTGCTAGACATGCCTGAGTGTTCTTTCAGAGCTAAAGACAAGGGTGTTACATTGAGCTCCTGCTCCTGCTCATGTGTTGGTGTAGATAATGAACTCCCAGATGCTGAATCTTTGAGTTTGTCAGAAGTTGTTAGTCAAATCCTGTAGGAGTACTGAAAGCATTCCTCATGGAAGTCTGGAATCAAAGTAGGTTTGAATCAGCATCATCAAGTTGGATGCATGCTTCCTGTTTGGGTTGACTTCTAATGAAAAGCTTATGAATTAAAAAGAGTCAGCCAGAAAGGGAAAGGGCAGGTAAGAGGAACCAGGCTCAGAAACACCGAAAAAATCAAACCCAGTAAAATTTAAGCTAACTTTTAATAAGTATGTTGTGGGGGACCTCAGATTGTTAAGTAATGTGATATTGAACAATTCTATTAATAGTGGCAAAACAGGCTTTTCTGAATGACACTTTGTAAATGAAGTGAATGCTTGAAATCCTATGGGGAATGTGACTTCTTGGGTAATTCTAACAGGAAATTTGACCCCTTTATCACAAAAGACTGACCATCTTGTAACATTTCCAAACGTGCTTGAGGTTTGGCAGAAATCTGTATGTGACCTGTTTAATTTTGTAACTGCATATTGTCCTTCAAAGGGTGAGAAAGCTGAAAATTGCAGGTAATTTAATTACTGATTCATTTTTCTAATGGCTGGAATTGGTACATACTGTATAGGGTCATTATCCTATGAATTTCTTTAATGATATCATATAAGAAAGGGATTTTGGTGCACGAGTTAGGAAACAATTGAGGAAAAGTGAGCATGTGCTTTGCGGTGAGAGGTGTCTGCTGGCTGCCTGAGGAGGATCCCTGCTCCTTCAATAAACTGCTAAGGTCAGTCTAATGTGGAGGGCAAACCTGTGCTATCGAGACCATGTGTGTATAAATGTGCTTGTTTCAAACTGTAGTTTACTGCTTTTTTAAAAAATTACTGATTTTTTTGAAACAGTCTCCAGATACCCACTGCCAAATCTCTTGCTTCTAGGAAAGATGTGTATTCTCTTCTGCACCCTTTCCTGTAAATAATGTTCATACAGTCTGTAAAGCTTGTTTGATCTGAAATTGTGGCATTTTTATTGTGGAATATGCTGAAGTTTTAGGGAGATGGGGCTGGACTATGGCATTTAAAAATGAAGCATCGTTACTTTCTCTGCAAAGTGAGAACCAAGTATCTGCCTCCTGCAGCATGTGCATGGATGGGAGAGAATTCCTATAATGGCATTTGAAGGTCTCTCCTATTGCCTGTAATTTTCCTGAAGAGCTTGGGGTACACTCAGTTTCTTCCCCCTTTACACAGTTAAAGGTGTTTTTGGAGTGTGACTTTGGCTCCTATTGAGAGGAGAGGCTCAGGGGCCTCTACTGCAGGTCCTGCAGGTCCCTGCCTGAGCCTGTAGCATCCTTACAGGTGCAGTCCTGGGCCCTGAGCTTTCCTCAGCCTGCAGGAGATGTCCCGCCTTACAGGGGATTTTCACTTAAAAACATGAATTTTCTTTAACAAAAGGAAGTCTCTTCCCATTTTGCAGAGTCTGTAACATCTGAAGTACCAGGACCTTGTATCTCACTGTGCCAATATTCTTTAAAAACCCTCTGCAAGTTTGCTTTGCAGAAATGTATCACGACTTGAAGAAAAAAGGGAACATACTGAAGAATCCTTTGTGGATTTAACAAACCTCAGTGTGTTTTTCAGGCTGAAATGTGATTTTGCTACAATACATTTGTGAAAACCCAATTTTATTATTCAGTTGTGTTTATCCTAATAACTAGTTATTTCGCTGGCTTCCTCAACAAAGAGAAATAAAAACCAGGCAGAAATTATCCAGTTGGTGGTAAAATCACAGTGTAGGCATACTTATAAGAACAGAATTACTACAAGTCTTGTTTCTTTGATGAGGGAGTTTTGTAAATTAGCTCATTTTTGTATTCTTGCAACAGACGCATGCAGAGAACTCTACCCTGCATCCTTCCTGCATTAATAAATAATCATTCTGCATGTTTTTGGCTCTAATCACTTATGCAGACAAAGGCAACTTTAGTAAGAAAAATGTTCCCGTGGAAGGTATTTGCGTAACTGTGACTGCAGGTGAGAGATCTGTATTTCGTGCCAAGTGCTGTCTTTTCCTAACATTTCTGGTGCTTGATCTGTGCTCCAGTGAGTTGGTGTTTCAGTGCATCTCTTGCTTCACAGTTTCTCAACTTTTCTTCGTGAGCAATGAATGTCAGTAAAAAGGGCAAAACCATCCCCCAGCAAATTACCCTACTTAAATCCAGGCAGTCTATGGCAGCATTGTGATTCCTCATATCTGGGGTATTTTTTTGCAAAAGTTGAAAGAAATAATATTGTTAATTTGTTTTATATCCATGTAATTCAGTATTTTGAACAAGGGTGTATCAAATTCCTCACATTTAAAATATCTGGCTAATAGGCTAATTAATTATAATGTGAAAATGATAATTCCATCAAAATATATGATCGGTTACCAGTTCATGATTAACATCCCATGCTTTATTCTCGAAGTTTATGCCTATGTATATTTTTAAATGCAACGTTATTTCTCATTTCAGCCTTGGAAATAGTGCAAGTATGATTAGCAGAAAGAATTTTTTTTTTTTTGGCCAAGAAGTAACTAATTTTTGGCAATGTGAAAAAGTCTTACGCTAGATCTTCATAATTCTAATGAAGGTGTACAATTGATAGCTGAGTTTCTCCTATGAATATATTTCACTTCCATGCATGCTGTTCCAAAAATACAACTTCAGCTGTTTCAGAATGCTTCAGAAATAAATTCTCTCCCCCAGTTTTGCATGATTTTTATAAAATTAGGTCAAAGGAATTTTCAATTGAAAACAATACTTTGTCATATTATCTACAACACATGTCTAGCAAATTTATAAATCCAGTGCTTATTTGAGTAAAGTTCCAAATCATAATGAATGGTTTAGACAGCATTATCATCAATTTCCTACAGGTGCAGCTGTGGAAATCAGCGACTTCAATCAAAAGCCTCTGTCAAGTTTCACTGCACTGTCATTTTTTACATTCAGGTTTTGCTGAAATTAAAAAAAAAAAAAAAAGACAATTCTGTAAATGCCTTTACATCCCTTCTACCTTTGGGTGGTGCTTTTGAGCAGTGCAGTGCGGTTGTTTCTGTTCAAGGAACTCAACGGCACTCATATTTTTACACTTTATACTAACACTATATTTCTTTCGTGATATTATGGAGTTAAAATTGCACTGTGTGTTTTAACACACATTACAACAACCTCTTAAGGCAAAAAAGTAAATTCATGCAAATGAGTTATGGAAAGTGAAAATAATTGTGCTGCTTCATTCATTGCAGGGATAGTTATTGGAAACAGGCATTTTCCATCTGTGGACTCTGTGCTTACCGTGTCTGATGCAAGTTGTCCATTGATAAGTTATTTTTTGAATACCAGTCTTTAAAGGCTTTATAAAAGGGCATGAAGAAAGAATACGTGGTCAATATAGATTGCTTTAAATAATTTAGTTTTTTTCACTTGTCTTTCAAATATCGTTGATACAGCTTGTTCCTGTTGCTTTGCTAGTACCTGAAAATTAGAATAAATGAGAAACTTCGTGTTATTGAGTTAGTGGTACACTTCCTAGTTTATAGTACTTCATATGCCACTGGCTTTCTGGGGCCTTCCTATAAAACACTGCAATTAAAATCCAGTAACATTCAATAAAAATGTAATGCTGATCCTTTTGAAGAATTCCCAGTGTGCAGAAAAGTGAAGTTTTACCGAGCTGAACCACTGTACCTTGTGAAGCCGAGAGCCCAGGGCTTCTCCTGCCTTCAGGCACACAGGGAAACAACCTGCACTTCCCACCACGTCAGCTTGCAGGCTGACAGGTCTGTCTCTGTGACTTGGGAAACCACTTGTTGCCAGCAAAATCTTTTTGTAAAGCTATAGAAGCTTAAATCCCGAGGGGTTCCTGCTCTTTCCCTGTGGGAAGATAGTTTGAGCTCTGTTAAATTTGAGAGATTGCCATTAGGTTGTGAGAAAGAATCTTTATTTTACTAATGCTTTCTGACTTATTTTATTCTGTTTTTCCCTTTCAAGTGCTCGTGTGTTTTCTGTGTGTCTTCATGCAGTGCTCATGTAACTTTTTGACAGGAATTTTAAAAGTCTTAGGCTGTGAACATTTCAATTGTGTTGCAGATGGAAGAGTTGCCAAACTTTTTCTGTTTTAGGCTTCATTGTAAAGGCTATAAATTGTAAATTAGTGGGGTTTTTTTTCTTTTCTAAAACTTTTATATGTATAGAAGTACGATAATATTACACTTTTTATCAATTGATGACACCACCTTTCCAGTATTGGAGTAGGGTTCCTTTCTGTGTGGAGTTGAGGGCTACCTGTTTGTGTCTCCACTTTTCACACCCTCCTGGAGAGAGCCGCTCGAACAGCCAGGCTCCTGTGATTTCACCTTGACTTTTTAAACTGTCTGGGCCACTGTAAAATTCCTCTTAATTAAAGGAAAGCCTTTAAAAGGTAAAAACGATTGAGTTTATAATATACATATGATTAACTTTTAGCATATTCAGTTCCTACTGCGTTTTTCTGCAGTTAGGCAGCGATGGCAGCTTTACTCCAGGCTGCACTGAGAGCTGGGGCAGAGGCACCCAGAGCTGTGCCCTGGTTAATCCATGTAAAGGTTTGCAGGATGGGGCTCCTTTTTGCATTTCTGTAACTTCAGGCCTGTTCTGCAACGCAAGAGTTCTTTGTTTTGTGGCCTTGCTGAATTCGGTTTCATGTTAAATGATCTTGCCTGTTTGTCTTGTGTCTTTCAGTAACAACCCTGTGAAATCTCTCTTAACTGCTTTGGTTTACTTTGTTACCGTGTTCAAGTTTAATCTGAAAATAATGTCTGATTCCTTCATCCTCCCTAATGAGTTATGAGTCTTCTCTGCCTTTTTTTTTTAATGGTCAAAATATAAAGCATCTGTGTGCTGTAATTCTCTTTATACTTAAATAAATGATGTTTAAGGATATTAAGAAGTACTTGGAAGAAAAGTTTAGTGTCCATAAATCAATTAAACTAATGCATACAAAATAATCAGTAGTATATGGGGCCAGGCATTTCAAGCATTTCTTTTTTTTCCTGAATATATGTTGATAATTCAGTATTTCTCTCTTTTTTCCTGTGCTGTGTAGAGGTTTGAGTGCCAAACTGATGCTGTCTCAGTTAATAGGAGATGAAGAGTGGTAATTTTAAAAACCATTTTAAAGAAAAGGCATTAATGTAATTTTTGAAAAATAGTAACCCAAAATAATGAGTTTCTCAAAATAAGCCTTCAAAGCAGTTTATTTAATAGGGTCTTTTTCGGAGGAGGGAAAAGCCCCACTCCCTCTTGAGCAGTGCAGCAGCACCCAGGTATGCTGGGATATTAGCAAAAGTGTTGACCACGCAGAATGTGACGAGACAAATGTCTTCTCATTGTGTGAAGCATGAAGGCCATGATAGATGATTTCAAACAACAAAGCGCAGCCACTGAGACAAAATTAGTGTTGTTTTAATTACCAGTGTCTGTAATGTTATCTATCCATAACTGTCTCGAAATAGACTGTCAAGAGAAAGAACAGAAAGAGACTTGAGTTAATACTTCCAAGTAGTGTTTCTTATGTTTCTTAAGTTGCAAGTGTGTGCCTTTAATAAAAAGCATTTAAAGCTTTCTTTGAAACATTTACTTATAGCTTAAAAAAAAAAAAAAAAGTTCTGTACTTTAGGAAAAGTGTCGTTTTATCTTTCTAAGAAAAGAAGTAAGCAGTTCCTATTAAATGCTACTTGGAAGTCAGGGTGAGGGGTAGAAAATGGAACTTGGCCTGACATTTTTCAAGCAAAGTTTACACTCAGCGAGCTGTGTTTTTTGTCAGTCACAAATAGCATTATGACACTAATAGTAAAGAAGATTCTTTATTCCTGAAATATCCTTGAGCTGAGAATGGGGTGTTCTTCATGTATTAGTAAGTGTATATATTGTGAAGATGAAGCGTTTCTTACTTTCTGGGCTTGCAGGAGATGAAAGATAGGCCAGCTTTTGAAAATGGTCTACATGGCACATGCTACAAATGAGCAGGGAAAGCAATCGAGCTAATAGATTACAGTAATTATCCAATCTTTGGCTAGTTTGTATTGGCA
>VZTA01025327.1:0-23139 GCA_013398855.1 Mohoua ochrocephala | reverse complement strand
CAACCCGGTATTCTATGATTAAGTTTTTTTGTGATTTATAATCTTATGAAGTCATAAGAGTGAATTAACACACTCAGAGGAAACATAAACTGACCTGTGAATCTAGCAAACATGTATAGCTTTGGTTAGCTATATCAAGTATCATCAGTATACATCAGTATTTAACAATGTTGTCTGGCTATTTAAGTCTGCACGATACTCTGTGCAAAATCTCAGTAAATATTTGTCTTGAGCTTGGAGGGTTGTGTTCATTTGTGCCAACCACAGAGTTTCACTGGTTTCAATGCTACTCTATACCAGAATCCAGACTCTCTAGCTTAATTAAGCAAGATGTCTTATGAAAAGAGTTACTGCTGGTTCTAATTAAACTTTGGAAGCTTTTCACAGGTTTTTTGACACTTTATCCGCTACTTATTTTTAAACAAACTAGTCTGTTCCTTATTTTCCTACATACAGAAATGTTCCCATCTTTCAAAAACAGAATTACTTAGACAAGCTCTTACAGAAGCCTCAGTTATAATATTATTAGATGAATAAAAGAATGTCCTCAAACATTGGTGTCAAGCTTCCTTGAACTGGGACTGCTTTTTCACAACCTTTTTTGATTATTTTGAAGTGCGCTTTTTAAACATTGTATTATGTTTCCCGAATCAGGAAACTCTCTAAGATTTCCTTCCAGTAAAGCCAAGGAGCCTAACTTGGTAAATCCGGTATTTTCTCCAATGAGTGTTTGACTTTCATCGCTATCTTTTCATTTCAACAAAATTAACTACTCCCTTTCATCTTGTCTCATTTAAATTCTGAATAACACAATGGTTATTCAGTATGCTGAAGGAGGGGTTTCTTTACCAGGAAACTATATACTGCAGGGGTTCAGATTCCATGTCCCATAATTTACTTGCCTTTTCTATTAACTTTTTCAGAAACAGTTTAATTTTGGCCATGGGAATGCTCCATTTGGAATATAGATCTATTAGCAGTTATTAACAGTTATTAATATTATCTATTAGCTGTACAAGACCTTGCATTTGGGTTATCTTGGCTTCTTCTTCTCGTATTTATATCTTCGTTCAGAAATAGAATTTCTGATGTACCTATTTGGATTCCATCTTGAATTTTTCTTGTTTTTCTTTTTACTGATCCTGTGCACAAGTCTGTCATTAATGCTACAGGGTTTTTTAATAACTAAAGGTTGTACTGTAAGTAAAGCTAACTTTTATGGTCATAGGATTTTTTACATGAGTTTTTTGTTACGTGGCCACCATGTTTATCATGTCCTTTTCCTTGAATCCTGTTTCCTGTTTGCTACGGACTGTTTAACTAAAACTCCAGGGATATGATTCACCGTGCATACAATTTGCAAATGCAAGGGGAAAGTTTCCTTACTTTCCTGCTGTCACAGCACAAAAAGTCCTGCTTCTATGTGCTTTTCTATAGAGTACTCAGACCAAAGTCTGACCATAATCTCAAAAATGCCTGGTGATGTTTGATGATGTTTGCAAGCTGTTTGGCTGCAGTATGCCTGGTAGTGTATCATCGATTTTATGATTCAAAGTGGGCATTTTTCAAAACTGTAAACCTGTTTAAAACTTAAATGTCGAATCATTATGTAGGATTCACCGCTAAGAGTGGGAAATAAGGAGATTTCAAGTGCCCCTGAGCACCCCACATGAGGTGATTCAGCTTTCAGTATCGTTCTGAAGACATTAGGGCCATCAACCTATGAATACTGAAATGCAGTGTACTCTAAGAAATCCTGCATTTTATAAATATCTGTGGGAGGATTTACAAAAATGGACAGGCTTAGACACTATTCAGTAAAGCTATTTGCCCCACAAGGTATTTCCTAAGTCTGTGCCAATAATGATCTAAGCCATGTCCTAATTAATATCTTGTAGCAAAATCAGTTCAATAAATTTGACAGCAATGGTAAGAATGCTTGCTCCTATTATTCCACTCCTAAATTTCCTTTTTGTAGGTATTTTTGTTTTCTTTTCACTGAACTATTGCTGTGAATGTATAAGAGACAGCAAGCTCCAGTCCTGCTTGGGACAGAGGCTCAGTGTGTCAATTTCAGAAACTCTGATATGCTGTTAGATTTAATAATCTTGGGAATATTTGGAGGTGATTTTGTCCAAGATTTGTTAGTACTGTACAACCACATTTTTATGATTTGTAGTTGGAGTGTCAGTTCTGCATACAATTCAATATACAATATTTGCCACAATAAGATATTTGTGTGTATAAATGTGCATATATATCCACATATATGTAGGCACATACATACATTTCTAAACTATGGGAATGTGCGCAAACTAGGTTAAAACAACAGTCATTTTTGCTTATTCTACTCCCATGATCCTTAAAATCAGAATTCTCTGTTCCCATGCTTACATCTCATTCTGAAACAGTGCTGGTCTTTAAACAGATTTCAGCTATTACAAGTTCTGCAAATTGACTAAATGCTATGTGAAGAATAGCATTGAAGTCCTCTTATATATGTATTTGTTTGAACAAAACCCTTTGAAAAGAGAAAGAGATCTGGGTTTTGTTTAATATATTGTGGGATGCAAAGAATCCCTGGTATTTCAGGATTCTTTGTGCACTGACCTAGTCATAACAGTTGCACATTTCCAGACTAATAATTCTATTGAGAGCTTGAAGAGGCTTTGAGGATAGAATTATAATCCTTTGTATTAGTCATCTTCAGCGGCCTGCATTTGATCTCCATTCAGTTTCCTACGCATATTGAGTAAGTCATGTTGTTACTGACAGTTTTCCTGAGGCTGTTAAGTGGCCTGTGCATGAGGGCCATTTTCTTACGTTAACTCAAACCTTTATTTGGTTTGTAGAGAAAATGCACTACTTGCAAATTGGGAATGTGGTATTTATTTATTTATTTATTTACTTATTAGATTTTTTTTAAAAGCTCTTTGTGTAGAACCACTGTGTATCTTTTGAATGGCTGCAAAACACTTGTCTAGCTGTTTTTTGCTTGTCCTCTCATTTTGGAAGGTGTAGAGGTCCCATGTCTTATCGCACTTAGTATATATGTTTCAGTTGTGTTTTTACTGGCATAAACATCTTTGCTTCTGCTTCAGTTTTGCCTTTTTCTCTATCCTTGCTTTAATTTAGACTGTTCCTCAGCTCTTCTGAAGGTTTAGTTTATTTGTCCACTACACTGCAAGCCACTGCCATGCTCAGCTCAGTAAAACTGAGGGATACAAAATATTGCCTCTTCGAAGGCAAGTTCAGTTTGAGCAGTGAAAGTGTCTGATCATTCACTCCTTTCTTCTGCTCTTTTCTTTGTCATTTTAATATACAGTTTTACTTAACTTGCCAGCTCATGTTTTATTACTGGACGGAGGACAAGGGACAACCCTACTCCCTCCGTAGTTTTAGTCTGACAGACCTGTCAGTCCCTGAATTCAGCAGGCACAGGGTTTATACCTGGTTATTATACATACATTCTCCATATGGATGCCGGAATAAGTGTATCTACCTTACAAACCAGTGATTACAAGCTTAGCGAGTGCACTATCCATGGTATCATCTGATGAGTTAGTCAGGGAACATGATATTGTTCATTTGTTTATAAAACTGTGTTTACTTTTCATAAAGTTGCAAATAAAATAATTTTTAACCATATTAAAATACTTTTTCGATTATAAGCTCATTTTGGAAATTAGAGCCACTGCCTCTATCAGCAGGGAAGGACAGACAATTTACATAGACTTTTTTTTTTTTCTTTTCTTTTCACAGAACAGATTATAGATAATTATGGTACATTAACAAATGCAAAAAAATGGAGAGTCATATTTAAGGAAAAGTAGAAAACAAGTTTTCATTTTTGGATAATTGGAATTGTATTGACATGCAGTGATATTAACAGGGTTTTTTCAGGTAATAGATTACTTATAGTGATAGTGCAAATCTGGATATTTCTGTGTGTAATGCGCTTAGAAATAAGTAAGAGAAAAGCATATTGATGGCTTTTTTGTTCTAGTGAGAAGACTTTCAATCACAAGTGTTGCTATATAGCAGAGATAGATAAATATTGTAAATGAAAAAAATTACAAAATTAACATTTATATCCATGTATAGGTGATTGATGTTGAACTTGATATTATTTATAAAGGAGTTACCAGGTATATTATTATTTATTTTTATTATTTCTGTATTACTATTTATTCATTACTATTTATTATAAAGGTATTTATTACTATGTAAAGAAGTATGCCTATTTCAGTGTTAGCAAAGGAATTTGTAGCCATTGCTTTTAAAATTCTGTTCATTGCTATTTTCAGGTCACTGTGATATTTTCACTGAATTGACAACATACATTATATTTCAGGTGAACTCTGTGAGGAGAAATTAGATTTCTGCGCCCAAAACCTGAATCCTTGCCAGCACGATTCAAAGTGTATCTTGACACCCAAAGGATACAAGTAAGTCCAAAATAGAGTCCAACAGAACCAAAATTTGTATTTTTCTGTCCTGCCTAGCTTCTTTTCCTTCTGTTTAAGTAGAAGTCAATTCCATTCTCAAAGTACTAATTTTGTTTATTATTTCATTATGGCAGAAACAGGCCATTATTTTCATGTAAAGCCGCATTATTATCTTAAGTATGTTTTACTGAATTTTAATGATCCTTACCAGTTCTAATTCCAACCAGGTTTTAAATAGAAACACAGGGTAGTCTTTATGATGGTCTATACGAAACCCTTTTAGGACTTTGGGCAGTAGGAAAAAAATTGCATTTAATTGAAGTGAAATAATTATATTGCTTTTAGAGAAGTAATTGTGAAAGAGATTACTAGGAAGGCACACTGGAAGGCATAAAGTAAAGAAGTCCCTCCCCAGGAAAGCTAATCTTTAATTACACCATATCCTTATCACCATTAATTAGTATGCACAATTTAAAGTTGTTTTAATAGGCTTTATGTTAATAAATACAGGAAACCTGCAGCTTTAAATTGTTCTCACAAGTACCTGTTTTATACACAGCATGCTTTTGTGCTAAAATGAGATTATTTATTATCATTTCCACTACTTACGAAATGACATTTTATTTAAAATATGGCCAAAAATATATTAAAGATTCAATTGAATGTGAAATTAAGTTGATGGTTTTCAACTGGAAAATAGAAAAATTGTTGGGTTTATGTTGTAGTGCATTATGTTTGTTTTTTCATGTCCCTTCAGTAAACGTAGTTTAGTGTCTTATACTTTACTGTCCAGTTCATTAATCTTTCCTGTTACTTCCTGAGATTTTAAATCAGAAAACAGCACATGCAGTATACTTCAAGAATGCATCTCAGTCAGACTTTTAATAGCATGCTTTACATGCTTTTTCCCTTTCTTGTTCATACAAGTGGTTGAACAAAAAATGAGACATACTTGATTGAAGTACAAAATTTAAAGTTACATGGCTATTTAAAATCACTCTTGCCAGCTTAGAGAAAATTTTAGATACTAAAAGAAATAATACCAAGGAGGGAATCACAAGATCTCATGAAATCAATTAAAGACGTCTTAATTTAAAAAAATACCATGTGAATGCATGGATTTTTAATCTTTTCCATTAATTTTTCACAGAGTTCTGGGCATTCGCTCAGTCTTATATATGAGAATTCCCTGAAGAAAAGCCACTAGCATTAGCAATGAGAGTTGCACATGGAAAAAATGCAAACAAACAAACAAACAAACAAAAATCATTATATACTCTCTTGGGGATGAGCTGTTTCTAGTTCAGTGGGGCTTCAGGGACGGCAGATGATGTGTTTTGAGACTTCTGTTAGTTCACCAACCATGGAGCTATTTGTAGTAAATCAGACTGGTGGAACTTTAAGGGCAAAAAATTATGCATAACCTTTCAACTGTATAAATGGACCATTGGTCTGTTCATAGCTGTTCAGTTGACAAAGAAAATAACCATCAGTACAAGCCTTGGATTATTTGTCTCGGTTTCACCAGCCAAGTATATTGATTATATTTAGTGTTTGCAGACACGAACAACATCTTGTAACATTCTGCGTTGCTCATAAATTTTATAAACTCTCAAAATTATTCATGAGGGCTCTCTAGATCTACACACAATTCTTCAATATAGTGGCAGGAGTGTAAACATTTTAACTAGCAAACCTCTATTCATTACATATGTAGATTCCCCATCTAATAATATGATTAAGCTATATAGTCTTTCCACACAGAGTAACAGTAATGCCTTTTTTTCCTTGATTTTTAAACAATACAGTAGTTCCTTGACTTGGTCATAATCACACTGGACCGTTAAAAGGCACTGTGCTATCTGATTTGCTTTCCTGTTTACAGATGTGATTGCACACCTGGATATGTAGGTGAGCATTGTGATATTGACTTTGATGACTGCCAAGACAACAAATGCAAAAATGGAGCGCAGTGCACTGACGCAGTTAATGGATATACATGCACTTGCCCAGAAGGATACAGGTGAGAAAGATCCAAAGGCAGTACAAACAGGTATGTCTTCTGTCAAAGTTGTTTTTTCTTGGAAATACTGATTGTTTTCTGTTTTCATTTAGTGGCTTGTTTTGTGAGTTTTCACCGCCAATGGTTCTACCACGCACCAGCCCTTGTGATAATTATGAATGTCAAAATGGAGCCCAGTGTATCATAAAAGAAAGTGAACCAATTTGTCAGTGTCTATCAGGCTATCAGGGTGAGAAATGTGAAAAGTTGATTAGTATAAACTTCATCAACAAAGAATCTTATCTGCAAATCCCTTCAGCTAAGATACGCCCCCAGACCAATATCACTCTACAGGTAAGTTTGTTGTGTTGTAGATTCTCTTTTCTGTAAAAGAGAGTAAATGGCTTTTCATGATGTGGAAAACAACCAAAAGTTGTCATTAGCTCACTTAAAGAGCTTTTCATAGTTTGAACTAAAAACTCTAGAAGAGTTAATGCAATAACTCTATATTCATATTGGAGTAGATGGGTTTATTGATAGGAAGAGAAAGAGTTTTTTCACGTTGTCCTTCAAAAAAGAATTTTATAATGATGTAACAGACTATGGCAGTAAAGTCAGAGATTCGCTTAATACCTCATTTTTATTAAATACTTAATTTTAGTTGTTTCTAAATATTTCTATCTTTTAATTAGATTGCCACAGATGAAGACAGTGGGATCCTGCTGTACAAAGGCGATAAAGATCATATAGCAGTGGAACTGTACCGGGGTAGAGTGAGGGTCAGCTATGACACAGGATCATATCCAGCCTCTGCTATTTACAGGTGAACCTGGATGAAATACATTTGTAACTGAAACAAAACCTATATTCATTCCTTATATCAAAGTCACATTTTTAATAGATGGTTAAAAGAAATATATGCAAATGAATGTATTGTCAGACACTTAAAACCTCTTGCAAAAAGATGTGATTTGGCTTGGCAAATAACTCTAATGCAGGTATGTCAGATAAATATATTATTTGATGCATTAAAACAGAATAAGAGTTAGCTTTCAGCAGAATATTTATGCATTTGTGTAAAGCTCACATGTGGCAGTGGAGTTTTTTCTTTGTTGTAACTGCCAAATAATTTCCTAGTGTGCTGAATAAAATGAAAAACTGTACTGAATAAGCAGAAATTAAATAGAAGCATCTTTTCTCTTCTCTTCTCTGTTAGGCAGTCATATAATGTGGGATTTTCCCCTGGCAAGTGAAGAGAAAGCTAAAAATTTGATTCTGAAAAAAGGCACTACCTTTGAAAAAGAAATGGCTTTTGCTTCCAAAGTAATTAAGAGACAGAACCCACAGCTGCATCTGGAGCATAGTTTTTGAGGGGTTTTTTATATCAAATTTCTCTGGTTCTCTGAAAAATTACCACCTGAATGTTTTGGGAGGTATTGTATAACTTCACAGGAATTTGCAGACAGTCATTGCAAGAGTGAGCAGAAAGACAAAAGGCATCACCTCCTGGCCTTGACTGCCCTCTTGGTGCTAAAACTACTTTCAGAAGTAAAGGGGAAGTATTAAATCAGTTTTCCTTGAATCTTCTTTTTGCTCTATTTACACCTTTTGTGTTATAAAATTATATATAGTGTATATTTGCTTTCTAGAGTTTGTAACAGGGACACTCTTCAGCATTCTATTAGGGACATCTCACTGAAAACAAATGATTTTTATAAATGACTGCACTCCTGTGCCAATACAAAATCAAAAGCTTAAGTATATATAGCAGTGAGACACTGTTAAACTCTGTTAGGTAGTAGCACCAAGGGAACTATCATTTTAGTAGATTACTAAAAGCGTTCCACAGGGGAAAAAAAAGTCTATAAAATACAATATAAAGCTGTTTAGAAAAAACATACCCAATAAGCATGTTAAAAATCCTTCTTTTTTTAATGTGATATGTATTTCATAAGGTTTCCTTACGACTTCATGAAATGGTTTAACACGTAAAAATAGTATATGTATTTCAATTGTATAAATTTTCACTTTTCCAAGTTTCTACAATTCAAAATAATATTATTTTTCTTTTCTATCTTGGTTAGGGCTAAACGAGAAGTTTAGATTGTTTTTTCAGGAGTTTAATTATTTTTGTTGATTTTTATTTCAATAGGTGTATCTGTCTGAGAATAAGAAGCAATAGGAATGAGGGTCATATGTAGTTCCAAGTTATTTTGGCTCCCATTTCTTTAATCTATCTAGAATACTTCTTCCCCTTCTAAACATATATTTCCTTCTCATAAATTTAATGCTTTCTCCAGCATTATTGAAATATATAAATACTGGTAATTCACACTTTTCCATTTTAGTTTTCTAGAGAAGGATTGAAAAACAGTACTCACACAGGAAAAAAAAAACCCAACATAAACATGGAAGGACTTAATAACAAAGTGACCAATTAACAAACAGTCCCAGTTAGGTTACTGTTACAAAATAATAAGAAGCATCTCCCCTACATAGCTGATCATCTCTTTTGAATTATGTGACAAATGAAGAAGGCAAGTGTAGTGAAGAAAGGGATGGGAAATGCAGTGACATGTTCCAGAGTGACACTTTTTAGTGAAGCAGATACGCACTTTCAGCGTTATTATTTTTGTTACTATTCTTGTTGTTATTGTTATTAACCTCCATTTCATTTCAAATAAGCGTGATGGTGAGTTTCTGAGATTTGAAAACTTCCATGTAATAGTCCAACTGTAGTGAACTCTTCTGCTGTTGAGGAAAGGCTGAGGGCATACTTTATCTCTTTCTGCAACTGTCTGAAAGGAGATTGTAGCCAGGTGAGGGTCAGACTCTTCTCACAAGTAACAAGCAATAGGATAAGAGGAAAACGCCTCAAGTTGCACCAGGAGAGGCTTAGATTGGATATTAGGAAAAATTTCATCATGTAAAGGGTTGTCAAGCATTGGAACAGGCTGCCCAAGGAAGTGGTGTACTCACCATTCATGGAGGTACTTAAAAGAAGTGTAGATGTGGCGCTTAGGGACATTGTTTGGTGGACTTGGCAGTGCTGGTTTTGTTGTTGGACTTGATGAACTTAGAGGTCTTTTCAGACCTAAAAGATTCCATGATTTCATGATTCTATTTTGGAAGCCATTTATATATTTCCACATTTGTATATAGGTATATACGTGCATATAGTGATAGCACTACAAATTGCGTACTGTTTAATTTCTATTTCAGGTTCTAGAAAGGAGTATGTTGTAGCACAGAACCTTTTGCACATTTTACTCTAATCCCTTGATCATTTCCAATTCTTACCATTTTACCCTCCTAGGATCTCTGTGGTATTTTCTACCTTTTTTAAGGTCTTTACCTTCTTTTTATCCATTCATTGCATGTTGTCTTTCTGTACCTTTGTTACCTATTAAAGCTGTCTCCTGGAATGTTTCCAGTCCTTCCTTCAGTCCCTCCCTTTTGTTTCCCTCCTCCTTCTCAGTTCGTGGGAACTGACTGCAGAAAGAGCCATCTTCCCAAAGGCACTCATCAGTCAATCTGAAAAACAAGATGAGATGATGGCGCTGCCAAGACCAATAAATAACATTCATTCATTGGAGATGGTTATTTGGAAAAATTTGATTCACTTGTGGTTTTGTTCTGTCTGGGCACCCATTTTTAATGTTAACTGTTTTTTGCACAAAAGAAAAAAACCACTTTTCATTCTGTAAACTAGTTTTCATCATATATTTATTAGAAATACGGGAGTATTTCTTCCCAGATTGTTATTCTTCTACAGAGTACCAGAAGCCTTAAATCAGTTCTTCTTACAGCTTTTCATTACGATCTATGCATTCAGCTCTTATATCTCCAATGGGAAATGGGCTAGAAGCAATGTAAGTGCATTGGCAGGAAATATTGCAGATATGCCTTGAGTTTATTTCCCCTTCAATTTAAATCACCCTTACCTAGGAGGGCTCCTCTTTGTGCAGTAAATTTTTACCAGTAAAACAGTTTAAACCAGAGGCTTTTAATAATCACTCTTATCAGAGGCACATTCCCTTTAAACATTATGGTTTGTATGTCCCTGGAATGACCTCTTGCTCTAAAAATGCATTTTCTGTGTTGCTCTTATTCTTTTAAATACTATTGTGTGAAAGGTTGAGAAGTTGTAAAATAAGTTTCCTTGAAACAAGAACATTATATTAGGGTTTCTTGCTTCTTGAAGTCAAGAAGTCATATGCACTTTGATTTTTTAGTACCTTTTTTTTTTTGCCTGGATTCATTAAAATGTGTCAAGTAACTTAATCATGGTATCTTTCATATTCTTGGTCAGAGCAAACAAACCTCTTGATACCTTGAATAAATTTTGCTCTTTAGGAATGATAAGCCCTGGCCGTTTCCTTTCCCCGCATGGAAACTGGCAGTCCCCCTCCTGCCAGCACCCATGAAGTGTTTATTGTGCCAGTGTCTGCTCTGTCATATGTTTGCACTCTCACATAGAGCTGGGTTTATGTAAAGCATGCATGCTACCATGCAAATCTTTGATCCACAGTGAGCAGAGGCTGTTCACAGAGCTGGTAATAAATGGCTAAGAAGCTATTTAATGTGTCACAGCTGTGAACGACCATGTGCGCTGCTGATCTGTTCCAGGACAAAAGCAGTTAGGTTAATTAAAACATCACTAAGGGTGTTTTAAGGTAATTTGCTTGATTTTTGCCTTGAGATTTAGGGAGATTTTCAGCTATCCTGCTTTCTCAATGAGAAGAGCTAATTGACTGTGTGACTGTTCAGTCCATTTCAGGCTATCATACAATTGGTTCCTTTAAACAACTTTTTTCAAAGGCTTAAGCTCACTTATTTGATGGTGCCCTGAAACAAATAAAGGCTTTCATGGGAATGCTTTTAATGCCTGGTCTCTGGACTATAGCTCACACCTTCCATGCATATATTCAGCACTATTTCTCCAGTGGAAAATGGACTACAAGTTATGCAAGTACAATGACATATTCAGTCCCAGAATTGAGTAATGATAGTCTTCCTTCTCTGATGTACTTAAACTGTGTTCAAGCGCAGAGTAGTTCCTGCACTTAAGCACTTGCTACGTAGACATTGAGGTTGAGAAGCACCGGCAGCCATTTCTTATGCCTGGTAACATGAGTAGGCTTGTCCTTATGCAGGGTAAGCACCATGCTTGAAACAAGCATTTTCACCTTGACAACCTTCAGGCGTTCTCCTACTAGTGAGTTCATCTCTTGCTGGTAAGCAGAAGGAAATGGTGTTTGTAGAGAAGAAAAAGAAAAAGAATACAATATTCATATTCACTGTACTAGCCAGAAGCAGAACACACTTAAATAACCATGCCAAATAAAGATAACAACTTTATTGCAAGTGTCGGTGGATCTGTCTGGACCAGTGATGTGATTTCATCTGGCAGGACTAAAGTTAAATGCAGTTCCATATTCCATGAAATAGTAGATTTATGTATCACTGGAGCTGACTCAGGCCTTCATACTCGCAAGCAAGATAAGTAAACCCAATACTCTGCAAAATGTAGGATACACACAGACTTGCATGCACATACGATCTTGAAGTAACATTAGAATCACATAATGGTTACGTTTGAAGGGACATTTAACAATCACCTAGTTCCACCTTCTTTGTTATGAGCAGGGACAACTTCCACTAGATTAAGTTGTACAAAGCCCCATCCAACCTGATCCTGAGCATTTCCAATAACAGGTCCACAAATTCTCTGGCAGCCTGTCCCAGTGTTTCATATTAACCCACCCTCATATTAAAGAAATTTTTCTTTATGTCACTTCTTTTACTTAATAGATTCTATCTGGTCTATATCTACCCTCTCTCAGTTTAAAACAGTGAGCCTGTGTCCTGTTACTACAGGCCTGGAAAAAAGTCTCTCCCCATCTTTCTTATAAGCCCCCTTTCAATATTGAAAAGCTGCTGCAAGGTCTCCCCAGAGCCTTTTCTTCTCAGGCTGAGCAAACAACCCCAGCTCCCTCAGCCTGTCTTCATAGAAAAGGTATTCCAGCCCTGTCATCATTAGTGCAGAAGAAGGGATGTTATATTGTGTTGGCTTTTAAGCATATGTGCGTGTCTTTGCTTAAAATGTAACGTTCAGGAGAATGCACTCCTAGAGAAGTTCTGTTCTGAAACTGTATTGACTCTTAAAGGGGAAGAAGGTAAAAAACTGTTCTAACTAGACCATCAACTGTTAAATATTAATGTTTATTTTGCAGTGTGGAAACAATTAATGATGGCAATTTCCACATTGTGGAGCTGCTAGCTACGGATCAGATTCTATCTTTATCTATTGATGGAGGAAGTCCCAAGATAATTACCAATTTGTCCAAGCAATCCACTCTGAATTTTGATTCTCCGCTGTATGTAGGAGGTAAGAGGATCTTACTGCTTCTTATTGGAGGTATTATAGATAATTTACTCTGGTAGCATGCTTTAAGAAACACATGGTAAGAGACTCATTCATTGATATAACACCTTAAGATGAAACTTTGGCAGTTAATGTCAATAGTTTCAATTTTAAGAAATATTATGTCCTCAGACTGCACCTGTTGCTTTTTTATATTTATGTTTATTTTTTATGACTGTAAAATTTTGCCTTTTATTATACTGGAGAAGTGTCCTTAACATTGTTTAGCTGCATGAAGATTTAGTAATGCATATTTAGAAAGTGTAGAATGGTAGCATTCTGTTTTGCTCAGTTTAGATTTCTGTTTCCCTAAACTGATGTCTGCAGGAAATGAAAGCAATGCATAAAGTCATGAAGTATAATTTATGTCTGGAGATCTTATTGCTTAGGGCTGATAGGAGTTAGGACACCAGGTAAGAAGGGAACCAATTGGGCAGTTGCCTCACTGTATGTGTCAGGGCTTGGGTTTTGTTTGTTTTGAGAAAAAATAGAATTGTTTTTTTAATTGTTCATTTAACTTGTGCAGCTAAAGTATTTGAAAAATTCTGATCATTTGATGCAATTTACTCTGTAGAACTATGAGTTCAAATGCATTGTTTTAACTAGCAGTTCCTGTTGGTTTTCTGATGGGCCTGTGCAATCTAGGTAAAAGTCAGAAAATTCAGCCAACACTTTGTGCCTCCTTACTTGGTAGCAAGTCTTAGTGATCAGAGATTCAGCATGGTTTTTAAATACTGCTTAAATTCTACAAATTTTCATGTTCTACTTGGTTTAACCTTATACTCTTACAAGAGGCATGTAAGGAGTCTCCTTCTGATCTTTCTGTGAAAAGAATACTTACTTTTTCATTTTGCATAATTCTTTCATGTCTGAGAATAACTTTTTAGACTTAAGCATCTTGTCTCCTCGCAAAAAATTATGCTATCAGTAGTACATTTGTGTGAGATACTGATGCCTTCAAACGAGGATTGCGCTGTAGAAGCACATGGCATTTTTTCCTGTGTATCACTTCTGATGTTTACATAGTGTCCTGTGCCACGTTTGGAAGAAGGGGTCCTGGACTCTGATAAGACACTGTGTGCTTGCTTACATGTATTGTCAACATTAATTTGTTTAATGACTGCTGAGGCCAGTTGTACTACTTGAAAGCTGAGCTTAGTGCAGAACAATAATTCTCCTGTCTGTTATAAGCACCTTTTGATGAAATGAGGCCAGACTGCCAACTGTAAACATTTATTCTGGGCACATTCTTAACACGGCGATGTTGATTTGTGGCATATGGTTCTCTTCCTTGCTTCTTCACCCTGCAGATCTGTGCCTCCATTAGGAGAAGCATACTAATCTGCATCGTCATCTTCAAGTATCAGAAGAATAACTTTTGAAAATAAACTTTTCCTTCAGTGGTTTGATACCTAAGAGCAGCAGTCTTTTTCATTCTAGCGCATGTTCTTTAGGGAGAGCCTGCATTTATTCTATTATAGTTCTTCACATTCAGGCTCCAAACAGACAATTATTTCTGCTGTCATAGAAAATGTTGATTCAAAAAAACATGAAAGCCAATCATAGAAGCACATTGTAACACAATAAAGGGAAAAAACCCGGTAGGTTGATGTTCAGCTCTTAAGCGTTCCTCTTCTTTATCTAATTTATGTATTTATAATTTTTAAAATTCTCAAGATGGTTAATTTTCACTCTTGTGTCTTTATACTACCCATCTTTTTGAGATTCAATAATTTTTTCCTTATGCAACTGTATCTAGATTTTTTAGAGAATTTGATCACACATTTCCATCAGTTAAGAACTTAAATTCTCACTAGGATTTTATGCAGTATTTTTATCTTTGCCAAAGTCTTAGTTTGACACCTAAATCATCATGTAACTTACACTTACTCTTACCACTTTCCTGCTAAAATGGCATTTCTGATAAGCATCACCTCAGCTGGCAGGATGAAATTCAGACTTGACAGCAAGCCCTTGTACAGTGTGTGCTCTCATTCCCTCTCATTCCATCTCTTCCTGCCTTCCCCCTACTTCTTTTTTTTTTTTAATGTTACTCTTGGGTCACAATATTTAGCTTGGTTTGAAAGGAATAATTTAACATTATTTTTACCAAAAGTGAGCTAATCAATTTATACCTTTTGGGGTTTTTTTTTACCTTTTCCAAGTGTATGGCTCTTTTGTGTGGTCAGAAATACACGTGCTTGATATTTTTCAGTCTTTCTATAACAAATTTCAGTAAATCATATTGAAAGTGCATGGCTTTTGTAAGAGTTCTTAAGGGACAATCTGTTTCTTCTCAAAAATTCTTCAAAGGAGTCACAGACAGCACTGATACTTCACATTCTTCTCTTAGAAATTAGAGCATATTTTACTAGTTGAGAGTGGCACCTTCTTTCATGGATGTCCCTATTTCTGAGACAGGTAGAGTACCAGCTGCTTCTCATTTGTGCCTGCTCTGTTCTGACAGCTTCTAGTATAAGATACTTGTTTTGACAGTTTTACTGTGTGACTGTTATTTAAGAGAGGTCCTTACCATTTGCCTCCTTGAACAGTAATTTACCTGTAGTCCAGTTCGGTGTCCAAAAGCTTAAAAGGGGGTGGGAACTACTCTCTTACCTTGCCAAAAATAGATCTGAAATGTTTGTCTGTATTGTTTCTATTACAGTTCTTTCCTAACTAGTAAAGAATCTTTATATAAAAATTATCTAAGAAACATTGCTAAAGAATATAACCAGGTTTTACACACTTTGGCCTTCTGACATTTGGTAGCTTGCTAGAAGAAGCAAAAGTGTATAGGCTGAAAGCTTATGCATATGTTTGCATCATGTTTCCAAATGTCTTCCTTATTAGAGAATATAGACAAAAGTTTTTCTGAATCATGTGTGATATACTCCCTATTAGCTGGTATCATACATACATGCTTATATGGTTCCCAGAAATCACATCTAAGTTTCCTGACACTTTAAAGTATGACATCTAGTTTAGCATTGCATTGGTGTGCTTACTTTTATACACCTTTTATTTTTACAAGGAGTAAGTTCAGTGCATCTATTCTGCTGAGATACTTCAAGCCTTTTCCATGGACATTAGCTGAGTGTGGCTTTCAAGGGAGACAACAGGGTGAAGGGACCTTGATGACTCTGCCCTGTCCCTGGTTTGAGAATATGGCAAGTAGATGTGAGGAAACTCATGAGTGTTTGCAGTCTGAGTCCTTTAATACAATAGTTCAAAGCCTTTTTAAAAGTTTGACTCTGGCTGGGTGCCAGGTGCCCATCAAAGACACTCTATCACCCCCCTCCTCAACTGGACAGGGGAGAGAAAATATAATGAAAGCTCATGAGTTGAGATGAGGACAGGGAGAGGTCCCTCACCAATTACTGATCTGGCAAAACACACTCAACTTGAAGAAATTAATTTAATGTATTGCCAGTCCAAATCACAGTAGGATAAGGAGAGGTAAAACATTTCTTAAAGATACCTTTCCCCCACTCTTCCCTCCTTCCCAGGCTTAACTTTTTTCCCCAGATTCTCTATCTCCTTCCTGAAAGCAGTGCAGGTAGATGAGGAATATGGGTTATGGTCAGTTCATCACATTGTTTCTGCCATTGCTTCCTCCTAAGGGAAAGGAGTCCTTCCCCTCACCCAGTGTGGGGTCCCTCCCATGGGAGACAGTTCTCCACAAATTGCTCTAGCATGGGCCCCCCAGAGGGTCACAAGTCCCAAGAAAACCTGCTCCAGTGTGGGCTCCTCTCCCCACAGTTCCACAGGTCCTGCCAGGAGCCTGCTCCAGCACAGGCTTTCTATGGGATCACAGTCTTCTCTCAAGCATCCACCTGCTCCTCCATGTGCTGCAGGTGGATCTCCGCTCCCCTGTGAACGTCCACAGGCTGCAGGGGCACAGCTGCTCCACCGTGGGCTGCACCACGGGCTGCAAGGGAATCTCAGCCCCAGTGCCTGGAGCACCTCCTCCCCCTCCTGCTTCTCTGACCTCAGTGTCTGCAGAGCTGTTCCTCTGACACATTCTCACTCCTCTCTGGTCACATCTGCGCAATTACTAGTTTGGGTTTTTTTCCTCTTTAGATATCACATAGCTCTTGCTACCGTCACTGAATGGCTTGGCCTTGGCAGACTTGGCGGGTCCATCCTGGAGCCAGCTGGCATTGGCTCTCTTGGACATGGGGGACACTTCTGGCAGCTTCTCAGAGAAGCCACCCCTGTAGCCCCCCCACTACCCAAAGCCTGGCTGCGCAAACCCAATGCACTTACTTAACTGATAAGATCAAAGAAGATTAGGCTCTTCAACACTATGGATACAATACTGTTAATTTCTGTAATCACTGAAGCCTAGCACAAATGACATTACAATAACCTCTAAATGAAAGGCAGGTCTACTTCATTAGGTTGCACAGCATTTCTGCATGATTCTCAACTGTTCAGAGTAATATAGAAAATTATTAGAAGTATCAGTTTATGTGGTTAAGGAGCAACTATGCAGAACATTGCTGCCTGCTTGTCATTATCTTAGTACCAGAATGAAAATTGTTGATTTTGTCTAGGAATAAACCTGTGCAGCTAATAAGAATATTTATTTTCAGGTAAACAGATCCTTTTTAATGCTCAGTGCACTTTGATTTCCTTTACTTGTGTGTCTTGGGATTCATTTAGGCATTTGTGCATTCATTATTAGAAAGTAGTATCTTAAGGACTATCTACTGTAGGCTAATGTGTTGGCAATAAGTTAAAATAAAAAGGAAAAGCAGGGGGTAGAAGAAACTTCATGTTTACAAGAAGAAGTTTAATAGTAATGTTCCTCCTGAATTATTCTTGAATGATCATAACAGGATAAGTGCATCACATACACCTACTGCTCTAATCACACTTGTAACAATTATAGACTGTAACAGAGGAATTACTCTGAAAACGGTCAACATTGTGGACATTTGCATTATCTAAAAGTTTGTACGCATAAGTAGTTTGATGTTGAATTATTGTTATTATTGACTGTCTTAGACTGTAACGGCAAACTATGAATGGCTTTCAGTTTTATTTTATTAATCTGTTTTTGAGACATGCTAAACAAAAGTATTTTTACTTTTGGAACCTCAACCTGTCCTTTCCAAGAAATTTTCTGTAGCAAAACTTCACATTTGAAATGTGTACGCCTGCTCCATTTTGATGAGTGGGTCCTACTAAATTCTCCTGGATTTGAGTGTCTTAGCTTACAAAAAAAATGACG
The DNA here is from genome assembly GCA_013398855.1 of Mohoua ochrocephala. Lineage (NCBI taxonomy): Eukaryota > Metazoa > Chordata > Aves > Passeriformes > Acanthizidae > Mohoua > Mohoua ochrocephala. Next base: position 5,026 of record VZTA01025327.1, on the reverse strand, counting down.
TATCAGCTGCTAAATTTCAACAACTTTTGTTTTTCTGGGATTCAGAAACTATGTGCTATCCTGGACTTAAATGCACTAGGTCAAAACCAGGCAAAGCTGACCTTTTCACAGTTCTGAGCTTCCTGTATGATGAAGTCTTATATTCATCCCTTAAGTGTGACTTAGAGACTTACGGGCATGGCTTACATGCATGCTTGACAACCAGGACAATTTCCAAAAACTAGATGGTTCTAGTCTAAATAGCTAAGGATAATTAATTAAGAAGAAGCAGTCCTTTAAAAGTGTTTTAAAAATAAAGAAAATGGTATAGAAAATTGTGGAATTATTACACTGATTATTTGCTTTTATTAATTTCCTAGGCATGCCTGTGAAAAATAACATAGCAGCTTTACGCCAGTCCCCGGGGCAGAATGGCACCAGCTTCCATGGCTGCATCCGTAATCTCTATATCAACAGTGAACTCCAGGACTTCAGAAATGTGCCACTGCAAGTGGGAATCCTGCCAGGTTGTGAGCCTTGTCATAAGAAGGTTTGCGTGCATGGAACATGCCATGCTACCAGCCAGTCAGGCTTCTCCTGCGAGTGCGAAGGAGGATGGACCGGACCACTCTGTGATCAACAAACTAACGACCCATGTCTTGGAAATAAGTATGTCCTTCCTCAAGAAAGAACAGTAGTATAATATGCATATAAGTCTCCTGTTACATGTATTTTTTTCATAAAAGTTCACTCTTGCAAGAAGCAACATAACCTGGGCATGTAAAAGTGAAAACAGCATCCAGGTTATAGTATATATTCTTTCCATAAACCTAATGAGGAAAAGTCAGATTCACACATCTCACTGAAGTTCTGCCTAAAGCCTGGGTAGTTCTCTTACATACTTCTGAATGGGCTTCTTTTGTAATGAGATGCACTGATGCAACTGTGGGTATGACCCTTGGCACAAAGATAATTTTGAAGAAGTTGCAAATGGAACGAAAACCTATTTGCTTATTTTCAATTGTATAGAGGAAGGTAGTACAATTATAATAATAATAATAATAATTATTATTATTATTATTATTAATATTCTCTACAGTGTTTTAGGATATATCTAATATTTTATATTTTCAGAGTACCCCAGGTTTTGGCAGGAAATTAGATTTTGATCTTTATGGTGAACTTCTGTTTAAGTCTGAGTTAATTCTATTTACTGACTTGAGCAGAACATTTTAGTTTAGACATTTTATATATGTCTATAGAGAGGCTCATGTATATAAATGTGTGGAGAGAGAAAAAGATATGTATAATTGTGTACATGACAGTATTGATATCCATGCATGTCTTTTAAATTTAGGGTAGAGACAGATTCAATTTGGGTTCATGGACTCCCAGCACAAGAGGACTAGAAACTTCAGAAATTTAAAGTTCTTCTGTATTTATTGATCTTGGGCAACAAGATGTCATTCTGTTTGTCCTTACCACTGTCCTCATTACAGCTTAGCAAATCTCTCTTTTTCTTTGGTAAAGTAAGCCTGCTTGGATCTTTTGGCTGCTGCTTTTTCCGTGCAGTATTTACCTATGTAATTTCTGACTTTTAAGGACCAGTGGCCTAAGTTTGCTAAGAGATTCTAATAAGATGATTTTCGACTCCCATAAAAAATGACATTTAGATCATCTTTTCACATAGTATGTGGAGAGTCTGACCCTTTAAATCTTTATACAGCAGTTAGCATGCTTTACAGTGCAGTTTTCTTTATATTGGTTATAGACTCTTTAAGTGTTGGACTCTTCCCAGAGCTAGAGCAGTTAGGTTTTGAAGGATGTCATTATAGCATTTCATTATTTATTGGCCTTTTTCTTACCCTGTCCTCTTTCACAGTAACTTTAAAGAAACATAGTCACAGCAGGTTAAAAAATACAAATGTGACTTTATACTTCTATACTTTGGGATTACAAAATAACATCAAACTGTAACCACAAGTTCTACTATAAGAAAAGCCAAAGAATTTGTTTCAACTGTCCTTAAAATATTAGATTCTTCATATAACTGTTATTCTTCTTATAACTGTACACATTAGCACCCAAACTGAGTGGTTTTTTTGCAGCAAATTACAAAGTTATGAGTATCAGATGTAGGCAGTATCAAAGATAAAAGCAAGTGAGCGCAGCATTAATATTTTGTTTGCTCTTGAAAGTAGTGGGTTTGTTTCAGCTGTATACAGTGCTGTGAGCTTTAAAGACAGAAAGCCAAACCATTTTTTTTTTATTTGGAGGGGAGGAGGGCTTTGTTGTTCTTTAGTTCCTGGGGATTTTAATTCTATATTTCTTGATTCATCTCTAAATTGTCTATTGAATAGATGTGTTTTATCCATCTAATACAGTTTGACATTCTGCTTTATCTGAGCAACACAATTGTCACTGTGATCTCTGTTTCGAAAATGTAGGTGATCTTTTAGAGATCCCTGCACATCATGAAAAGGCTTAAGATAGATTTATTTTGCCTACATCTAGATGTTCGAATTCAAAATATAGTGACCAAAGTTTTTTCTCTCGTCAGTAAAGGAATAAGCACATTGCAAAAGAACAAATTAGACCTCAAGTTGTCTAATCAACCCTCTGGATAAGCTCATTTCTCTCCATGAGTGTGTCTGGAGCTTATGGCAATTATACATCTAACTTGAGTGCCTGACACAGGTACCTAAAATTAGATGAGATGAAACTGTGCCCAAGAGTTTGCACTTAGCTTGATGTTCCTTTCAGTACAGTCTGAAGATGAAATTTAGAGCTTCAAAGAGCAGGTGGAAACAAAAGTATGAGAGTTGGCATTAGCTAAAATTTAATCATCTTCTAAGTAAAAGCAAAACTTACCAAAGATCTTGACACAGATTGCTTTGATATCTAAAGCCTGCATAGAGTATGACAGGATGTCAGTGCCACCTGAGTAACTTTGTAGATCAGATGTCCTAAAAGTGGATGTTTTATAAATGGTGAAAAGATCAAATGCTGAACATAATGAAAACTAAACAAAAGCTATCTGCCCTGTGATACTGTCTAAGCCTTCAATTTTGAATTGCTTAATAACAGTCTTAGATTATCAGACTTCAACCACTGGAACAATTTTTAATTTTTGTAGAGAACGTAGTTGCTTCAAAATACAGACTAATAGTGAAGTTGGAGGTGCTTAACATATTAATTTTATATTTGCAGGTTTTAATCCCAAACTGGTTATGTTATCTTAAAAATTTCAAAATGAGATGTTGATCTTAACAGAATTCTTCTTTTATAACAACGTGCAATTTTAGATGAATTTTTGCTGTCTTCAAATTGAAACAAATTATTTTATTTTAGATCAAATGGGATTTTTATGGGTTTTTTTATCTAAAGTTTTTCATTTATTTAGGTGGCTGCCGTAACATACTAAGGAGGTTGTAAGCTCAAGAATCTTACACTATAGAGAGGAAAAACCTTAGAGAGGAGAAACATCAGGAAGGGTGACTTGTATGTCAGGATTGCATTCCTCCCCACAGAGGAATTTTCATTGTGATCTCCCTAGGAAACTGTATGTAGATAGAAAATTTTTCTATGGAAACAGTTAAAGAGAATAACATTATTTTTGGAAGGAAGTTATTGACCCTGTGCTAACAAATGAGGAAAGGGAAGTAATTTTATTCCAAGTCATTGGTGATGTTTTCAGAAGATGAAATCCCCCTAGGATTACACCTATGAACAGGTAATTAAGCATCCTCCTTTTAGGAAACACCACCTCTCTCTCAAAGAGAAGTAAGACCAGCTGTGTGTTCCCATACCACTGTACATCAGAACTTAGCAGAGGCAGCTTAACTCACAATCTTTTTTGTCTAACTATAAGATTTGAGCCTGCCACAAATGTTTATCAAAACTCAACTAGGAGATTAGCTACTTTGATCACTTTGGGTGAGACTTGAAAATGCACAGCCTCCTCTAGTGTGAGGTTTGGTATGAATTCTGGTGTGAGTGCTGTTGCCTTGCAGTGAAGCACAGACCTGCCTCTTACAATACCCTGCTACTGGCAGTTGGCAATGCAGACTAATGTATTTGAAGGTAAAGCACATGTTCAGCTTGAAGCTGCCATTGCTTGATTCAGAATAGTTTCTGTTAGGAAGGGCCTGACCTGTCTTTGTGCTGGGAGCCCCATATTTCATGAGTGCCAATATGGAGTTTCTTTTAAATGATACACGAACCAGAATTTCAGGTGAGTTTCTTTTTTCTTTGGCTTGATTTTGCTGTGTTCTTCTCAAAAGCATGCTGAAAATTTAGGTAGACAGGAAATGTTGTTTTTAATGACTGTGGCCTGTAAAATTTTTCCATAACACATCTACAGTGGCTATTTTCTGGGGAGAAAGAGTTCTGTACTGCAGCTTGTTTTGTGTAAACCTGCGTACCAATTATAAACCACTTCACTGCATCTCACTGAAAAAGTCCATTAGAAACAAAAGCAATTTCTTCTGAGTACAGTCCAAAGTATTTGTAGTTAATGTTGCTTAGCCTGAACTTTGATGAATAATTTATTTTTATTCTCTTGGGCTTGTTTCCCCTGTAGATGTGTGCATGGTACCTGCTTGCCGATCAATGCATTTTCATACAGTTGTAAATGCCTGCAGGGACATGGGGGAGTCCTCTGTGATGAAGAGGAAATGCTGTTTAACCCCTGCCAATCCATCAGGTGTAAACATGGCAAATGTAGGCTTTCAGGACTTGGGAAACCATATTGCGAATGCGGCAGCGGATACACGGGGGACAGTTGTGATAAAGGTAAAAAAATTAATTAACGTTGTTGTGATCTTAGAAAATAGGCTTTTTTAATAAAACATGAACAGCCAAGCACATGAACAGCCAGAAACATGACCAATTTTTTTTTTCCACAACACACACATTTGTTGCTTTTTTTTCTACCATAAGAATTTATCTTGATGAGAGAAAAATCAAGTCTTTCCCATGAATTTGTTTACATTTTGAGGATTTTTTCATCAAATGTTTTGCTGTGAAAACATTTCTTTTTTTTTTT
>VZTA01025326.1:15738-45255 GCA_013398855.1 Mohoua ochrocephala | reverse complement strand
CACGTGTGTTTATCGACACACAGACAATTAGTTAAATTCTAGTCCTGCCTGTGGAAAGGCTAGGCATCTCTACTAATCTGTGCTTGAGCAGTTCCATGGCTTTGAAGGTAAAGGGTGAGAATCTGATTTCCCAAATTAGATGTGGCCTTCTGGGACCTTCAAAATCTGAAATTCTCTTTTGTCTGGCTCTGCAGCAGGTACCTGATACCGCAGGAAGGCTGGCTCAGTGCATAAAATCATAAAAATATGGAGAAAAGTAAAGCTGTTCAGGAAGGAGACTAACGCAAGAGAGCCCATCTATCAAATACACTTTCCTTCACAGGTACAGGACCATTCCCTCACCTTAAGTTTCCAGTTTCCCCTGAACCTAGTGATGCTGGCTAAATACTTGGCCCCCTTGTAATCAGTCATTACATGGTCATACTTTTCAGGAGTAAATTAAATTTTTGTTTCAAGAAGGACGGACCACAGTAACTTTGCAGCCACTACAGTATCGTTTTGATTCTGTCTTCAGTTACATGGGGTATAATGGATCCTTACTGTTCCCACCGCTGTTCTGGGGACACACGGCCAGCCCAAGTACATGGACTCCTCTCCTCATTCCCACTGCTTTTTCAGTGGGGCTCCGAATCACACCTTGGAGGCTGGGTTCCAAAACTGATGTTCATAAATTCATTGTGAAAACTCTGACTTCAAACTTTCCTTCAGGCTCAGAGAAACGTGTAGGATACAGGAGAACCCCATTTCATTTGCAATTGGCATCAGAGTATAAATTCAAAGGGAAAGAAGCTCGGCTCTCAAAACCTAATTTCTATTTTAATTATATAATTACAGGTAATAAAAAAACCTGTGAAACAAATAATTTACAATTCAAATAGTAATATATCTGTAATATATTAGAAATATAGTTTAAAAATGTCTTCATATTCTTAATTAGTATAAAGTTTAATTTTATGCTTTGTATAGAAATTATAGCTTTACTTGTTACTGCCTCAGCAGAAGGAAAGAGAAAAGTTCCTAGGTAGCTAAATAGCATTGGGAAATTAAAAAATATTTTATTTTGCTCTTTTTTTGGTAATAGAAAAATAGCCTTTAAAAATAGATTGTTAAACATATGGGCATATATTAAAGTAGAATTGTATATTATATACAGTAAGGCAGTATATCAGATATGATCCTGCTTTTTTTTCATTTTGGTTTATCTGGACTAGGATATGAATGGGATGCAGTTTTCTGTCACATTAAAACAAAGCAAAAATATATTTAGAAGAACTGTTATTCTACTGTAACAAACTTTACTTTTTTTTGAAGAATATATTCTCTTTTATATATGATTTGTCATCTACAAGAGCTCCTTTTTTCTCAAGGATTGAGAAAAAAGATAAAGAAAACTTAATCTAGTGTCAGAATGCATTCAGAAGAAAATATATTGTAGGTAAGAATACTGTTGTGCAGTGATTTATCTAAGGTAGGAACTGCTCGGATCACTACAGTTTGCTGACTGACCCATAACAATTTTCATCTTTGTTGAATCTGCAGTATTTCCTCAGGCTTAATCAACCAAAAGAAATTTTGCAGAGCTGAATAATTATTTTACAATGTATTTGTCATGACAGACAAGAACCATTTCGTCATTTCATTGTGTCAGAAATGTGTGCTAATGATCCGGGACTGACTCCCATGACTATTCCCTCAACCCACAGATTATTTTATTACCTGTACAATGCACATAGGAGGCTAGGCTTTTGGAGGCTAGGCTTTTTTAAAGAACTGTTTGTTATGTGATTTTGTTTTACTGTGTGTAACTACTAAGTGTGTGCTGTACTAAAAGTTTATTTAAAGGAGGGCATAAAGGAAGATGGGTCCATGTAGTCTGATCCACTGGTGTCTCTTCTGGAGTCGCTCGGAGTTGTCGTGCTGTAGCTCGTATTTTTCTCAGCTTGACTTTGCTGAGGAGTCTGAGATGTTTCTGCTACAGGTTCTTGAGATACAGGTGTGCTCTGGGTGCGCTGATCTGGCAATAATACTAAAATGTGGTGGTCCACAACTGTTGAGACCTTGGTATATTCTTTGTTGGTTCCTGGAACAGTGCATTTTTTGGTCTTTCCACTATTTTCTTTATGTTTCAGTAAGAGTGTTGGTTCCTCATCTTGTCTGACTTTATGAACTTCTACATAGTCCATTAGTTTAGGATTCAGGAAAGGTGACTTGTCATTATGTTGGTTTTGTCTGACCTGCACTGTGGTTTGGTCAGTTTTGGAATTCTCCATTTCGCTTATCTTTTCCACGTCATCATAGACAGTCTCAGCAATTGGATATAGCGACTGACGATTTTCTTCATTTCCCACCAAAACTGGTGAAGTGTTCACATTTGGGGTGTTCAGTGTTATCTTGAATGCCTCCACAGTGCTGTGGTAGGCAAACATAGCAGGCTGATTACTGGGTAACTGAGCTGCCAGCCACGTGCACGACTTTGAACTCTCACTGCTACAAGGGAGTGTTTTCTGTTCTGAGGCTGTGCACTGAGCTTCCCAGCTCCCTTTTCCTCCCTTCTTTTCTTTCGCTCTTACATCCTGTGTTTGATGAGTGGTTGGAAGGCGGGGGGATTCCCTGCACTTCACAGGGAGGAGGGAAGGGCTATCGCAGCTCCCTCGGCCTGAGTCACTGTCTGTTTCCTTGAGTATAATTTTTGTATTTTTACTGGGAGTGTCATGACTTGGCATGAGTTGCTGATCCTCACTGTCCTCTACCTCCAGATATTCTATCAGTAGTTCCTCACAGTCTGATGTTGGAGGGAAACCATGGCAACCAAGAGCACTCAGTAATTCTTCAGATTTTCCTGTCTGAAGGTATAATGAAGAAGATATAATTTTTCATTGTCAACCTTAAGGTTTACCTGACTAGAACACTTGTGAACAATCTACATATTTGATACACAAACACTTCGATAGTTATATTGCTAGACCTAAATCTGATTTCTACTGCTGCAGACAATATTGAAAGAAGGGAAGAAAAATTCCTGAGTTTCCTCAGTGGGGAGACACAATCCCAAAATTCATGTTTCTAATGTGGGAGGAGCAGGGAGCTTTTGGCAGGTGTGGATCTCCTGAGTTTAACAAGAAGGAAATGGGGGAGAATGACTTTGCAGACATGTCCTGCCTCTTCAACACGGCAAGAGACTGTGGAGAGCATCTTCCATAAGAACCATTAGGAAGTTCACAGAAGCATTTCCTCGTGTCTCAGGAAACAGGGCAGTCACAAACCCTGTCCTTAAACAGCCTCCCGCTACAAGTGAGAGGCAAAACTCTTGCTCACACATATCCTCCGCATGTTTACCTGAAACTGTTGCTTATTTTCAACGTCGTTTAACTGAAGCAGTTTTACACTTTACCATGGTAATTGTGTTTGCTCGTACATAAGCTGGAAAAGTGAGTAGTGGTGAATTCTTTTGTTGTTAGCTGTGGTACTCACCTCCAGCAGATGTGTATCTATGCCTTTTATCTTTGGTCCTGGAACTGGTGGCAGGATAAAGGCCATCATTCTAAAAAAAACCCCAAAACAAACACACCAGGTGTAAATACAGACCGTTTCTCACTATCTGTTCTCCCATTTCTTCAGAATGTGACTGAGATTTTAAACACTTCTCCCATATCTTATACATCCCAGTTAGACATCTGTCTCCTGTCTGCCTCTCAAGCTGGGTAATTCACAAATCCAGCTACAGCTCATAAAGTACCCTCTGGTCTACTTATAAAAAACACCAGCAGTACAAAAGTTATTTGACTGGAAAAGTAAAATTACTAATGTCCTTTTAATTGTCATTTGTCCCTTAACCTCCGGTTCTCTAATACCACTGTAAATTCATCATTGGCCAAGAAACAGTGAAGTGGGGCACAGTTCAGGAGGGTTAGTGGGCCTGTCTGTGCACCCGTGACTGTCAGCTGACTACTGATAAACAGGATTTATGGTGAAGGACGTGGCTTTTCCAACCACAGTTTCTATCCCTTTCTATAATCAGCCGGTATTTTTTGCAAGACTGGTACAAAAGCAATAATCTTTGCAACACTTTTCTCTTTCAAATTTGATTGAAATTAGCCAGCATTGTGAGAAATCATTTGGGCAATTGACAGAGAGGTTGGCAGAAAGACAATCTCATAATATAACCTTGCTTACTTTAGGAAATTATGACAAAACCCAAAGACATGTCTTCTACAGGAACAGGGATACTCCAAGTAATGTTTGCTGAATATTACACGACTAACCAAGATTAGTCAGATCCAATAGAGACAAACCTCTACCAACTGAGAATTTAGCCTGGTTTCCCGAAGGAGCAGAAATACTGCTTTATCAGTGGAAAAATTAAGCCAAACGCCTATAACTAATAGTTTATAAGATAAGACAAATGCTGTAGAAAATTGAGTCAAATATCAGAAGTCTATTTTTGAAAAGGTTTCTGTGATTTTGGATGCCATGCAATTGTGAAAATGGTGACCTACCTGTACCCTTTCAAAATCATTATCCAGCTCATGATTAAACATATAAGAGATGACAGGACACCAACGATGATCCACACAACCATATCTCTTACTCTAAAATCTAAGAAACAAACAGAATTATTAAAGGACATGCATCTAGCATATGCATAGTCAGCATGCAAAAAAAAAAAAGGTTGCAAATTCCTTTTATTTTTAAAATTGGCCTAAATTGCCAGGTTTGGTATTGAATCTAGAGGCCTTCCCCAGCACAGATGGATCTCAACAATCCCTGTAATATCGAATAATGAATATAATTTTTACTAATGGTACTGCACAGGAAACAAGCTGTCTTGGAAAAATCATATAAAAATGCATGAAGAGGAAAATTTTGTCACAGCCAATTATACAGATTGGGTTAAAATCCAGTTGTACCAACACTACAGCCATTTCATTATTAAATACATACCATACAATTAATTAAATGCTGAGTAAAGTGACCTAGGATTAGATATTTTTAAGGATTTTTTTTGTAACGTAACATGTTTTATACTGAAGTGCTTATTTCATATTAATTCCAGATAAAAAGTAATGAAGAGCTGTTATTGTCTGAAGGCAGTTGCTCTTTGTTGTCTGTGTCACAGTTTTAATGCAGTTGCCAGCGTCCTTTTAATTAAAAACTACTACAAAGAGAAAAAATGAGGCAAAAGACAGAAAGGACACGCTTTAAATAAGCAAAGTAATTATTCATCTTCTTAGCTCTATCATAAAGTAGTGAAGGGGAAAGTTAACTGGGTACGGTGCAGGGATGATAAGGATTTGGTTACCTTAGCAATGATGATGTTGTCTGTCCTAGGGAAACTAAGGGATCTGCATGGGTGCCACAAACAGCTAACAAACGAAAATACAGCATGAACTTGCATGTAACAACAATTACTGAAGGGATGCCTGGCCACTCACCTGTAGGGATCTCAATATACATCTCTGGGCTCCACTCGCTCCACAATCCATGGTGGTCTGGTTTGCAGTGAATCTGTACAATGTACCTCTTTCCAGGATTTAAACTAAACATTTTACACTGTGTTTGCTGTCCAACAAAAATAGTCTGGAAATTAAATAAAAGTCACAGTTAAGGTTTCGGTAATCAAGATGGGAATATAGAATGAGTCTGGATAGCTTTTCCTAATAATTGTTAAGCAGACATGGTACATTTATTTTATTCCTATAGCTTTCTAGCAGGTGGGAATGAGATCTGGCTCTGGCTTACAGTGCAAATTAAACTGCTGTGAAAACACATCATAAGCATATGGCAAATAGGGGAGGAGCTGTGGTGGTGGTGGGAACTGCAATGGTTCAGGAAGAGGAGGAGGCAAGAAACAGAGATGGAGAAAGAAAATGAGGGCAGAAGGAGGGAATGTGGAGTGGTGGAAATGCACAGGGTAGTAAAAAGTAGGTCTTGCAATGGCCAGAGGGCTGTGAAGTGCCGTGGGAGGGGGAAGGAGGGAGGAGACACGGAGGTGATTTGGAAGTATTGCAGACAAGAAGGGGATGGAGTCAAAAAGCAATAGCTGGAGTCTTTAATTTGCCACTCAGTCGTTTGAGTTGTAGATCCTGGCTATAGAAAATTATTATTATTGTGTGGCCACTACAGTTACCACCCAATGGTTATTTATATCAATTTAAATTATTTTATGTAATGTCACTGAGCTTTCTGTTATCCAAGAAGTGCTTGTGGTTAAGAACAAATTATCACAAAAGATGCCTGACTAAGTGAGAAGGAACAATTTAAATTACAATGCCAATATGATTAATAAATAATGACCACAATTAAAAACAAGTACTTTATTACCTGCTATTGTGCAACAGCATCTGAGATACCAGTGTTCTCAGCAGGAAATCATAGCTCACACAAGCACTTTTGAAAAATGATGAACTATTTAGTGCGTCCGCTTCATTACATTCAGGCATAGGGCCTGGCTGACCAAATCTAGATGGTCAGAAAACATTTTCTAGCAAAAACTTGCAACATCCTCACCTCCCATTCCTCTCCTTCTTCAGGCTTTAGTCGCAATTCATACTCAAGGGTGAGCCATCCAGATCTGACATCAGCTAGTGGGGGTGGAGACCATGTCAGGACCAGATACGGTTTTCTCTTTATTGACTTTTTTAATTCCAGGGTTATATTCACAGGAGGATCTGGCTGTACTGTTGAAATAAAAGAACTGTCAATAAGAATCTAAGTGATTTTTTCCTTGCGTCTTAGGAAGAAATATAAAATGATGTGAGGGAAGGGTTGCCATCTCCATTGTGTCTAATAATTTAGAACTGATACAGGAATATAGAAACCGAGAGTTTTCAGATTAAGTAAGTATGGATTTATGAATTTTTTAAAAACCCCTGAGTAGTAGTAAATATATTGAATTCATGTTGAGATTTGCCTTAATAATTTATCATCAAAAATATTTTTTCTTACATTACCATTTATTGTTACTTTCTCCCACAACTCTATTTCAAAGTTAACATCTTTAATATTGTGTTATGAAAGTTGTGTTCTACCATAATCTTATCAAAGCTTGGCATACATACTTAGGAACACTGAAGAACACTGAAAACATGGATGTAGCTAATGAAATTTGCTCCCTCCATCCTTCACATTCAGAAAACACAACAGCATGATCCCTACACTCGTATGTAAGGATATTTAAAAGTAAACCAAAACAGCAATAATTAAGCTCTGTCTATACATCAAAAATAAACCAAAATGGAACACAGGTTTCTGCTACAGTCAGGCTTGCATCTTCCTCAGTTCAAAGGTAGAGCTTCTGCATATCGTGCATGTATTTTACCACTGTCTGATCAAAGATTCATCAGGTCATGGCATGGAGGTAAAATATAAAGCCATTTCTCCAGCAGCCCTTTTCCAGTTGCCAGACTCCTGGCAGCCAGATCCTTGACAACAAAATGGTTATCAAGGATAATGTTCCGTTCCCTTAGATAAAACCCTAATTACTTGTCCCCAGTCACTCTGTAGAAAAAGTCTGAGAAAGAGATTATCAGTACACTGCTATAAAAAGCACTAATGCAGCTTCTCTTTGGTCTGGAAACTACTTTTAGGTAATCATATTTAAGTACTATTAGTTAAAAGATCAAATTGATTTCAGTTGCTTGTACAGTGGAAAAAAGATTTTAGCTGGATAATGTTTCTTAGGGTTTGACTACAAGAAATATGGAAAACCAATAAATGGTTATCTGAACATAATTTTAAAGCTTTTAGCATTTTTGGCTTCTTCTGAAAATAAGATGGTAAAGGGATGAATATTGATTTGTTATTACACGAAGGAATATCTTAGTTGTACAAGTTTTTAACTTGGATATAATACTGTATACGAGGAGAGCTGGAATTAAAATTCTTGTGTCAAAACCCATGACTCTGAATTACTTGGTTCCACAGAAACTACTTTTTAACTCTTACCTATGTAAGTCACATCCACATAATGAGGATCAGAGACATTACTTCCCATTTCATTAGTTGCCCTCACAGTAATATTGTATATGGTCCAGAAAGAGGTGTGCTTTTTATCGAAGTAGCACGAATTGGGGCCTGCAGTTTTGTAATCTGGACATTCATAAACTTTTTCTTCTCTGAAATGAAAGAATCCCAGTGATTAGGTTACACAGACGGAAACACCTGGTTTTGGTTACTAGTACTTCAGCATTATTTAGGGTGGGATCTGACTTTTCACACCTGGCAATGTGAAGAAAATCGGAAAACTGCTTCCAGACAAAAGAGTCATTGGACAATTCCAGAGACTGTACTAAACATTTTCCCCACAAAGTAAACACCATGAAGCCTGAAGAATTTAGGCTGTAGATGTTGCAGATGCAGCTGTGGGCTAGTACAGCACAGCCCTTACTTCTCTGAAAGCCACTGTGCACTGCATAACCCAGAGCCCTCACCTGTTCCAGAGACCGAGCAGAAGTGATTGCTGAAGCCTTCTAACCCATCTATTAAAAATTATCTATTTCCAACGTCCATTCCACATTTACAGGAGTTCTGCATTTTACACTAATACGCTTTCAGAATTTATTTGATCTTTCATCTCTTGTTCATAAAAAAAACCCTCTACTTTGTACTTCTCCTTCACATCCATACCCAAGCTTCTCAAAGTCAGAGGAGGGGTAGGAGAGAAAGTTGAGTATGTAGTATTTGTTTCCATGCTCCTCTTAGATGCACAGTAACTAAAGAGAAAGTTGTGGATGTGGACCTCTTACTCTGCCATACCTGGCTGGAACAGCATCTGTCTTTTTCCACTAAGAGTGGGCTCTCAGCTGAGAGTCACAGAGTTTAGCATCTAGTTAGGTCATTGCAAGGTTGAGCAGTACTAGGTGAACCAAAAAGAATCAAAAAAAGTTCACAGGACCTAAAAAAATATATTGACTCTTTTTTTTAAATTAATGTTTAGCACTTGATCTGAGTTCCAAAGAAAGATTACTACAGAAACCAGGAGGCATTCATGGCCTATGAATACTAGTGCAAAATAAGCCTCACCAGAAGATAAAAGTTTTAGTATCTGGTCATTTTGGAAGGTTTTATTTCTAAGATTGCATGGTTGAAGAGTTAAAGGACTGTGCATTTGTATTGCTTACTAATGTGCAGCTGCTGAGCGATGGCAACTTTCAAGACAGAATTCACAGTAATTCACCTGACATTATAAAGAGATCAAGATTTATATACGATGCTGATATATAAGATCTAAATATGTTGCTGCTTTAGTGTGATGCCAGAATATGCCACTGGACAAAACCATGGACTACAGAAAATGGCATCTCCCTAAATAGGAAACCAACGAGGACTGATTTTCCAGGTCCTTCCAACCAAACACTGAATAACTGCACAGAGCTTATTACCCTTCTTTGCTGTAAAGCAAAGTGTGATTAGTAGAGAGCCCTCCATCTGAAGCAGGTTTCCACCAACAAGTAAATGTTTCTTTTTCAGGAGAACGGCACTTTATTATTGTAGGCTTTTCAGGAGGTAACCGTTCTGTAAGAGATAAAGAAATTAACTAATTAGCAAGTTTAATCCATTAGGTCAACCTTGAATTCGTAAAGCAATGTCAAGCAGAGAATAGGTAAGTATGAAAAAAGAAAAAGTTCTGCTTCATACTAGCACAGGAAAGGAGGCCCTGTTCACTGGTTAGGGCAACAACTTGCTACTGTCACCTGGATTTAGAATACTCTCTCACTGCAGTTGCATTGAAGAACTGTTTCAGTTTTCTGCCTGTAGCTTTCTTCAGCCCCAAAATCTCATAAGAAGTGTTGAAATACTGTCATAGCAGGCTCTATAAAATTATTTAAAATGTACTCTACTATCCAATCTATTTTCTACGCTGTCCTGGTTTCAGGTGGGATAGAGTTAATTTCTTCTCGGTAGCTGGTATAGTGCTGTGGTTTGGATACAGTATGAAAATAATTTTCATAATATAGGGATATGTTGTCACTTAGTCATGTTTATCCCAAACTAAGGACCTTTTTGTGTCTCCTGCTCTGTCAGTGAGGAGGTACAAAACAGAAAAAAAGGCTTGGAGTGAGTATAGCCAGGACAGGTGACCTGACCAAAGGGATAATACTCCACACCATAGAACATAATCTCCAGTATACAAATTTGGAAGTTACCTGGAACTAGGGCCCACGAGGATCTGGAAACAGTCTGGCATTGATCAGCAGGAGGTGAGCAACTGTATTGTCCATAATCTTTTGGGGTTTTTTTCCCCCTTTTTATCATCATCAGCAGCAGCATCATCATCATCATCATCTACTATTATTATTATTACATTTTACTTTGTTTCAATCAGTAAGCTGTTTTTATCCCAACCCACAGATTTTACCTTTGATTATTCCCCTCATTCCACCACCTTGACATATGAGTGAGCAGCTGTGTGATGGTTTGTTGCCAGCTGGGCTTAAACCGTTACATACAAAACCAATTTTTTTTTCTTCAAAAGGTGTGTTTTGAGGTGATTCTGATTGTTTGAAAGGTACGCTGTCATTTGCTTTGCTTTTAGGTAAAAAAAAAGAAGAACGTAAATGTTTGTCTATTTGTTTGTGTTCTTGTCAGTAATTTTCTTCTGAAGTACTCAGAATATACAAAGAAGCAGCTCTCATATTTCACTGTAGTGTTGTTATGTTCAGTACTTAGGCTACTTGCATGATTGCTCCTGAGAAAGTTTTTATAGTTTCAAGCACAGCACTTAAGAGTTGGGCGGAGAAAAATGCTTAAATTTTGAATAGGACGATGCTAGTCAAAACCCTGAAGTGATTGAAACTTTTGCAGTTATGTATTTGTGGCAAAAACATGGTCCTATTACATCAATAATATATATTTTCTACTATGTAGAGCAGAGACATTGATTTTCCAAATTTCTAATTGCCTAAGGCAGATCTGAAAATGGGACATTTAAAATTTTTGCTATTTTTTCAGTACTTCAGCAATCTCCATATCAAATAATGAATAATACAACTAGTAACGGAAGAAGAAGATTTGAGACAACTTGGCTAAAGTGTCTGGAAACAAGATATGATATCATACATATTTAGTGTGTCTACTCAAATCCAAGAAAACACAGACAGGGACTTCCATGTGATAGTATCTGTAAGTGCCATGCTCTGTTATACACGTCAGTGCTTTCCGTCCAGGCCCTTATACAAAAAACGTTACCTGATACTTATAGCTACAGATCAAATCAGCATGATTTTTAAATAAAGGGACAGGGACAAGAATTATTTAGGCATGCCTGTATCTGAAGTGACTTCCTAGTAAATCCCACCTTGTTTGTCATAGCCAGTTTCAGCAGAGGATCCTGAGCGGATCAAGAGGACTAACCAAGCAATTACACAGGAAGTATGGTAAAATGCACTGAGCATTACAAAGTATCCGCGTGAGAGGCCAGGTTTTCGGGACTGACATTTAGGCACCTTCACAACATCGAACCTGCTACAATTTAAAAGCAATTTACAGAGCAGCAATCATCCACTAACCTTTGGGGATCTGAATGCTTCTTCCCGAGCTCCACTCGCTCCATTCTCCGAGGTCTAACATGCAACGCACCTGAACAACGTACTTCGCCCCAGCCTGCAGGCTGGTCGCCTCGTAGTGTGTCTGCGTTCCTACATACACTGTCTGGAAAGGAAAATGGACTGGGAAAATAACAAAGAATTGGACCATTTTAACAAATAAACCATAAAGGAATAGGCGTGAGTTACTGACTTCTGAAAGTCAGGAATTTAAGTTGGGTATTTCTAAGATATGGATTACAAAGAAGGAAAAGTAGTGATTTAGCAGAAAAAAATCACATCTGATTCTGATACTCAAGAACATATTGAACTGTAGACTTCCTAGTACTCTGTCAGATCCACAATGCAAAGAACATTATAGGTAGTCCAGCCCACATATAAACCCCCTGTGAAATTCTTCTCTGTGGCTTTAAGTGCCTTCCTTAGACCCTTCCAATTTCTCCTCAGAACTACTTCAAAATGCACAGCTTTCTCCATCATTAAGGCATCAACAAGCCAGGTAGCATTGAGGACATGTGACTACAAGAATGATACTCTGTCCTGAAAACTCAGCTGGAGCAGTACTGTAGCTGACTCCCAGAAATATGGCAACAGGCGGGGAATGTCAGTGGAAACGGTGTGTGTGAATAGGACACAACAAAATTTCTGAGGGGCGGGTTACCTCCAGCTGATCATGTTGAAGAGAAGGATGATAACTGGGTTTTGTTATATATGACATTAGGATGATTATGTAAATATGTTGAATTTCAGAGTTTCTACAGACCACTCCAGTATTTTTCTTTCTTAAATCAGATTTGGTTACATTAATTTTTCTATTCTTACACAAACTAACATTTTTATAGGACCAATTAAATTGAGACAAGATAATTCACTGAATAGAGCACTTATAAAATAAATCTATTTTTCCCTTACCTCCCAATCTTCCTTTTCCTCAGGCTTCAGTCGTAGCTCATAGTGATATTCATGTGAATTAGAGCTGGCATCAGCTAACGGGGGTGGAGACCATTTTGCCCAAAGGTATGACATGTTAGCAGACGTGTTTGTTTCTAGAGAGAGGTTCACAGGAGCATCTGGCTGAACTGTAAAAATGAATGAAAAGCGTGCCATTAATGATGTAATTTTCTCCCAGAAAAGACGCCTCCTTTATGGTTTTGTATGTCACCACATTAATTTCAGATAGTTCAGCACTTCCGTAAAAGAATAATAAAGAAGCCTTTTATTTTTCTCTTCTCCTTAACGAGTTTAACTAGCTACTGATTTCCAACAGTATCAGCAAATCTTAAACTTTACTCTGAATTTGTCAGGCTAAGAAAATACAAATCATTATTTCATAAGGCCACTCTCGCAAAATTAAAATGTCAGCTATTTCATAGCTAGAACAACTAAGTACATTATAATTAAATGGGTATATTACATGTGTGCAGAAAGTAGAATGGAGTCAGGAATATAAAATACTACAGTAAGCCTGTATAATGCTCAGGCAGTTACTTTTACCCTTCCAAGTCAGTAATGCCAGCAGTCAGAAAGATTTTTATATTTGAAATATTAGGTAGCTTAACCTAATTTGAAAATTTTATAATCAACATTGAGTCTAATTAAAATACTGCAGACAACTAGAAACTGAAGCAAATTTTTCAGCTGAAGTTAAAATTTATACATATTCATACATGAAATTCATACAATCAAGTATGCAGTTACTTAATTTATAATTAAAATGCAGTTTTCACATACATTTAAGATGCATATTTTAGACCATCTGTAAATAAACACTCCTCAGTAGCAAGTTTCACATCATAAGGAAAGAGATCTTTCACCACTACCTGTTCTGGGATTAAAAACTGCATACATCTCCAACTAGTTTGTTTTCCATTTCATTCTTTTATTTTTACCTATGGAAGTTACATCCACATGCTGAGGATCCGAACTGTTACTTCCAATCTCATTTGTTGCCATTACAGTGATAATATATGTTGTCCAGGGATTAGTGTGGTTTTTATCGAAGTAGCAGGAATTTGGACCCGATGTTAGGTAGTCTGGACATTCATAGATTTTTTCTTCACTGAAATAAAATGATTTAAAAGTTATAAGTTTAGGAAATGAAGCAAAGCAGATAATGTTCTAAAAACAGCCTAGGTTCAGGAGAAATCTGAAATGTTTCTATATAATCTTAAATTACATATATAAAATATATAATAATATATATAATCTTATATGATATGTTTCTATAATCCCATCTCTTGGAAACATTTTGGTATGTGTCAAATGCTATTACCATAAATGCTTCATTGATATTTTTACTGCAATTGTTTTGACGAATGCTTTCACCCCCTTTTTTTATACGTAGGAATAAATCAACAAAAGATTAGAAACAGAAATTTCCAGAGACAGAACAAAGAAATTTTAACAATATTTATAAGCAAGGAAGAGGGAAATGAAAAAATTTACTTCAGTTAGATAAGTTGCTAAATATCTTCTTTGCATATTAGCCCTGGAAATTAAACTGATGGGCCCTATGGCAGAGAGCTCTTTTACTGTTGAATTATAGAATTAGTTTGTTTCCAGAAAGATTTCATTTGAAAGAGAATCACTTAGGTTGGAAAAGAGCTCTAAAGTTGCCAAGTCAAGCTTTGACCACCTTGTCAACCAGACCATGGCACCAAGTGCCACATCCAGGCATTTATTGAACACCTCCAGGAACGGTGACTCCACCACCTCCCCGGGCAGCCCATTCCAATGCTTACCCACCCTTTCAGTGAAGAAATTCTTCCTGAGGTCCAACCTGAACCTCCCCTGGTGCAGTTTGAGGCTGTTTCCTCTTGTCCTATCACTATGCCCTGAGAGAAGAGACTGACCCACACATGAGCACACCCTCCTTTCAGGGAGTTGTGGAGTCATAAGGTCTCCCCTGATCCTCCTTTTCTACAGGATAAACACCCCCAGCTCCCTCAGCTGCTCCTCACAGGACTTGTGCTTCAGACCCTTCCCCAGCTCCGTTGCCCTTCTCCGGACTCACTCCAGCACCTCAATGCCCTTCTTGTAGTCAGGGGCCGAGAACTGAATGCAGAGTTCAAGGTGTGGCCTCACCAGTGCCGAGCATGGAGGGACAGTCACCGCCCTGGTCCTGCTGGCCACACCGTTGCCGATACAGGCTGGGTGCCATTGGCCTTCTTGGCCACCTGGGCACACATGGGCTCATGTTCACCCCCAGGTCCTTTCCTGCTGAGCCACATTCCAGCTACTCTACCCCAGCCTGGAGCTGCACGAGGTTTTTGTGACCAAGGACAGGACCCAGAACTTGGCCTGGTTGACCCTCACACCATCGGCCTCAGCCCATTAACGCAGCCAGTCCAGATCCCTCTGCAGAGCCTTCCTGGCCTCCAGCAGATCAACACTCTCACTCAACTTATTGTCATCTGCAAACTGACTGAGGGTTCTCTCAATCCTCTCATCTACATCATCAACAAAGATATTAAACAGGACTGACCCCAACACTGATCCCTGGAGGACACCACTAGTGACCAGCTGCAGCTGGATGTAACTCCATTCGCCACCACTCCCTAGGCCCAGCCATCAGCCAGTTCTTAACACAGAAAAGAGTGCTCCTGTCCAAGCTGTGGGCTGTCAGCTTTTCTAAGAGAATGCTGTGGGAGACATTATCAAAGGCTTTGCTAAGGTTCAGGCAGGCTACATTCACAGCCTCTCCTGACTGGGTCAACTGGTCATAAAAGGAGATCAAGCAGGACCTGCTTTTCCTAAATCCACGGTAGCCAGGCCTGCTCCTTTGGCTGTCCTGTAGGTGCTGTGTGGTTGCACTCAAGAAAATCTGTTCCACGACCCTCCTGATGTCAATTTGTCTGCTTTTTACCATGAACATCATCACACTTATCTAAAAAAAAACCCCAAAAAGACCTTCACAGTCTTATTATTAAGTCACTTATTGCCTTTATATGGGTCTCTGGCTTCTTTAGGAGAGGGATTGTTTCGTACTCAAAGCTGGCCTGAGCGATATACTCACAGCCTACCCCAGGTGTGAAGAACTACACAAACCCAAAGCATCAGCTGATGTGGTGCAAGAATGCACTTTAGTCCCACTGCTATACTCCATGCATCATCAATAACAAGGTTTCATAGTTTCCAGAGAGCTTTGTCACAGTTCACAAAGAAAAGATGGGAGAAAAGGAACTGTACCTGAGAGATAATGAGCCTAGAAACACAGTCGTGGCCCAGGCCTAAAGTGCTTGGCAGAGCCTGGATTCAGCAGATTTAGTGAAATGGATAAGCACTCCTATCCTTCCCTGAGTGGGACTGCTCTGGGAAGTGACAGGTATGAATCAAAATGTTCATTAAACTTTTTGATCAAGACTGAAGCATCTGGGCTTTCATAAAATCAAAGCTCTCAAATCATTGTTGAGTGCAGCAACTTCATTAAAGTCTGCATCTTTTTCTGCTCAATGATTTGGAACATTTAATTGCAGCAGGGATGTCTAAGGCTTTACCTTACCTATTCTGAATCTCACTGAATTTATTAGAAAAAAAATTAGTGTCTGAGCCTCTCTGCTTACTTGTCCCTGTTGAAAGACCTCTTGTTTTTAGGAAGAAAGTTCAGTTATACAAAGATAGACAAGTTAAATAAAGTTGCCAAACATATATACACTTTATTCCTGAACAGAATGAGGGAGTCACAGTACTTACCAAAACACTGACTTTTGAGATGCGATACCCACATTTTGGGAACCATTGACTACAAAACCAAAAGGGGAAACAATGACTATAGTCCAGATGGGGGTTTTGGTGTGCGTGGTGATGGACAAGCTCCTTGCCAGGGCCACAAGGGCCTCACCAGCCCTCACTGCCCCTGCCCAGCCCCTCCACGCTCTACCTGGGTCCCAGGTCCCCAGTTCAGCTGGTCTCCATCTCCACACAGCCCTGCCCTTCCCAGCCACAGGCCCCTGAGCCAGCCCTAACCCACGGGCTGATGTCCCACCCCAGCCTGGCCTCAGCCTGTCCCAGGCTGGGCTGATGCCCAGGGCTGGGCCACCACCCTCCTGCCCTGTTCCACGGCTGGGGTGGTGGGAGACCTGCTGCCCCACTGTGCCCTTGTGCTCCACTGCTCAGCTGAAAGCTGTGTGCTTCCTCAAAAGATGGGCAAACGTGCCTTTTTTCCCAGCACATCTTCAGACAAGTGGGATTTTTGGTAGATGAGTTTCAGGAGGGACAGGCCGAAGATTTGGAGCTGACAGTGGTCATGTTTTCTTCCAACAAGGGAAGCCATGGGTCTTATGCAGCCCTTGTTGTCTATCGGAGGTTAAAATGGATTCATAAAAACAACTTTACAAATTAATGTTGTCATTCTCTCAGTCTGTCACAGCCATCACTTGATCACTTGGAGAACAGTGACAGTTGTTACCTGTCCTTGCTGTAGAACAGGGTGTAATTGTTAGGACGTCCTCCATCCGAGCCAGGCTTCCACCAACAAGAAAAAGTTTCCTTTTCTAGAGAACGACATCTTATTATCTGAGGTTTTCCAGGGTACGATTGACCTAGGGAAGCGCAAAAATCCAGCTAGTTAAATTAGAGGTGGGCAATGATTTTGGATGCTATTGTTGAATAATAAGTCTACCAAGAAATAATTTTTTGAAGACAATAAAATCACATAAAACTATGGACTGAATTGGGCAAATAACTGTGCCTGGGAAAATGATCAATAGTCTCAGAAAAATAAATACATTTTACCTCAAACTTTTAAAATAGCTAGTAGAATGGTTTTGCTTCTCTTTTTAACAAGAAAATGTAATTTTTACAAAAATTTACATAAATTGTATATTTATCTCCAAATTAAACAAAAAAGATAGGAAGTAAATATATGACCTTTAGGGTTCTTCCCCATAAACACTAAAATTTTTTATCTTCAGATCATCTTAAGATTAAATTTCACCTTCAACTTTGCAACAGAACTAAAATTCCATTCTTTGTGCATATTTGGAGAAAATTATAGGTCAGACAATTATAAAAAGAAGGAAATCAATGGTCTGGATGGAGTTTCTTGGGTACTGGCAACCCGAATGTATTCATTAATTATTCAAATATTCCCTGTTAATCCAAACACATTTACGAATATTTCTTGTTAAGACTACTTGTCATTAACTTATACCAAGAACACAGACCATAAATTTACATTCATTTTAAAATGAAAAGCGTGTGAGCTTTTAACCTAAGCTTATCTTTATTTCAATTAAGTTCCACGTAATTATCTCAAATAGTGTAACTATTCGTATGCTAATTCCCAAGAAGGTAACAGGCATAAAGTGAGTATAGGGGTGGAGTAAGTGCCTTTCAGTATTGCCGCCAAACAATCCTTAAATTAATACTATAAGAAGAAAAGACAACTCCAGGCATTTTCAAAATTGCCATACCAAACTTCAGAAGAAAGTAATTTAAATAGGTACACGCCCCAGGGGTGGTCAGGATAGATTGCATAAAGCCTCGGACTTTTCTAAAGACGGCATCTTAAGGAAAAAACAAGTGTTTCAGGAAGTGTTGTACTTACCAGTCAGACCTACTGTAGTCAGAGCAAGCTGCAAAACGATTTGAACTGACGAAATGAATCTCTGTTTCATGATGCCCGTCTCTCCTCAGGAGGAAGTATCAGATCAAGGGCTCACTGGAAAACACGCCATCATGCAACAGTCAGTAACAATGCTCAGAATGTAATACGTATCACTCGACTTGATCAAAGTCCTTTTTGAATTGCAGCTAATTGATTCTTGTTCTCGCTCAAAAAGGTGAGGCAACACCAACAGTTCCACTTTGGAAGATGAAAACCTGACTGACAGAGAAGCAAGTAGGTCTTCCCAGAGGTCTCTGAATGGTTAGCAGTGCTAGGATTACATTTGCTTAACATTAACAAGTCTTCATATTTCTTCGGCATCTTGGGATCCTGGTTCTTATCTTAGAGTTCTAACTTCTAGATTAATTAATTAACCTAAGAAAGCAGCCTTTTAGTAACAAAAATGTACTTTTATCCCTATGGATGCAAGGAAGAGGTCAACATACTTGAACTCTGAAAGACCTGAAAACAGAAGGCAAACAGAAAAGGTCCAATATTTATTTAGAAGTTTATGATTTTTGATCCAATCTCAAAACTTCTCAGTATTTGGGACTGTCAGTGTTGAATTCAGGATCACTTGAGCTGAAGAATGCTACTCTTTCAGTTCATTCAGCTAATTGTTTTTACTGCATTTGATTTTGTAGTAAATTTCAGCTGAAATACAGATGTGCAAGTGGTCACCAGCTGTGACCAAGACCCAGTCCCTGCAGTGGGCTGACACCACTAGATGTCCTCAGAATTCAGGTTACAACTCTGGGTGCTCTGGAGTCCCTGCTGCTGTAAATCTGGTTGCTTAGCCTGAAGAAACGACATAATGTCTTAAAGCAAACCTCCTGCTTCTCCCACCAGTACGGTCCCTACTTGGAGATGATGACTGCAGTCTCGGTAGCCAACCTCACTCTTCAAAACCAAAGAACAATTTACTATCTAACTAGGGAGCTCCTAATCTCAGCTTTCCACTCCTACCCCCAGCACATTTACAGGTACTCGCATGCTTGCAACCCGTTCCATGTAGCACAGCATGGGAACAAAATGTGTCCTTGGTGAGGAAAAATCTTTCGTGGTTCATCAGATGACTCAATTTTCAGTAAGCAATTAATTTTCTATATCAAGAAGCTATAATCTATCATCATACAAATGTTTTTCAAGCGCAAAGCCAAATGAAGTGTCGGTTAATGCAGCTCAGTCTAAAACATGTTTACTGTGGACACTGTGGAAGAGAACAACAGTTGGCTACGTTCCCATATGCCACTTCTGAATATCCAGGCACGTTTCAGGCGTGTAACTGAGCTACAGGCTGGAAAATTGCATCTGGGTTAGTTTTAAACTCACGCAGAGCATTTTGTGCATATACAAACAATGAAGAGAGAACTACTTAAATATAAATTCCAGTTTGGTGTAAACACATGCAATCTTTATTGCTGTAAACTAATGACAGGCACAAACATAAGTGTTTGACTTCACAAATTAGCCGAAAACTTGGGGTTATATAATGAGGAACACAGATGATAGTGCTCATAAAAGGCACGTTTTTCTCAGGTGAAGGTGAAATAATGAAACTGCAAACAGTAATTATTTCATGTGCATATGATAGTATTTACAATATTTTATTACTTCTAAAAATAGTTGCAAAATATGATACTTTCAAGCTAAGACTCATACAGATAAGGAACTAATACTATGATTTTTTTTTTTACTTTTATATATGTACCTTTCTACGTGAAGAACTGACAGAAAGAGAAACTGATTAAAGTGGCTGAAAGAATGAAATTTTTTAATACAACAAATGAGAGGCATCATCAAGAAAGATCTTTATTAGAGCACTCTTCAAGGAAAATGGGATGATTTTGGAAACTGAAGACCTAAAGAACCGAGTCAATAGCAAGAGGAAGAAATGAATGAATTCAAACCCAAGTATTTTCCCTCTGGAGCATTTGAAAATGAGACGATCGTGAACCACTTCTGTTATGTGGCTGTGTGAAAAAGAACAAGAGGGATACAGGGAAAGAATATGGACCTATCAGTGCCACAGACTAAGCTCTGTGTACAATTCTGGTAACTTATACTTGGAAAAAAAGAACCAAACAGATTTTAGAGCACGACTACGAACACGACACAGAGACTGTCTCATGATGGTGATTAAAGAATTGGCTTTGTACTCCACGCAAGCATGGTTATCATCTGTACACATAGCAGGAGATAAGCATCAAAAGAGGGAAAATAAGAATGTGTAAAATAAGAATGTTTCCACGGTTGCTTGCTGTTTGGTATTTGCGACTCAAATAGAGCTTAAAAGGCTTCTGGAGAGATGTCTTGTTTTTTTGAAAATACTTGCTTAATAAAAATGTAATGCCCACTTTGTCATAACTGTATCTAAAGTGCATCTTCCCTATCTATGACATGAAAATGTTTTCATAAAAGGGTAACTAGCATTATTGAAGATGTTATGAGGTAATGTCTCACTTTTAGGACTGAAGGCATTCTTTTATAAGGGATACAGTGGACATCGATTTGCCACAAAATTGATTTGTCATCCAAAACCAAGGGTTGAGTAACTGATAATTAAAAGATCACATGCCTCCTTTTGAAAGTTTTGATTTAATTCCAACCAAGTTATTGCATTCTGACATTCTAGCTGAATTTCTCCCTTCTAAAACAGCTGTTAGATAGAATTCAACAGCTGCACATCACATGCCAGAATACAGTGCTCCTTGATGGAAATGGAAATTGTTACTGTTGTTTTAGAATGCACAGAAGAGTTATACATTCCTTTAAAATAATGCTGCTCTGGAATGAATAGTATAATGAAGCTGTAGGTTTGAAAACTGCGCTGACAATGCCACTAGATAAAGCTGAAAGCTAAACATCAATACTGAAATCAGGTGCTGTGAAGCAGAGCTGAGAGAAACGTGTCCTTGTCCAAACGGACTTTTAGTCCTTGCATTTTTTTCTTTCTTTCTTTCTTGGCTATGCTGACGGATAAATTTCTTGAGACTGAGAGAGAAGTCTTTACTCAGTTCTGCACAGATGGAAAAATTTTCTATCTGCAATGTTTTCAGGCTTGTAGGAACAGGAACAACTGTGTATCAGCCACTGGCAACGACATTATGTCCAACACAAGGTCTGCTTCTGTGGCTAAAGAAATCAAAAGCCAAAAGTACTTTACCAATCTCTACTGAAAAGGTTTGACATTTCCATTAGTCATGACGATAAACAATGCTCATCTTTCAGGCCTGGGGGAAGGCAGTTTAAGGACTTCTCAAAACACCGTAGTTCATTACCATTTGAAAGGCTGAACTACAGATGTATGAAACCAAATACAAATAAAGAACTCAACCAAGCAAGAATGTGACGGTCTGTTAGACCATCCAGAACATTCAGCTGTACTGTGGACATGGCAGAGGTCTGCCCTCCCACACAGAGATCACAAATGCCAACCGGAACACATGTTCCTAGCCACGGCTTGAGCATCATGGCCAGATGTGTTTCTGATTGACGGCGATGGTTGGGATTATACTGCAAATTAAAAGCTGTAGATGTGCAGAGTGACCAGAGGTCTGCTTTCCCTCTCTGAAAGAGCCCTAATTGGATGCCTCTGAATCCCTCAGGCACCCAGTACTGCCTTCGTGGGGATGTACAGGCTCCAGAGAAGATAAGGAGCTCAGGCATGTCTCTGATCTGAATTTCTTGTGACTGATTCCAGCTGGCTACTTTAGGCACATAGGTTCTGTGGTGTACTTTGTGAGGAAGCTTAGTACCTGCTGCTGGCTATGAACCTAGATATCCAGTTAATTTATTGGGACTAAGGGTTTCATATTTCTGTGTTGCATAAAATGGGAGCAGTGGCAAAGACTTAGATTTCACCTGAAAAGCCTATATACGGCTTATAATATATTTTTCCTAAATTTCTCTCTTAAACAAATTGCCTCCTAACAACCCTTGGCAGTCCTTCCTTTTGATTAGCAGTCAAGACGTGATGATGAATGGAAAAAATTTCCTCACCCATGGAGATATGTTCCTCAGCCTGAAAGACTTGAGTCAATTCTGAAAAAGAAAAATCACAATCCCCCAGACTCTTGAAAATAATTTAGACCCTTACATCTCCATCATAGTATTTATGCTCTTAATTCCTATTGATTTTGCAGAACCGAGCCTGAAATTCTCTTAAGAACTCTCACTACCTAAACTGACAAAAAAATAAAAAGCCAAGAGAAGAAGAAATTACCATTATCCCTACTTTACAGAGGGGAAACCAAGGTAAAGAATGACCAACAAAGTCATAGTAGAAGTGTAACAAAAACTAAAACCTGATCATTTTCTACCATTTTTCTTTTCTTTCCTTTTCTAAATACCACCTCTACTGCCTTTGTTTTCCCACTAAAAAAAAGGCAATGATTTAGCTAACAGTAGTAGTCTTTCTCCACCAGTCCCACATCTCCTGAATATTCCATTTTTTTCCCTGGTGGTTTGTATGTTTAGCCATAATTTCAGGATTTATTTTTACAGCAGTCTCTTACATAAAAGGAAATCATAAGTTCTAAAGAGTAAAATTTTAGAGACTGAAAGCTAGACTTTACATTAGAACTTGAAATATGATGTACATTCATCTCTACCAACTACCAAGCCCAACTCCACAGTCATTATCTTCTTATAGTAATTTTAAGTATTTTTGATATATAGCATAGTCATGAAGTATAAAATCTGATTTTCTACCTAGAGGATTCAGGTATGTGAGGAAGCTTTTTACTCCTCTCTTTCATGAATGTCAGATTACTTGATAAGCTGAAAAAAAAAAAAAATCCAAGAATAGTGTATTACCAAAACTATCTCTACTTTATTCCTAAAACATAAAGAGAAAAAAAGGTACTAGTACTAGTACTTTGTACTAGCTGCTGTAGATACTGACACTCTAAGTAAATACACTTACACATTTAGAGTGATAGAGACAGTGGTAAAATACTGTACTTGCTTTCCTTTATCTATTTCAAACAAAATTTTGTAGCAATAAGCTTCAGATGCAGTTTAAATTTACTCGTAGACTGTGCCAGGCTGCTCAATTACAGGCTAATCAACATCTGCACAGGCCAGGACACGATCAGATGAAAACTGAGAGGGCTGAGGGAGGAACTCTAGCAGCCTGATCAGTGAAAATCGGGTGCAGGGAATGAGCTACACCCTGACTACCAAAGCAGAATCACACCACTGTCCTTGTGTGTAGCCCACCAAACAAATCCCCTTCCCCACATTACTCATTCACTGAAGGAGGTAGAACACTCATTAAGGGATGCGCTGGGGGGAAAGGTTTTGGGGAGAAAAGGAAAGGTTCAAAGTGGACTGGGGAGAAACAAGAATGGGAAATTGAGGGGAATAAACAGGTCAGTATAAACTGGTGGCTTGTCAGACTGAAATGAGTGCGGGATACCCTATACTCTCGTTAAACCCTATTTCTATCTCCTGTCTGGGTAGACTGTTCTGAGTGGTACCTTTGGATGCCAGTGAGCTTTCCACTGGATTAGCCAGTGAAGAAAGAGTTGGATTTCAAACCTCCAGGTTCAAATACAGCTTTCCCACAGATGCGGACAGCAGAGGATCTGGGACCAGCTTCTAGGTCAGCTAAACATCTAAAAGTAGCTACTAGAACGATCCATTTCTTCATTGCAAATGCGCACATATGCATCTACACGTTAGGGCTTTGATGATGCATGTGGGTTTTGTGTCCATGTACCCACCCACTGGGAGCAGCTGCTCAGCTTTGCTACAGGCAGAAACTGAGGATATGGACCGACAGCAGCCTCACATCTGTGGGGCTACCTGATCGAGCTGACTCTAGCACACTGACATGCAATGTTTTACCAAAAGAACTCTGTTTAACTACCTGCTCTCTGCCATCCACTCCAAAGACACTATTCTGTGAAAAAAGAATTCAGATGAGCTTCAATGGGCAACTTATCTGCCAGAGCAATACAAACTACTTATACATTAGGTAGCTAACTTTGAAATCACTAACTTCGTCATACTATTTCTAACAAAATCTGTAAACAATTTGAAACAAAACAGAGTATTTTCTAACGAACATAAGAATGGTCTGTATCTCTTGGAGACCAGGTGGGAAGACATATTACTCAGTTACCAGGGTATTCTTTTGTTTGGCTCCATTTCAGTAAAGTTAATGAGAGCAATAAAAATACCATGAAGTTATTTGGCAGCTAGACATTACACCATTACGGAGGAACAGGTTTAATTGAGGGTGATAAACAGGGTTTTTTTTAATGTGCATATTTAAAAGGGCATCAATAACGTGCAACTGAATATGGCAGAAATAATGCTTGCAGTTACTCAACCACAGCATAAGGTGAAACGTAGTTTAGAGACAGAGCTCAGGAAACGATTCCTGCTTTAGAGAGGACAGAAATCTGTTTGAGAGTGTGCCTGCTGGGAACACTGTTTGAAGTCAAGATTGGCTAAATAGAATCTTCTACTACTTGGTACTACATCAAAACACACAATTCTATCCTTTCAGCAAATTTTATTCTGCTTTCATTACTTCCTTCATCAGGAAATGATATTATGAACTAGTGGCGTGTCCCTACATAATGTGACTGACATAAAATGTGGTTTTTACCACAGCTGCAACAGTGCCACAAGCAATGGCTTCATCATATCGCTGATTGGAAAGGATCATGATAAAGTAAACCTTAATCTTCTGCAGTAACCAGACCAATGACTCTCATCCAAGTATTTCTGCATCAAACAATCATTATTCAAATAATATTTATTGCGATAGTCCTGAGAACAAAGACAGAATCCTGCTGTCTTAGATACTGTACAAAGAAGAGTTCCTACTCTTAAGAACTGAAAAGATAAGTAGCCAATTAATAATACGGTGTGGAAGAAAGGGATATAAAAAGCAGGTCAAAACTTGCATATTTTTGGTTTGACACTAAGGATTATTTTATTGGTAAAATATTTTCAAAATATCCCATAAACTGGAAACTGTCTCTGAAGGATCAGTTTCAGAAAATTCATTTCAGAATGTCACAAATTCTTTTTCAACCAAAGCCAATGCATGCAAATTTTCAAAATTCTAAAATGAACAAGTATCAGCAAATATCAACATAAAGCATTTTGTTTTGAAATTTTCCAGTAGAACATTTTCTGAAATCTAATTAAATATTTGCAGGTTTTTTCCAATTTTCCAATAAAAGCATGCTATGATGAAAAATTTCTGATAATCTTTAACTATACACAGAATTTCAATAAGTAATGCAATGGCATGAAAATCTTGCTATTTTGACATTTCTGGGGGAAGATGCTGGTGTAGAGGTGAGGAGGTTTATTGCAGAGAGACAGAATTTATGAAAACTTTAGAGAAAGCAAAGGAATGAGACTTTGAATGTAGTAAAGGGAACACAGTAATGGAGAGAAGTGTGAGAGGTTAGTGGGAATAAGACAATGAGGAGTGACACAGAAATGGGAAAGGACAAATAATCTGTTGGGACCAGGCAGCAGGTCAGATGAAGTTGTAATTTTGAACGTATTTCATGATCCCATGTGAGTTGCAAAGCTCTATCTGCTGGATGCCAACCCCCAACAGCCTTTTCTTGGTGAACTCAGGCTGTGGGGTTGGGTGGAGAAGCATCTCCTGCATCCTGGTGCCTGCAAGCATCAGCAGGGCAGTGCTGAACAAAGCCGTGACCCTAGCTCCAGAGCAGTTTCTTCATTCCCTCGTAGTGAGACAGCCCATTTTGGCTGAGTCTGGGTCTGCAGTCTCTCTTCAAAGCTTTATGACTGTAGTAAGGCTCTACAAGAAAGAACCTGGCTGCAGGGGAGCGAATTTTCTTCTTCAGTCACAAATATGCTCAGCAATTAACAGTATCCGTGGGAGCAGAGAATAACAATTGTTTTGTGTTTCAGCGTTCTCCTTTTCAGGAGGTCCTCAGTATGAGGTTGTAAAAGTAACTGTTTCTTTGTATTTTTCTGAGTACTTATTGTACGCTTACACTCGAATTGTTTAAGTGACTGTAGAGTTACTCTGTAAAAGAATGCAATTACCAAAAATTACTACTCCAATCAAACCGATAAAAACACTCAA
Source organism: Mohoua ochrocephala (assembly GCA_013398855.1). Classification (NCBI taxonomy): domain Eukaryota; kingdom Metazoa; phylum Chordata; class Aves; order Passeriformes; family Acanthizidae; genus Mohoua; species Mohoua ochrocephala. Next base: position 19,013 of record VZTA01025326.1, on the reverse strand, counting down.
TGTCCTATTATTTGTTAGCATGAACATTCCTCAAATATATTCCCCAAGCTTCAAATTTGTTGATAAAAGAGCTTTGTGGTTGCACGCTAAAGGCCACCACTGACGCCATGTACAGATAAGTGGCACATTGGTTGGCTAAAGGAATGAAAGAATGTTATCCTGGTAAATCTAAAACCAATTATTTGAGTGAAATTGCTGACAGTAATGGGAACACAACAATAGTAAACCTTCAGCCTTCAGTCTGCTGAGCCTAAAATAATTATCTTTTGGCACTCTTAAAGCATTACAACCCCTTTAATATGGAAATATGTGGATACGAAGAGAGGTATCTTTATCATGCCTAGCTCTAATCTTGGTGGCATTTTATGGATCTCCTCGGGTACCTAACTCCTGGGCAGACTAGTGTTTAACACATTTTGTAAACAAATTATTCTCGACAGGACTTCAGATAGGTGGCATTTATCTCTAATATCAGTAGAAAACACACAGCGTCCTCTCGAGGAGAGTCTTATTACAGAAAGTCAAATGTTCAAGCTACTGTGAACTTTTCTACATGCTAAACCAGTAGAAGTATCAATACTGCTCTATCACAACCCTGTTAAGCTATACATGGATTGTTATCTTCCAGAAAAAAAAGTTTAGCAGTGGAAGAATGCTGATGTTCCTAAAAGCTGCAATATGCGCTCTGAAGGAATTGGGTTCACCCTTTGATCAGGAGTACAAATCTCCCTTATGATTTCTTCACCATGAATACGTAAACTGAACGAAGTATTGCACTAACCTGCTCTACTCCCCGTCTTCAACTCAGATTGCTAAGGTTTGGAGATTTTCAGCTATGGTGAATTGTGGTTTAGATTTTTCCTTGGTTTTTAAGTATAAGGAAATGACCCCGAGGTTGCAGACTGTGAGATTTTTATGTACTTGTTTACAGAATAAAGACTAACACTGCAATCTCTGGAGGTTAAAGGTAAATACATTAATGAATTCATTCATTAACCCATTCATTCATTAACTCATTCGCTCAGCTCCTTAGGAACTGCAATGACAGCACTGTGTCTCCTACTGACGAATGGTAATATTTACATCTCTAACCATAAAATAACTTGTGTCAAGAATCTATTTGAAGAAATTTATTGTGCAAAGAAAAAGTGCTTCATTGTGCAACAAAGGCAAATATATAGCTTCACAAATAGATCAACTAACTATGGGATATTAGGTTTCAGACTATGGATAGTGTTTAGTTTTAGACAAAAAAATACTTCTGTGTTACCTCTGCTGTAACAAAAAATGTGCCCTACTAGATTAACATGATTGTAGAAGTTTGCCCTGCTCCTCTGTGGAGTTTGCACATTTCTTGGTTCAATAATGAAGAAAGAGCTACTTAACAGTTTGGAGAAGAAAATATTTCAAGGATTAAAAAATATATTCTACACTAGAGCAAAATCAATTTTATCACTTTTCTTCAGTACACTTCTGCTATTTGATGAAAAAAGAATGAAATGAAGAAATTTTGGCTAGAGCATGTGTCAATGCATCAGGCTACACCTGTTTTTACAGCCAATATTCTTGATTCACTGCATATTGTATAGCTTCGGTGGTTGTGAAATTTCTTATTTGCACAGCGTCTCAGATTGGACCTATGGTGTGTACAGTAATTACCAAGTTTTATAGGCCTTATTACACCGTGTACTGACTTAACCTTGGAACACTGGAGTCAACACTGGTGTCCTGTGGCTTTGAAATGGCATGCTTCTTCAAGGTTATAAAACCACATTCAATTTAGGGGCCAAAGGGGAAGGTGGGGAGGGGGTATTGGAGTGATCCTTTCAGAGCTAATTGCTAGAAAAACCATCTGATTTTCACCTAAAAGAAACAGAAATTAAAATTCAAAAGTTTCAATAACTGCAGGTAGGCAAAGATCAACTTTTTTTATGCCCAAGCATCTGAAATGCCAGATCTGCATCTTTTAATCTTACACAGGCTGTCTCACAAAATCATTATGCCCCTCCCCTAACTTTGAAGTTAATAAATCTGAAATAGCAATGACATTTCTTTTCAAAGTATTTAATATCTACAAGGAATCAAAGAAAAAGCATAAGTATCAGAAACACTCATGCTTGCCCTCTATAGTGTGCACTTCATGTTACATTGCAGCACACTAGGAAAATTTAGTAAAATAATTTTAGTGATATAATATAAATTTAGTGATATAATTTTAAGCACGGTAATTTAGATCACTAGAAATCAATTATTAGCCTCTATAATTACCATCAACCCATTTTGTTTCATAGTCCAACACAATCAACTTTAATTTTTAGTTTTTTGTAGGCACCCAGTTACCCAATCAGATTTCAAATGGCAAAAACATTCATTTCATGTGTAATCCACTATATTTCTTCCGCAATCCCTGGAATAAAAACCTTATGCTGACATTTATGAAATGGTAGGAGGAAAAATGCTGTAACTGTGGGTATTACTTTAGGTAATAACAGCAAGGCTTTTAAATCCTTGCTTGCATAAAGGCTGACCTTTTCCATAGATATAAAAGTAATTTCTATTGAAACTTGGATCCACCCTTTAGTCATTATTGTTACCTGCATCTTTTCAAGTTACTTTTTCAGTGATGCCTTTACATTCATATGTCTGAATCTGCTTGGCTGCATGCCCTAGGTGACAGAATATTTTGTATCATTTAGAGGGAAAAATCACTGAAGACTAACACAATCATGTTTTAAATTCCTCCTTTAATTTAATCCTTGATTTGCCGCATTGAGAATATATGATCTGACATAAGATCCTGGCACCAGAATTTCAAATTCAATTCAGATTATTTTTTTTTTAACTGGGCACGGTAGAAACCTTGAGCGAAAACAGTTCAGGTTTCTATCTCCCCTTAAGGTCTGCTTCCACTTGAAATTTGTGCATCCTGCAGATGATTACACCTCTGACAAGGCTGTCAATAGTCTTGGGCGATGAACACCAGCAGATAGAGAAAAACAGATCAGAAAAGACCTCTGAGGTCATCGAGTCCAACCTGTGACTGATCTCCACCTTGTCAACCAGACCATGGTACTGAGTGCCATGTCCAGTCTTTTCTTAAGCAACTCCAGGGACAGCGGCCCCACCAACTCCCTGAACAGCCTGTTCCAATGCTTGACAACTCTTCCCACGAAGAAATTCTTCCTCATGTCCACCCTGATGTCCATCCTGGCACAACCTGAGACAATTTCACCTTGTCCTGTCACTTGCTGCCTGGGAGAAGAGGCTGACCCTCA